>CM065482.1:10561362-10892363 GCA_032873175.1 Leptopilina drosophilae | reverse complement strand
AAATGCGTCTGAAGAAGAAGTTGCATGGTTTTGTTCCAATTGTTACGTCTGTAACTTCTGGTTAATTTACTAATTTCAATATAATATTTATGCATGTATTTTCTTATTGTATTCTACTTATATTATATTATTAATATATTTTATGTATTTTATATTATTGTTTTCTGCATATTTTTAACATATGGCAATGGTTATTATATATTTTAAAACAAAATACAAATTGTAACAAATGTACAAGAAAAGAGTAATATTTTAGTTCATGTAAAAAGAATAATGATACTGCATCAAAAACATGACCTTTCCAACAAATTTTGACAAGCGAGTGAAGATAATATTAGAGAGAGAAGATTATGTAAACAAGCGACGAACAAGCAAGAGGAAAATTACCTGTTCCCCCCTCAGCCTAGCAGTTTTTCTACACAATTCCCAAATCTACGAGGGACGACAGTCGCCCGTTATCGCCACTTACATTAACAAACATTGACACGTGTATGTTTCCTAAAAAGTAAACGGAGAGGAAGCGGGAGGAAAAATCATCAGTCGCCCAAAGCAGTTTTCTACACAATTCCCAAATCTACGAGGGACGACAGTCGCCCGTTATCGCCACTTACATTAACAAACATTGACACGTGTATGTTTCCTAAAAAGTAAACGGAGAGGAAGCGGGAGGAAAAATCATCAGTCGCCCAGAGCAGTTTTCTACACAATTCCCAAATTTACGAGGGACGAGGGAGTCGCCCGTTATCGCCACAAATATTGACACGTGCATGTTTCCTAGAAAGCAACCGCACAGTAAGCGGAAGGAAAATCATCAGTCGCCGAGAGCAGTTTTCTACACAATTCCCAAATCTACGAGGGACGGGGGAGTCGCCCGTTACTCCCACTTAAACCAATATCAACACGTGCCTGATTTTAAAGCATTACACTTATGAGGAACGTTTTATATAAAAAGGGAGACAATTTCTGGTTAGATCAGAGAGTAATTTTTTGGAAATCAGCAGTATTCATCTAATCGTCAACAAGTGAACAGTCTCCCAGTATACCTTTGAACATTATTCAAAAGTGAATTCCCAGTAAACCTTAGAACATTATTTAAAAGTGAATTCCTAGTAAACCTTTGAGTATAATTAAAAAGTGATCTCCAAGTATTAATTTAAACATATTTCATTACAAGTGAATTATTCCCCAAGTATTAATTTGAATTTAGTTTCAAATCAACACCCCATTCATCGATTTTCGAAATATAACCTTTATCAATTTCGAAAAATATAAATTTGGAAATTCTTTCGAGTATCTGCAAACTCTAATATTGAAATATCACATTCCAAATTTCGAAAGATCGAAATTTGCTTAGGAGGCGACAACTGTCTGGGACTAGCAGATATTTTTCGGAATACAATACACTATCTCATTAGTGTAAACACCAGCACAAATACTCCACCATTAAGGACTACAATTAGGCGGTCCCTTTTCGTCTAGTGCTCATCACCACTCAAGATTGGATTACAAGATAATCATCACATCACAAGTAATCGTTATTCTTTAAGTAAGATTCAAAATTTTGTACTCATTGTATTTTTGTCAACTCTTTTCTTTCTTGTTGGTTTTTAAATAAATTATTCTCTCACAACATTTAGTAGGCTCATTGACTTATCCTCATCCCAAATTAGATTCATTTATGAAACTTATTTAAAACGAGGAACGTTAGGTATATTTATAAAGGTTTCTCGTTTTGACGTAACAGAAGACCTTATTAATTTTGGTGCATCGGCCCGGGAAACTTATAAAGTCGATTAGCCATAATTTTGTCAAAATTTTAATAAAATTCGAAAATTTCAATGAATATAACTTTTTAATTTACTAAAATTTTTAATAAATCAATGAGTATACCAATTGTTAAAAAAAGGTGAAATTTTTTTTTGGATTAATAGTAGCAAATAATATCATCATACAATATTAAAAATAATTAATGACATTTCATATTTTCATTTAAATTGGTACATTTTATATTGATTGATAACACTATACAAGATTTAAGTCGCAAGGTGCATTCATAAATATATTTTATATTGGTTTTAATGAATAGGGGTTCGAGTCCTCTTAACTTATAATTTTTAAAGTTGCAAGGTGCATTCTTAAAATAAATCCAGTATTATATTGATGAATAGGGGTTCGAGTCCTCTTGACTTATGGAATTTTTTGTCTCGTATATGAATCATTTTAATATTTAATTTGTGCTATACTAAATTTTGTTTTATTCTTTAAATTGTGATTTGTTATTATTGTTATTTGTTTAAAAAAAATTTTATCGTCCTAAAGCTTAAAAAATTAACATTAAAAGAAAAGTATATTTTATATTCAAGAAACAAGATTGACAATTTTACAATTATTGGGCAAAATTTTAAATTTGGATATTATGCAATCTTTTAATGTCTTCTTCGAATAAAAATACAACCGATTCCTCACATTTAACTCGCTCTCAAATAAAAAATAATCCAAAATTGTTTTTAAATTCAGGAATTCCTTATTATAAAGAGAAACCACACACAAGTACACCTAGATATTCTAAAGAAAATCCCAATACCGAAGAAAAACATAGACAGCTTGACTCAGGTTTTATTTCTCAACTTTTTGACACTGAAGATAATTCTTCTGAAACTGACGATAACGACAGCAAAGATTCTATATTAGAAGAAACTAGTAGAACAACATTTAGGAAATCAGTCTCAAGCAAATTTAGGTTTAAATAATCCATTAGTTGACGAAGTTGAAACAAGCGAACACTCTGAAAACCATTCTTTTGATAGCACTAGAGACAGTAACGATTTTGAAGAAAACATGGCGCTTCCAAACAATCAGCAAGTATCTTTACGCGATGCATTAGAATCTATACCAATGTTTGACGGAAAAAATATTCCATTATCTATATTTATTGAAAGTTGTTTAGAAGCAAAATCTATGCTTCCTGAAAATGCACAAGTGCAAACAAATTTAGTAAAATTAATTAGGAGTCGAATTTCGGGTGAAGCACGAAGAATTATAATAGGAAATAATTTTAATACAGTAGAGCAGTTGACAGAAAGGTTAAAACAAATTGACGCGCCAGCAAAATCTGTTTATCAATTACAAGGAGAACTAGGAGCATTATATATGTGGGAACACGAAAATGTAATTTCTTACGGCTCGAGAATCGCAGAAGCAGCAGAACGAATATTAGACGCGCATAGGCTTAGCAATGAAAATGCAGTAGATGAAGCATTTAAAACAAATTTAGATAAAACCACTGTTGATTGTTTCTCACGAGGACTTAGACCAGAGATTGAATTAAGAATAGGAACAGCAGACACCTTTCAAGAGATAATTAATAAAGCAGTAGAAATAGAAAGAAAATTGTTATCACACCGTGAACTAAGAAAAACTGAGCAAAATACCGAAAATAATTCTCATCTTAAAAATGTCAAAGAATTTGCTAAAACAACAAAAATCAACATAGCCCAAGATAATGTAATAATGTGTTTAGTTTGTGGTAAAAAAGGTCATTTTGAAGTAAAGTGTTTTCAACTTAATAAATTGATAGGAGCAAGACGAGAAAACTCCTTTTCTCCAGGATCACGCCAAAATTTTTCAAATCAAAATCATGCATTTAATAAATTCCAAAGTCAAAATACTTATAGAGATTCACAACAGAATCAAATACAAAATCAATTCCAAAATCAGTTCAGAAAAACGCCACAAAATCAATTTCATACTTTATACCAACGACAAAATCAACAACAAAAATTTTTCCCTAATCAACAACGAAATTTTTCTCAAGAATTACGAACTAACAATACATCAAACTTTGCAAACAGAAATCAAGGTATTACGTGTAATTATTGTAAAAAATTAGGACATACTTTCACTAATTGTAGAAAAAGAATGTGGGATGAAAATAATAAACAACAACAAACAAAGTCGCAAACTCAAAATCAGGGAAACTCCAAAATTCCTCTTCAGTAGGGTGCTCTGAAGAAGAATTAAAAAGAAATTACTATGCATCTAGGAACATTAATTTAGCAAAAACTAATACAATTCCATACATTCGAATTGACGCTACAGAATTAAAAATTCCGATAACAATGATGATTGACACAGGAGCAGGACCAAATTTATTAAAAATACGCGCATTAAATCAAGATATAAAAATTGATGAAAATAAATGTCTTAAATTAACAGGAATAAACGATCATGCAGTTTATACTTTAGGACAAGTAGAAATTAATATTTTCGGAATTCCAACCACTTTCAACTTATTATCAAACGATGTTCCAATTGAACATGACGGAATATTAGGAACAGAATTTTTTATCAAAAATAAAGTAAAAATTAATTATGAAGAAAGACATCTAGAAATCAATAAACAAAAATTTAATTTTGATTCAAAAAATTATTTTACAATTCCAGCAAGATCAATTTACAATATTCATGTAAAAATTTTGAATAAAAATATAAAAGAAGGTTACATTCCAAGATTAAAAATAAAAGATGGTGTTTACATAGGTGATGCGATAGTTTCAAACATAGAAGGCTTGGCTTATTTGAAAGCAATCAACACACTAAATGAATCAATTGATATTCCAATTTTTGAAGTAAATTTAGAAGATTTTGATGAAATTAAACAAGAAACTCCTTTGAACAAATCTGATATTAAAAATGAAGACTCATCAATAAAACAAATTATTGATGTATTTTCACAAAATGTTAAATCAGAAAATGTTTTCAACATTACAGGCAACGATAGAATTCAAGAAATTAAAAAATTACTTCGGCTCGAACACTTAAATAAAGAAGAACTAGAACACATCATGAAGTTAGTAAAAATTTATTCAGATAGATTTCATATACCTGGAGAATATTTAGAAGGAACAGATCTTATAAAACACAGAATTATAACTACTGATGACACCCCGATCATAACTAAACAATATAGGATTCCGCCTGTCCATAAAGAAGAAATGACACGTCAAGTGAACGAATTATTGAAACAAAAAATTATTAAACATTCCGATTCACCATACAATACCCCAATTTGGATAGTTCCAAAGAAAGATGACTCACAAGGAAATAAAAAATGGCGATTGGTTTTAGACTTCAGAAAACTCAATGAACGCACGGTAGGTCAATTTTACCCCCTCCCTAATATTACGGACCTACTAGATCAACTAGGAAATGCTCAATATTTTTCAGTCTTTGACTTGGCGTCAGGTTTTCATCAAATCAAAATGGATCCTAGAGATTCTCATAAGACAGCATTCTCAACGCCATTTGGACACTATGAATTTGACAGAATGCCTTTCGGATTAAAAAATTCACCAAGCACATTTCAAAAACTTATTGATCAGGTATTATTAGGTTTACAAGGATCGGAATTATTTGTTTATTTATACGACATTGTTATTTATGCAGATACCCTAGAAGAACATGAAGAAAAATTTTCGAAACTCATGGAACGATTACGTTTTGCTAACTTGAAATTGCAACCGGATAAATGTGAATTTTTGAGATTAGAAGTAGGATACTTAGGGCATATAATTGATAAAAATGGTGTGCGACCCGACCCGAAAAAAGTAGAAGCAGTTAAGAAATTTCCAATACCAAAAAATGTAAGAAATATAAAACAATTCTTGGGATTAGCAGGTTATTATCGAAAATTTATAGACAGATTTTCAAAAATAGCAAATCCTTTAAATCAACTTTTAAGAAAAGATATACCTTTTCTTTGGACTGAAAAACAACAAAATGCTTTTGATATGTTAAAAAATAAACTATGTGAGGAACCACTTTTAAGAAGACCAGACTTTTCTCAACCATTTATACTAACTACGGACGCTTCAGGTTTTGCAATAGGAGGAATTTTATCACAAGGAGTAATTGGTAAGGATCAACCAGTTGCTTATACTTCAAGAACATTAAATGAATGTGAAAGAAAATATTACACTTATGAAAAAGAAGCATTGGCAATTGTATACAGTGTGCAACATTTTCGACCATATCTTTATGGAAGAAAATTTACGTTAGTTACGGATCACAAACCGCTTGTGTGGTTCCAAAATTCTAAAGATCCTTGTTCAAGAGTAACAAGATGGAAGCTGAAATTAGCAGAATATGATTTTAATGTGGTCTACAAGGCAGGCAAAACAAATGTAAATGCTGATGCCTTATCCAGAATTCCAGTTGAAGATATTATTGAAGAAAAAGTACAAGGAATAAAAGAAGAAAAAATTGAAGAAACTCAGGAAATTCAAGAGAATATTACTCAAAAATATATTAATAAATGTGTGCAAGAAAAAATTGAAGAAAAATTTAATGAATATTTACACTGTGTATCAAATGAAAATAAATATTACCTGAATTCGGAGGTAAAAAGAAACCTCCATGATATGAAAAAAATATTTATGAACAATGAATGCTATGAAAATTCGGAGATAAATAAAGGTCTCCAATCTATTGAAAAATTATTTAAGGACAATGAATCCTATATGAATTCGGAGATAATAAGAATTCTCCAAGAAGTTAAAAGAAATTATGATACACGTCATGAAACTTGTAACGTTATTACAAGAAATCAACGCAAAGTGCAAGAAAAAGATAAACAAGAAAAAGAAATACAAAAAAAGAAAAATGAAGAAATCCAAGAAACTAAAAGTGAAGAAATAAAAATACACAAAATGAAAAAACGAGGTAGACCAAAGAAACAAAGCACACGTTTGAATACCTCCTTTTCAAAAAAGAGAAGGGGAAGACCGAAAAAGGTATGTAACACAAAGAAACAAAGAAAAGAAAAATTTTATAATAAAATTATTCCTGACAAAATTGAGTCAGATCCTGAGTATATTAAACAGAAATCAAAATTGGAGAAAAACGAAGAAATTGACCAAGGCTACGAAAATTCTAACTCCGAAGAATCATCTGATGAAGAAGATAATCTAATGGAAAATGAAAATTGTGAAAATTTAGATATGAAACAAGAAAAGTATATTATCGACTGCAGAGACCAATTACCAATGCGTAGAGATAACCTAACCTATTTTCTTTCAGTTGACGGAGATCCTCGAGATAATGGATCCAGATCTTTAGCAAAACGTGAAAAATTACCAAATTTTGGTAAACTTCAATTAGGTATAGCAGAAAAAATGAAGAGAGGTATATATTACCATATAGGTCTCCCTATAGAAAGTGAAATAAATGAAAATTTAGCTGATACAATAAAAAGAATTAAAACTACAATTATTTTAATGAAAAATTTATGTGAACAATTAAAATTAAAAAGTATAAGCTTTGCAAGGACATCCCAAATAAATAATATAACTTGGGACGAAATCCTTTCAATGATAAAATTAATTTTTGAAAATTCATTTGTTAAAGTTGTTGTATGCAGTGGACATACAAAATATCCCACGAAAGAAGAATATATGCAATTAATTGAAGAAGCTCATTCAAGCTCAGTTGGAGGACATAAAGGTGTAACCAAAACTTATGGTAGAATTCGACAAAATTATTATTGGGAAAATATGAAAAATAATATTCAAAAATATATACAAAGTTGCCTCCAATGTCAATTAAAAAAATTAGTTAGAGTAAAAACAAAAGATCCAATGATTATTACAGACACACCAGGTACAGCATTTGAAAAAATCGCAATGGACATTGTTGGTCCATTACCAAAAACTAAAAACGGAAGTGAATATATATTAACAATACAAGACAATTTAACTAAATATTCTTTAGCAATTGCACTTCCAAATCATCAAGCTAGTACAATAGCTGATGCATTTATTAAAAGATTTATTTGCATTTTTGGATCACCGAAAGGAGTTTTAATAGATCAGGGAACAGACTTTTTAAGCAACTTAATGAGAAGATTAGCAAAAAGATTTAGAATTCGACAATTTAAAACAACTGCTTTTCACCCCCAGTCTAATGGATCAATTGAAAGATCTCACCATGTTTTAGGAAAATATTTAAAACAATTCATAAATAAAAATGAAGAATGGGACGATTGGTTACAATTAGCAATGTTTTCGTATAATACAAGTATTCATGAAGGAACAAAGTGTACTCCATATGAATTAATTTTTGGAAAATTAGCACGATTACCGTCAAGCGATCCGCCACTTGAACACGAAAAATTAGAAACTTACGACCAATATTTAACAGACTTAATAACAAGACTTCATGAAATGAGAAACATCGCTAGAGAAAATTTAATATTAGCAAAAGAAAAATCAAAAGTCTATTATGATAGAAATTGCAACCCACAAAATCTTAAACTCGGAGACGAAGTATTTTTATTACACGGAGGAAAAATTCATAAATTTGCTAATCAATATACAGGCCCACACAAAATACTAGAAATTTTAAACAAGGGAAACGTTAAAGTACAAGTTAAAAATAAACAAAAAATTGTACATACAAACAGATTAAAACTATCGCGAATTAAACAAGAATAATAGAATAATTTTAATAATTCATATGGTATAATGTTGCAATAAGGGACTTCTAATAAAAAAAGGACTTAAATTCTTTTTCAATGCATTAAACTTTTCTATATATATAAATTTTTATTAAGTTTTTTTCACTATAACAATAACCTCATTAGAAAAATTATTTTATTTGAATGTTCTCAAGTTTGAATTATATTTTTAGATTTTGTTAATTTTTGATTTTGTAATGATTTTATTTAAAATCTTAAACACTATTCTATATAATTGTTTAAAACTAAAAGAAATGGAACCTAATTTTTATTAAAAATTAAAATAAACCCTATAACTGATTCAATTTCATTTTATCGAAGAAGACTCTAAAATGGCATTTTTCAAATTTCTAATAGCAAGCATTTCTACTTACAAATTGTACCTTATTATTGACTACATTGTATAATAATAAAATTACTTCAGAAGATTCATGTAAAAATATTACTTGAGGATAAAAGAAATTTGTATGAATAAAATAACTAAAAATGGAATATAAGTATTAAAAATAGGTTTAAAAATTTATATGCTTCATAAAGAAAGAAATATTTTCTATCTGTAAAATTTAAAGTAGTATATTTTTAAATACTTAAATTCATTGAACTATATAAAAAATTTTTTTTAAATAATTTCCAAGCAAACTAAAAAAAAATTTTTTTAATCGTAAACTTCGATACAAAAATTCTACGCAAACTCAATCCTTTGTATAAAACAATTTTGTTCTGTAAAAAATTTTAAGCATCAAATTGTAACACAAATAATTACTAAAATTGTGACACATAAATTATTTGTATAGATGATTAAAAATCATAAATTGATAACTGAAAGAATTATTATAATTTGGATAAAAGATGAGTGAAATAATATAAGTTTGAAAAAATTTTGTTTAATACAAAGAATGGACAGAATGCATGTATTAGCAATAATAACATCTCCTTTATAAAAATAAGTGTTTGAAAAGTTTGAGCATGTTTCGATTCTCTCCCATGCTCAATCTAAGGGGGTAGGTGTTACGTCCGTAACTTCTGGTTAATTTATCTAATTTCAATATAATATTTATGTATGTATTTTCTTATTGTATTCTACTTATATTATATTATTATTGTATTTTATGTATGTTATATTATTGTATTCTGCATATTTTTAACATATGGCAATAGTTATTATATATTTTAAAACAAAATACAAATTGTAACAAATATACAAGAAAAGAGTATATATTAGTTCATGTAAAAAGAATAATGATACCGCATCAGAAACATGACCTTTCCAACATATTTTGACAAGCGAGTGAAGATAATATTAGAGAGAGAGAGAGAGAAGATTATGTAAACAAGCGACGAACAAGCAAGAGGACAATTACCTGTTCCCCCCCTCAGTCTGGCAGTTTTTCTACACAATTCCCAAATCAACGAGGGATGACAGTCGCCCGTTATCGCCACTTACATTAACAAATATTGACACGTGTATGTTTCCTAAAAAGTAAACGGAGAGGAAGCGGGAGGAAAAATCATCAGTCGCCCAGAGCAGTTTTCTACACAATTCCCAAATCTACGAGGGACGAGGGAGTCGCCCGTTATCGCCACAAATATTAACACGTGCATGTTTCCTAGAAAGCAACCGCACAGTAAGCGAAAGGAAAATCATCCGTCGCCGAGAGCAGTTTTCTACACAATTCCCAAATCTACGAGGGACGGGGGAGTCGCCCGTTACTCCCACTTAAACCAATATCAACACGTGCCTGATTTTAAAGCATTACACTTATGAGGAACGTTTTATATAAAAAGGGAGACAATTTCTGGTTAGATCAGAGAGTAATTTTTTGGAAATCAACAGTATTCATCTAATCGTCAACAAGTGAACAGTCTCCCAGTATACCTTTGAACATTATTCAAAAGTGAATTCCCAGTAAACCTTAGAACATTATTTAAAAGTGAATTCCCAGTAAACCTTTGAGTATAATTAAAAAGTGATCTCCAAGTATTAATTTAAACATATTTCATTACAAGTGAATTATTCCCCAAGTATTAATTTGAATTTAGTTTCAAATCAACACCCCATTCATCGATTTTCGAAATATAACCTTTATCAATTTCGAAAAATATAAATTTGGAAATTCTTTCGAGTATCTGCAAACTCTAATATTGAAATATCACATTCCAAATTTCGAAATATCGAAATTTGCTTAGGAGGCGACAACTGTCTGGGACTAGCAGATATTTTTCGGAATACAATACACTATCTCATTAGTGTAAACACCAGCACAAATACTCCACCATTAAGGACTACAATTAGGCGGTCCCTTTTCGTCTAGTGCTCATCACCACTCAAGATTGGATTACAAGATAATCATCACATCACAAGTAATCGTTATTCTTTAAGTAAGATTCATAATTTTGTACTCATTGTATTTTTGTCAACTCTTTTCTTTCTTGTTGGTTTTTAAATAAATTATTCTCTCACAACATTTAGTAGGCTCATTGAATTATCCTCATCCCAAATTAGATTCATTTATGAAACTAATTTAAAACGAGGAACGTTAGGTATATTTATAAAGGTTTCTCGTTTTGACGTAACAAGAGAAAAAATGTGAGTGCACTATTGTTGAGTTATTCACAATCATAACGTTTAGTAGTAATTTAAACTACGTAAAACCAACTATTTAATTTTAGTTCCACTAACTATGAAAGTTTAGTTAAAATGCTGCTAAATATGGTAGTTTTAACTACATTTTTTACATTCTCATCAAAAATGAGAAAGTCTTGGATTTGTGCGATTTTGAGCATTGTCTAATTTTGCTAAATCTTTACGTTTCATGACCCCCTGATTCCAAAAAAATGGTTTTTAGAAAAGTGTCTGTCTGTCTGTAGAAAAATTTGTCTCGACGATAACTCGAATGAATTTTAATGAATCGACTTGAAATTTGGCACACTTTCTAAGACCGTAAAAATAAAGCCTAAGTTCGTTGGGCAGCCAATTTCGTCAAAAAACAACAAAAATACAAAATTTTGAAATTTTCAAAATTTTGTTTTTTTGACATTTTTCAAAAAAATATTTTTTTTATTTTTTTCCTTAAAATATGCGCAAAAACAAACAACTTTTCCTTTCGACACTTTTTTGTACAACAAAAAACAAAAAAGTTATGATTTTTTGAAAAATTTGCAAATTTAAAAAAAAAAATTTTTTTTGACAATTTTCAAAAAAAAAATTTTTTAATTTTTTTCCTTAAAATATGAGCAAAAATAAACAACTTTTCTGTTGAACACTTTTTTGTACAACAAAAAAGTTATTCTCAAAAAAGTGCAAAAAATTGAGATTTATAGTGAGTGAAGCATTAGCCGAAACATGAAGAAACATTAGAAACATATAAAAACCTTTTGTTTTTTCTTTTAGATGCCAAAGTTACGTAAATATATACGAAACTAGGAACAAAAACGAACTCAAAATTTGCAAAAATGTTGCTCTTTTTAAATTTTTCCGTAAAATTTGCTTTTTACATTCTCATAAAAAATGAGAAAGTCTTGGATTTGTGCGATTTTGAGCATTGTCTAATTTTGCTAAATCTTTACGTTTCATGACCCCCTGATTCCAAAAAAATAGTTTTTAGAAAAGTGTCTGTCTGTCTGTCTGTCTGTAGAAAAATTTGTCTCGACGATAACTCGAATGAATTTTAATGAATCGACTTGAAATTTGGCACACTTTCTAAGACCGTAAAAATAAAGCCTAAGTTCGTTGGGCAGCCAATTTCGTCAAAAAACAACAAAACTACAAAATTTTGAAATTTTCAAAATTTTGTTTTTTTGACATTTTTCAAAAAAATATTTTTTTTTATTTTTTTCCTTAAAATATGCGCAAAAACAAACAACTTTTCCTTTCGACACTTTTTTGTACAACAAAAAACAAAAAAGTTATGATTTTTTGAAAAATTTGCAAATTTAAAAAAAAAATTTTTTTTGACAATTTTCAAAAAAAAAATTTTTAATTTTTTTCCTTAAAATATGAGCAAAAATAAACAACTTTTCTGTTGAACACTTTTTTGTACAACAAAAAACAAAAAAGTTATTCTCAAAAAAGTGCAAAAAATTGAGATTTATAGTGAGTGAAGCATTAGTCGAAACATGAAGAAACAGAAACATATAAAAACCTTTTGTTTTTTCTTTTAGATGCCAAAGTTACGTAAATATATACGAAACTAGGAACAAAAACGAACTCAAAATTTGCAAAAATGTTGCTCTTTTTAAATTTTTCCGTAAAATTTGCTTTTTACATTCTCATCAAAAATGAGAAAGTCTTGGATTTGTGCGATTTTGAGCATTGTCTAATTTTGCTAAATCTTTACGTTTCATGACCCCCTGATTCCAAAAAAATGGTTTTTAGAAAAGTGTCTGTCTGTCTGTAGAAAAATTTGTCTCGACGATAACTCGAATGAATTTTAATGAATCGACTTGAAATTTGGCACACTTTCTAAGACCGTAAAAATAAAGCCTAAGTTCGTTGGGCAGCCAATTTCGTCAAAAAACAACAAAAATACAAAATTTTGAAATTTTCAAAATTTTGTTTTTTTGACATTTTTCAAAAAAATATTTTTTTTTATTTTTTTCCTTAAAATATGCGCAAAAACAAACAACTTTTCCTTTCGACACTTTTTTGTACAACAAAAAACAAAAAAGTTATGATTTTTTGAAAAATTTGCAAATTTAAAAAAAAAAATTTTTTTTGACAATTTTCAAAAAAAAAATTTTTTAATTTTTTTCCTTAAAATATGAGCAAAAATAAACAACTTTTCTGTTGAACACTTTTTTGTACAACAAAAAAGTTATTCTCAAAAAAGTGCAAAAAATTGAGATTTATAGTGAGTGAAGCATTAGCCGAAACATGAAGAAACATTAGAAACATATAAAAACCTTTTGTTTTTTCTTTTAGATGCCAAAGTTACGTAAATATATACGAAACTAGGAACAAAAACGAACTCAAAATTTGCAAAAATGTTGCTCTTTTTAAATTTTTCCGTAAAATTTGCTTTTTACATTCTCATAAAAAATGAGAAAGTCTTGGATTTGTGCGATTTTGAGCATTGTCTAATTTTGCTAAATCTTTACGTTTCATGACCCCCTGATTCCAAAAAAATAGTTTTTAGAAAAGTGTCTGTCTGTCTGTCTGTCTGTAGAAAAATTTGTCTCGACGATAACTCGAATGAATTTTAATGAATCGACTTGAAATTTGGCACACTTTCTAAGACCGTAAAAATAAAGCCTAAGTTCGTTGGGCAGCCAATTTCGTCAAAAAACAACAAAACTACAAAATTTTGAAATTTTCAAAATTTTGTTTTTTTGACATTTTTCAAAAAAATATTTTTTTTTATTTTTTTCCTTAAAATATGCGCAAAAACAAACAACTTTTCCTTTCGACACTTTTTTGTACAACAAAAAACAAAAAAGTTATGATTTTTTGAAAAATTTGCAAATTTAAAAAAAAAAATTTTTTTTGACAATTTTCAAAAAAAAAATTTTTAATTTTTTTCCTTAAAATATGAGCAAAAATAAACAACTTTTCTGTTGAACACTTTTTTGTACAACAAAAAACAAAAAAGTTATTCTCAAAAAAGTGCAAAAAATTGAGATTTATAGTGAGTGAAGCATTAGTCGAAACATGAAGAAACAGAAACATATAAAAACCTTTTGTTTTTTCTTTTAGATGCCAAAGTTACGTAAATATATACGAAACTAGGAACAAAAACGAACTCAAAATTTGCAAAAATGTTGCTCTTTTTAAATTTTTCCGTAAAATTTGCTTTTTACATTCTCATCAAAAATGAGAAAGTCTTGGATTTGTGCGATTTTGAGCATTGTCTAATTTTGCTAAATCTTTACGTTTCATGACCCCCTGATTCCAAAAAAATAGTTTTTAGAAAAGTGTCTGTCTGTCTGTCGTCTGTCTATAGAAAAATTTGTCTCGACGATAACTCGAATGAATTTTAATGAATCGACTTGAAATTTGGCACACTTTCTAAGACCGTAAAAATAAAGCCTAAGTTCGTTGGGCAGCCAATTTCGTCAAAAAACAAAAATACAAAATTTTGAAATTTTCAAAATTTTGTTTTTTTGACATTTTTCAAAAATGTTTTTTTTTTTTTTTAAGTTTTTGGGCAAGACATTTTTTTTAAGTTTTTGGGCCAGACTTTTCTTTTTTTCATAAGTTTTAAAGTTATTATTTTTAAATCAATAGTTATTTTCGTATCAAGGGCGCAAAATAGGTGATTGCGACGATGGCGAAATTGTGGCCTGAGGTCCCGAAATTTCGCCAGAGTTGTAATCACCTTTGCGCCCATGATGCTAACATAATTTTTTGTCTAAACTGCAGGGAAAGTATGTCATTGAGGGCACGAACGATTAAACGCTCATATTAGTTAAAAATTAAACTCTATATAAATGTTAACTCTTTGAAGTCTATAATGATACAAGTTTTAATAGGGGAGAATGGGGAGTTATGAAGCATGGGGAGTTGTGAAGCACGGCCATAGATCTCGCATAGTAATTGTTTTGATAGATGTCACTTACTCTGAATATTTTTTTACCTAATATCTTCGTTTTGTAATTGGATTCATTCCGATAGAAGATATTTTGCATATCTTTCAAGACAATGTGTTCAATTTTTCGTTTATAAAGTTTTTTTGTGTGCTCCATTTTGCAGAATTCTTACAAAATTCGCGAACAAATCAAAAAGATAAGTTCACCCATATAATACCCAGCAATGAATAGGTTCTCGAAATTTAAAACGATTTATGCAAAATCGCAATAAAGAATATTTACCAAAAAATATAATTTTTAGCGATTTTTAGTAGTGCTTCACAACTCCCCATGATTTTTAAAAACTTGAAAAAGCAGCTTTTTAGTCCAACTGAAAAAAATTGTCGATTTTATTTTATTTCATGCAAATTCTTCAACCAGTAAGTATATTTGAAGACCCTCTAAAGATTCAAGTGGAGAAAATTTGAAATAAAAATTTCTTTTTGAAGTTACAACTCATAAACAAAGCGTGCTTCATAACTCCCCATTCTCCCCTATAGAAATAAGACAACAATGTATTCTGAAAATGTAGTAATTGCCAATTTTTTTAACCGAAATGTGAACTAAACCGAATGTGTTATAATTTTTTTTAAAGAAAATCGAAAAAAATTGCACATTTTTCTAGACAAAATAAAACAAGTTGATAATGTTTGCATTTTTATAGTCAACATAAAAAAAAACTCGAAAATATCACATTTTAATGAAGAAAATCGAATTTCTGCTCAACATGGGACTGTACCCTTACGCAACCAAACGGTAAAAAATTTTCTAGTCATAAATTCTTCACAGTATTAAAGTAAATTCTTAGGCATAATAGGATCTTTAACCGGAACCGTAATCGTGAGCTTAAGGGTGGTTTTCGATGGCAGCATCTTGCTTTGCGTTTTGTAACTAGACAATAAGTGCAAATAGAGCAAACACATATCTGTATCTCTCTCACAGTCATGGCCTAGTTACAAAACGCAACGCAAATCGCTACCATGGGACTCCAGCCTAAGAATGAACATCCTGTATTAATTTTTAAACTAATGTTTAATCATTTTATTCTATTTACTAGGAATAACATTATTAAAAATCTTAATTTTTTAACTTGAGAATAAAAATATAACATATTTAACTTTAATTTGACAAGTTAAGAGTAACAAAGTAATAAAATCTGCAATTCTAAGCAGAATCGTCGTAGTCAAAATTCGGACATTGGTAACGATATTAAACGAGTTTAATTTTATTTCTTGACGAATGCATGAAAATAAATACATTGAAATGTGGTGTCCATCTTAGGGTCTCGAAAGTGTCCATCTTAGGGTAAATGATACCATATTTTGAAACCCAGAAAAAAATTATTTACAAACAAAATATTAATAAAATCATTTTAAAATATTATTATATGATAAGTAAATAATATTATAATGATAAAAACGTATCTAAAATCAAAGATTTAAATAACTTTATCTACTTGAGAAAAATCGGAAATAAAACTTTTTTTGAGAAAAAATTAAGGTGATATGCGCAGTAGAAAAAAACTGGTTTTATTTTTCAAATATGTATAAAAATCTTTGTCTATACAAACAACAAAAATAAAAAAATTGAGAAGACGCACTTTAAACAAAAATTTTATAGGAAATGTCCATCTTGGGGCCCTTTCCCCTACGTTATTTTTAAATTTTAATCAATTTTAAATATCCCACTAGAATAATGATTTATCGAAAGCAAAAATGTGGTGTGAACGATCAAATGTTTCTGCATGCATGCATCATGCAGATGCATTAAGGCCTATAAACCACCTTCACTTTATAGGCGCAATTGTAATTTTTTTTTTTTTTTTTTTTTTCATAATATTTGCCTGAGGCAAATATTAAAATATTTCAGCCTGAGGCTGCTTCTACAACAGCTTTTTTCCATCGAAATCAGTGTGAAAACGTTGCGCGCGCAACTATTTTGCATGGTGCATTTTGCTCGTGTCGTTGAAAAAAACCTGTTGTAGAAAGCCCCTTAAGGAGAGTCCAGAATAGAGAAGCTTTAAATTAAAACATATTTGATGAGAATGTAAACCTTAAAGTCGTAGTAACTTTAAGACAAGCAAATATTTTAGCGACTTGATAAATATATTTTGTTTCTAACACGTCTCTTAGTTCATAGTTGACTGAATTCAGGTCAAGACCACAATACCCTACTAAAAATCCCCGTACAATATCTTGTACAGGAAATTGTACAAGATCTTGAACAAGAAATATACCATTCTCAGCATAAGAAATTGAAACAAGTTCTTGTACAAGATATTGTACTCATACCATAGCGAAATATTATTTTGCGAGAAATCAATATATGTTATCTTAATTTCTTTAAATGACATTGCTAATAGGATTTTCCATACACAAGGAGAAGTAATAACAGAAACGCAAATAATATATAGCAATTGCAAACTACACCGAGCTAAGCGAGCCATTTGCACGCGAAGCGCGCAATACGACCAGAGCGCGAAGCGCGACGACCAAAATTTGAGCGCCCCGAGGCGCGCTGAAACTAGCGAGCCCCCGCGCGAAGCGCGGATGAGAATGTGTCCGCCCTCCGGGAGGACAGATTTTTTAACTGCACATATGTGGATGTTTTTACCACTCACGTTTTTTCTCTGTAGAAAAAAATGATCTTTTCAACTGCATAAATAGTAAAAATAACTATTTTAAACAATTGAATTTACTACATGAAAACAGTAAATTTCTTTCTTTCTCTGCAACTAATAAGAAATAGTTGTTTTAACTACATAAATCATAAAAATAACAACTTTCAGAGGTAGAATTTACTATATAAAAACAGTAAGTTCCATTTTGTTTGCAACTAATACAAAATAGTTTTTTTTACTAGCACAATAGTAAAATTAACTTTTTTAACAGCAGTTTTTACTACAGTATTATTGTTGAGTCATTTACTACCATCTATTAGTTATCTCAACTACGTGAAGTAGTAATTTTAACTACATAAAACCAACTACTTAATTTTGGTTCCAATAACTGAGGAAGTGTAGTTAAAATGCTGCTGAATATGGTAGTTTTAACTACTTTTTTTCTAACTACACATCCCAGGCAGAAATCAACGACCGGCTTGGTACCGGGCCGGTACCAAGGACGGACTTGCCGGTGCCGGCGTGAGACCGGCATTACCGCCGGCCCGGAACCGGTCCAGTCAACAATGATAACCCGGGAAATATCCGCCCCGGTGCCGGTAAACCACCGGCTCGATACCGGGCCGGTAGTAAAAAAAATAAAATTATCAGATTAGTATATAACAACACATTTTTATAGATATTAAACGTTAAACAATATTATTTATTAATTAATTTAATTGTAAACAACTAATAGAATGCTAAAACATATGAATTATTATTAATTGTTAACGAAAAATCTGAAGACATGAGGAATTGAACTCAGGACCCTCGGGCTGCAAAGTCGACGCCGCATCCGCTAACCTGAACCTGCTTATGAAAAGTGAATGGAAAGTTTATATATGAAGTGTGACACCAGGACTAAATACAAAATGTTCTAAATTAATAGAAAAAACCTTTTCTAAAAGACAGTTTGAATAATGTAATGTCAAAGTTAATAATTATAATAACATTTGTTAATGTCATTATACGTTGGGACTAAGGCTAAAGAAAAACCGCTGGCATGGTACCGGCCCGGTACAGGCTTCATAGAAGAAACTTGCAGAAACTTAGTGTAATGAAATTAATATAATACCTTGTTAGATTATCAAAATTTTATAACAATAAATCAGATAAAACCTGACCAAAATTATTTTAAATGAACAAAGTTATTATAGAGTGTCTAGTAATTCGGCAGTAACAAATTCCCGGAATTTTGAGTGATTTTCCCGGACAATTTAAAGCTGAATCAATAGAGTTTAATGAAATGTAATTTTTCCAACTATATAAAAAAAGATTTTAAAAAACATTTGATTTCGAGAGATTTGATTTTGTTATTCTTCCGAATGGTGTAAAAAAATTTCAAAAAATTAAAAATTTAGACTTTTTAAGACACAAAAATATTATGCCGGCAAAAGTCCGTCGACGGTGTAAAAACGGTATCAAGTAGTGGTACCGGGCCGGTACTAATTTTTATGCCGGCAAAACTACGTTTTCGGTGTAAAAACGGTATCGAATGCCGGAACCGGGCCGGTTGTCTTTTTGAAACCGGCCCGGTACCACAGTGCCGGACCGGTTATTGTCCGACTTTACCACCGGGCCGGTGTCAAACCGGTCGTGGGCATCGGCACACCACCGACTTTTCTGCCTGGGATATCTGGTTGTTTTTACCATTCGCATTTTTTTCTGTGTATGTTTTTTTATTTTTGATGTCTTTTTTTCTTTTTAATTGTTATTATAATTTTTGAATTTAAAGATTAAAAAATAGAAATATATATATATATATATATATGTGTGTGTGTGTGTGTGTGTGTGTGTGTGTCACGCTCCGAAGAAAGGTACCTAAGAAGCAAAAAATTTGAGGTTATGTTTTTAATTTTTCAAGTAAAAATACAGAAAGGAAATCAATTACTAATTAAAAATTATTGATCTTCAAGTCTTCATTATATCCAAAATATTGAATAAAAATTGGTTTCAAATTCAAATAATAAAAAATAAACTTTTAATCACAGATTTAATTCGATTGATTTTACTTATCAATATATTAAATCGAAAAAAAGATATTTTAAAATAAGACAAAACTTTGCAATTCCGTAACTCAAAAAATATTTTATCGATTTTAATAATGTTTCATATAAATATTTTTACTAGTAATAGTAACATGCTAGCAATGTTTCGACAAAATTCATTTTTTACATGTGCACTTGAGTAAATGTGACCCATAATTATTATGAATATACAATTTTTAGAATTTATTTTTTAATAGTTATGAACATTTTAAAAAGACTGTTACGTTGCAAAAGTTTCATTTTCCGCGATGTTGACCATATATTAATTTACCAAAGTTAAAATTGGAATAACTATACACAACAGAAAGCGTACTTCAGATTTATGACCCGCGACCCTAAAAACCCCAAATAACAAGTTTCAAGCAAATTTAATGAGTTTATAAAAAATTGTCTGCCATATTGTATCCGCCATTTTTAATTTTGAAAATTGGACTCCATATTTGTTATCAACGACCACAATAACCCCCGAGTATCAAATTTCAAGTTAATCCAATGAGTTTCTAAAATTTGTCGGTCATATTGGATCCGCCATTTGAAATTTTAAAAATTGGATTTCAGATTCATAATCAGCGACCCCTAAAACCCCCGAGCAACAAGTTTCAAGCAAATTTAATGACTCCATTTTTGAGCTGCCATTTTATTTTTCAATTTTCTCTATAGTCCTATTTTCTAGGTTATATATCTTTGTCACGTTATTTTTAACATTTGCAATTATTTTTACGCTATTTCATAGTAGATAAAATTGATAATTAAACAAAAATTGGAAAAAATCAGACTTTTTTTATAAAAAATATTAATAACTTTTTTGTTTATAAATTTTTTAAGTTTTTCTTAACGCCATTCGATAGAGCGCATATGAAAACATAAGAAATGATGAATCTCGAATTTTCGATTGATTTTTAAGTATCAAAACAAGTCCTCAAACTTCATGCCAAGAATTCTCTCTTATTCTCACTCATTCACTCTTATTTTCTCTCAGTCTCTCCTATACTTTCTCATTCCTTCTTATTTTCTCTCATTCTCTCTTATTCTCTCTCATTCTCTCTCATTATCTCTTATTCTCTCTCAATCTCTCTTATTCTCACTCATTCTCTCTTATTTTCTCTCATTCTCTCTGATTCTCTCTCAATCTCTCTTATACTTTCTCATTCTCTCTGATTCACTGCTACCTGACTGATATTAGCGCGTGCTTTAGAGCGTCGGGCGTGTTATTGTTATTATTGTTTTTAAAAACCTGCAAAAATTACATTTTTTAACCTGGAAAACCTGCATAAGTCAGGGTCGACTCTCCAAGCGTTTGAAAATTTTAGTTACTATTAAAAAGTTTTTATTTATTAAACTCTTTTTAGGACTCTACCGCGATCGTTTAAAAAAAGTTGTATAACTGGAAAGAAGGCTTTGAAAGAAGAGGTTAAAGAAGTTCGAAGAAAAATAACGCAGGCAATTAACGATGGAAATAAGAGACCAGATGTGCAGGAAACGAATGATTCGGACTAAGATTAAGAAAAATAATAAATTTTATGAAATTTTATTTATCTATAATGTAATTTATACAAACTGTGATACTAAAATAAATACAGTATTATTAGTATGCATAAAATTTATCTCTTCGTCAAATATTTGATATTTGATGAAATAATCAACATAAGTAATTTTTTAATAATTATTAATTAAGAATTTATGTAGGAATGTTTCTAAGATTCTATGTAGGTGAGGTTTTAACAATTAAGTGAGAATTTAGGTAGGAATTTTTCTATCATTCTATATAGGCAATTTTTTTAATAATTATTAGGTAAGATTGTATATAGGAATTTTGTTATGATTCCATGTAGATAAATTTTTATTTATAAAGTCGATGTCCTCGATGTGCTGGGTGAAGCGGATGATTATCCTCTCCCTGTCGCGGCTGCCGTCTTTGATGGCATGGGTGTGCTGGGCCTGGATGCATATCCTTAGCCAGACATTACTGCTATTCTCGACGGCGTTGGTGCTCCGGGGTGGGATGCTTATCCGCTGCCGGACATGACTGACATCATGGATATGTTCGGTAGACCTTGTCGTGGTGGCGGAGCTTTTCACTAAAGGACAACCAACAGGGTGGTTCCCTGACATAAAAACCAAATACAAATGAAAATCAGTAAATGTGAAAATGAATTACCCCAAGGAGGAACCCCGAAAGCGGACAATACTCCCGTCGGTCTTTCAAAGACCGTCGCAGGCCCCACGGAGTTTGGGGGGGGGGGCAAAACGAAAATTCTGCGGAAAAGGGACTTAACAGTTTCCAAAAAAATGTTGTAGAGCAGGTCGAACTAATGCCTAAAATACTCGAAGGTATGTGGCGTGCCTGCAAAAAGCAGAAAAACATTAGCAAGGACGTCCAGGACGGAATGGTGGCGTTAGGAAGGGTGCACGAGGTAATTCGCAGGAACATGCGTTTTATCCCCGAGCCCTTCATAATCCCAGAGCCAACAAGTGCAAACTGTGTGTCACCACCACAGAGGCGTGCTGCGGCGAGTCCGAGCGGTGCAATGAATGATAGAAAGCGCCGGAGAAGCGGAAATAGTCCAGAAGCGAGTCCACATCCTGATGGACAGTCTGAGAAGAGGAAGCGCGAGGACGTACCTGCGCAAAACCTTCCGTTGGAGCCATGTAGTGGAGGAGCAGCGGAAAAAAAGTCAAAGAGACTTACGCTCCAGTTGCCTCAAAAAATGCCCCAGTAGATGATGACGGCTTTGACGTTGTCATCAATAAAAAGGCAAAGGCCGAAAGGAAGGCATTGAAAAAGAAAGATAAAAAGGAGCACCAGAAATATCCCTCAAAGTCGAGAAACACGGAGGCAGTCAGGATTTCGGCAAATAGTCCGAAGGCTATCGCTGACATCCTGACAGAAATGAAACGCTCTGTGAGGCCGGAAGAATCTAATGTTGAGGTCCTCAGGATCAGGAGGTCACTCAATAAGGATGTACTGCTGGTCTTGAAAAAAGGGGGTGACACCTTGAAGTTTGCCGGGGCTTTGGTTTCGGCCTCACAAGGTAGGGCCGAGGTTACAGCTCTTGTAAATAAGAGGTGTCTTGAATTGAAAGGCCTTGATGAAACTACGACCGAGCAGGATGTGGTTTCGGCTTTGAGAGAGAAACTGGGAAAGCCTGACACGGACATAGTGTGCAGACTTCTGCCACGTTTTAGTGGCACAAAAGTCGCGTTGGTCCGCCTAGCAGAGTCTGATAGTCAGTCTCTGCTCAAGATCGGCAAAATTAAAATAGGATAACTAAACGTCCAAGTCCGAGAGCATCTAGAAGGTGTAAGGTGCCTAAAATGCCTTACATATGGACACGTGACCCGATCATGCAAAAGCCCTGACAGAACTAAAAACTGTCGGAGATGCGGCGGTGAGGGTCACATGGCGAAGAACTGTTCTGTCCAACAACCTAAGTGTTTAACATGCATGGATTTAGGGATGCCTTTAAAAAGGCATACCCTTAAAGTTTCTGCAGGTCATCCTGCACACCTGCAGGACGGCGCAGGCTCTCCTGATGCAGACGGTCAAGGAAAAAAGGATCGACATCCTGTTCTGCAGTGAGCAACACAGGAAGAACGATCTCGCTTTCTGGTACCAGGATAAATCAGGTAGGGCAGCTGTCCAAGTGTGCAATCCTGAGCTGCGGGTTGCCAGGTACCTGGAGACGAGCAGTGGATTCGTTTGGGCAGAGGTGGCCGGCATACGTATGTACAGCTGCTACTTCTCGCCGAACGATCCACTGACAGACTTCGAAGCCGACATTCAGGAACTCGAATCGAGCCTTAGAGAATCCAGGTTGGATGTACTCGTCACCGGTGATTTTAATGCTAAGTCGCCGGAGTGGGTCGAGTCAAGGCTCGATAAAAGAGGCATTGAGGAATTGGGTTGGGTGCAGAAGCCAAATACCCTTGATGCAGAGGTGCGAGCGGTGAGGAAAACCATCACCGCGGCTTGCGATGCATCTATGCCGCGTCGCAGATGTACCGCTTCACGTAAAAGCTCGGTGCACTGGGGGGCTATTCTGTAATTTCACTTCACCTCACTTTCACTTCACATCACTTTCACTTCACCTCAATTTCACTTCACCTCATTTTCACTTCACATTCACCTCCCTTTCACTTCACCTCACTTTCACTTCACATCACTTTCACTTCACATCACTTTCACTTCACATTCACTTCACATTCACTTCACCTCACTTTCACTTCACATTCACTTCACATCACTATCACTTCACATCACTTTTACTTCACATTCACTTCACCTCACTTTCACTTTACATCACTTTCACCTCATTTTCACTTCACATCACCTCATTTTCACTTCACATCACTTTCCCTTTACCTCATTTTAACTTCACATTCACTTCACATCACTTTCACCTCACATTCATTTCACATCACTTTCACTTTTACCTCATTTTCACTTCACATCACTTTCACCTTATTTAAACTTTACTTCACATTCACTTCACCTCACTTTCACTTCTCCTCATTTTAACTGCACATCACTTTCACTTTACTTCACATTCACATTAGTCGAACATCTTCAAAATTTTAGCTTATATAAATTTTCTGTATATTGAAGTTCAAATTAAATAAGGTTACATTTGTAATTTCACATTACGTAAATTGTAAACACAAAAAAATAAATGAAGAATCTTAAAAGTGGGGATTTTTCATTTTTTTTCTCTTGCGCTCGTAATAGAGGGAGACTTGACTCCCGAACTTCACGTTATAGCGAGATTCGAATGTATTTCTACATAGCACAGTATTTTTCAAGAAATTTAAAATGTGAAATTAAAATTTTTTTTTGTAAACTTCCTGTAAACTCTAAATGTTTTTCGAATAAAATTTTCCGGTGAAAATTTCTTAAAAATTTAAACAGAAAAACTTATAGAAAGTTTTTACAGTAAGCCTGCGGAAATTTTGTAGAAAAAATAGTTAAAAAGTAAATGAATAATAAAAATGAATCTAATGTGCAGTAGTTTCTTCAGTTTTCAAAATTTGGGAAGCCAAATTGGGCCCACACTGAGAAAAAAAATTATTTGATTCAAACAAATTTTGTTTAAATCAAACTTAAAATATCTTTGCTATACAGTCAAATATATTTAAGTTTAATTCAAACATATTTTCTGGTTCATTTTAAGAGATTATATATTGAAATCAAACATAAATTGTGATTGATTTTAAATTATCTGTAGTGAACTTTTAAGTTTGATTCAAACATAGAATTTTCAAACATAATTTTTGTTTAAACCCACTCAGAAAATATGTTTGAATTAAATATAATTGTTCAAACAAATAATACTTTTGAATCAAAGCAGTAAATATTTTCTATATATTGAGATTAAACTTACAAACTAATTTCAATTAAACAAAATCGTCTAACATTATTTTTGTGTTTCAATTAAGTATAATGTTTTCTCAGTGCAGATGCAGTGTATGTGTTTTCCGGAGTGGAATTTCTTGTTAAACACGAATAAATAAAAATTAATAAATTTTTTAATAAATTGTCGTTTTCCAATAAAATTTAAGAAAAAGTAAAATATGGGCTCACGTCGCAAGAATAGTTAGCGCTAATGCGGCACCTGACAATCCTGCTAATGCTATTGCAAATTATAAACAAATGTTTAATTGTTCTTCTAAGGTTGATATACATAATGGCGCGTGATTATATACGGAAAACGAAGCTTATTGTCCAAAAAATTGGTGGTCGTCTGAAGAAAATTAATTAAACCTCAGATTCTAGTTCAGATGAATTGTAATACAATAATTGAAATAGAAAAAATGTTCAAAAAATATTGTTAATACTACAGATTTTAATATTGAATAGTTTAAAGCTAATAAAATAAAGAAACAAAAATTTACTGATTTTCTATAAAATTTTTAGCAATCGGATTCTCTTAACTATCCTTGCCCCAGTGCAATCGATTTGTCTATGTAAAAGTATATACATATATTACATTAGATTTAAGTAGAATTAATCACAATTAAAACACTAAATTTTTGTAGTCTGAATTATTTTACTATGCCATAAAATCAGCATCTTCGCATCAAGAATGAATTTGTTAATAAATAGTTCTTTCAATATTAACGCTTCCTCCACCAAAAAGAAAATTATTTTGCTGATTGTAAAGAGGAAAAAATTTAATGAACATCTGGATTTACAATTTGTTGTGAATAATATTATTAGTAGGTATATTAAAATATAATTTAATTATTAAAGTTACTTGGTTTTTAATTTTACTCGTTTTATTTGTCAAATTTTAATAAATGAAAATTGTACAAAGTTAATACAACATTATGTACGCAAGTACTAATAATATAAAATTATTTTTAAAATTAGTTTTCTTTTTTTTTCCATTCAACAAGAACTTTAGAAACCTTAGTTAAAATTTCAATGGTACGCATATTAGTGTTTTTTACATGCTCAAAAAACTCTTGTTGTAGACAAAGGTTGTCGTTCAATGATTTTATTTTGCAGCGTTGGTATTTCGTCATATCGTCATCTATTAAAGCCTTTCTTTTCAAAGAAACTGTTGAAATGAAAACAATTTTATTGACAAATATATTGTAATAAATAAATTCAAATTAATTACTTATTTTTTGTATTCATTATTATTTATCAATATATTTTTATTAAATAAAATATGGACATGGAAAAATTTGCTTTAAATAAAATGTATATAAATAGTAAAATTCTTCACAAGAATTAAATTATTTTTAATCAAATTTAAATAAAATTACATAAAAGAATTTTATTAATTTTCAAAAATTTCCATAAAATGCAATTTCAACAAGAATATAAAATTCTCTAATAATAATTCAATTATTCTAAAAATATTTTTAAAAAATTATATGTAAAAATAAAAATTACTTTTAATGGAATTTTTAAATATATTCGTCAAAAAAATTGAAAGAATCCAATTATTTTCAAAAAAGTAATAAAATTCTTATAATGAATTCAATAATTTTAAATATACATATAATTTTAATAAAATTCTTTAAAGAAATTCCATTATTTCCGAAACAACTTTAATTGAATTTCTCGAAAAAATTTCATTATTTTAAAATGTTTAATAGTGAAACCTTTATAAAAATCCAATAATTTTTTAAATAATTTGAATTGAATTCCTCAGATGAATTCAAATATTTTTTAACATTTCCATAAATTTCAATTATGTCCAAAAATTTTAATAAATTCTTCGAAACAATTTTTATAAATATTAGTCAAATTCTCAGCAAAAATTCAATTATTTTAAATTCACTTTTAATAAAATTCTTCTTCATAAAATTCAAATGCTTTTAATAATTAAAGAATAAATAAAATCATTATTTTATATCATTATAAGAATATTGTTACTGTAACATCATCAAAATTATTTTTATGATTTTAATTCAATCATTATTTTTTAGAATTTTAAATTATTTTTTATGAAAATAATTGAATTCCTTAAAAAAAATGTATTATTTATAAAAATAATAATTGAATTCCTGTAAAATTTTTCTTTTTTATGAAAGTAATTATGTTTAATGTAACTATGTAATGTTTAATTATTTAATGTTTAATTATGTTTAATGTAATTAAGTAATAAATGTTTGCATACAATTTTATTAATTTTTTTTAAATAATTGAATTTTTTGGGAAATTTTATTAAAATATTATATATTGAAAATCATTGAAATTAGAAAAATGCATTTTTTTTTAATAATTAATATTAGTACAAGAATTTTTTGACATTTAGGAAAATAATTAAACTTTGGAGGAGAATTTTGTTACTTATAAAGATAATTGGGATTCAAAAAAAAAATTATTTCAAATTTTGTACTAAGTGGAATTTTATAAGAAGAATTTTATTTATTTTTTTTTAAATAGTTGAATTTCTGCAATTATTTATTGTAATTTCTCCAAATCTGAATTTTTTTAGTGTTTTAACAAAAATTTTAATTAGAAAGTTTTCAAATTTTATTATTTTTAAAATTGCTAATTTTATTTTTTAAAAAAGGCAGTAAGAAGTTAGCCGCGCGAATTTTTGCTACTATTGATTAATTTTAAATTCATATTTCTTACACGATCGTTTTTTCTCTAAAATATCAATGTCATTTTTCTCATCATCAAGTGTAGGTAGTGGGCGAATTTCTGATTCTCCATCTTCAATAATAATCAAATCTAATTTAGAAATAAATAAATTATTAAATATGAGGGTAATTGAATAAATACGTAAATAAATAATTATATTTTGTATTAATTAATAATAATACAAATTGTGCGTACGAAAATAGATTAATTTACCGTCTGATTCCGATTCAGAAGCATTCGATGCTTTCAGATTGCTTTTCACTTTTGCATTTTTCATTTTTGTACCAGAAGTGGAAGCAAGGTTTGAGCCAGTCGAAGAATTAAGAGATTCTTTTTGAATTTTGGAACCAGAAGCAGAATTGTTTGAAGAATTGTTTAAGGACTCTATGGCTTTTTTTTCACAATTTTCTGGGGGTGGAAGTATCAAGTCTTCATTACTTTTTTCTAGAATTTTAATTAATTCTTCATCTAAATACAAGAAAGAGACTTCTAAAGGAGATCCTCCTCCAGTTGAATGCAAATTTTTTTTTTCTAAACTGCATTTATTTTTTACATCGGCTTTCCATTCCTTCCATATCTGAAGGTAAATGTAATTAAAATATAAAACCTGTTAAAAACCTGTTATTTTTATGAAATACCATTTATTTGTTTTAAATTTATTTATTTATTTTTATTAATTATAGTGAACTGAATATTATATTTACTTTCTCCCACGATTCCGCGGTATTGAAAATTCCATTCTTCTCTTGATTCAAGATTGAGGTTAAAATTTGCCATAAATTTTTCTATAATAAATAGAAATTTTTTGTTTAAAATTTATAAATAAATAATAAATTGATAATTTTACTTACAAGATAAATATAGGTTAATATTGTTTAATTTATATATATATTGACGATGCTTACATTCGCAACTTGTCTACCTTTTCCTGCTTTAATTTTTACATTTGTAGCAAATTCTCTATTATTACTCATGAAACGTAAAAATATAGCTCGTTGTAAATTTGACATATTTTCGAAGGACATTTCGACTATATTAGTTTCTATGTGAATTCGTTTCAACTTTGATTAAAAGACTAACACTTTAATACGTCAAATAATAAATGAATTCATTTTTTTCAATAGGAAACTTCGATATGTTAAGTTACGATGTGAATAAAGTCGCATAAGAATTTTAACTTTTAATTTAAAAATTAGATAATAAAATTTATTCATATTTATACTTTTTCAAACATATTATTATTCTTTAATTTTATTCAGACCACATGCGCAGTAATAATGACCAATTTACTCTTTCTGCAAATAAAAATTTATTCCAAAAGGTTTAATAGCAAATAAAGAACAAACGATGAATTAAAGAGAAGGAGAAACAGAGTTCGAATGTAATAAAAAACAAAATTAGAAATGTATATTAAATTTAATATTTAATATATTATTAATATTTAATATCTTTACTAATAATAAAATATACCATTGTAGAGTATTAAAATAATTTATTAACTTTTAATAAACTAAAAATGAAATTTTTCATTTTTCAAGAGAATAAAATCATTTGATAAACAGAATTAAGTAGACTAAAAAAACATTAAGAAAATAAATTATAAAGAATTATTCTTTTTCTGCAATAATTTTAAGATAAGTGACTATGTCTTTAAAGTGTCTTGAATTTTCTTCATGTTTCTTCTTCTTAAAATCAAATTCTTCTTTTCTCAATTCTAGATCCTGTCTCTTTAAGTCCACTTTCATTTGCAATAATTCCAATGCAGTTTTATCTATCATGAAATAATTAGAAGAACTATTAATAATGTGAATAAAAAATTATAAAAAGATACATTTGTATATCAATTATTATTTAAAGTTAAAAATTCACGTGATTACCACAATAACTCAATATTATGAGATACCTTTATAATTTCCTTTTTATTAAAGCCTCATTTAGCCTTTATTAATTTATTAATAAATATGTAGTCTTAGTTTTTAACTAACAATTTCATTTTTATAAAAATTAAAAATGTATAAAATTTAATATAAGTATACTTTTAACTGGAATCTCATTTTTCTGAAGTAGAGATTTTTCTTCTCTTTTTGGACTGCTTACTGGTTCTACTAAAGTAAAAGTTTTTAATTTTTTATATATTTATCATTAAAAAGCATATATTAAAAATGTAAGTGTTTATCCAAATGTTAATTTTTAGGAGAATGATATACATGAATTTTAAAGTTGTATATGAAAAAAATCACAAAATCAAACGTATAATCAAAATTAAAAATTAAGTAGGGAGCCTCATGTAAAATAATTTTTATATTTATCTTTAAAATTTGTTTAATATCTAAAAAATGTATTCTCAATGTCCTAAGGTCGAAGGCAAGTTTTTATGATGTTCAGAAAGTCATCAAAGTAATTCGCTCAAATGGCGCTAGTTTTTGAAAAATATTTTTGAATAATAATAATAAACTTATATTAATAAGTATAGCACTTGTAAATGTTGGTAAAAAATAATTCTTCTCGTGTAAAAATTATTTTTTGTTTTAAAAAATAATTAATAGAATAAACCTAAAATTAAGTGAAAAATACTTTTTAAATGGTCTAAAAAATTATTTTCTTCCAAACAAGAGATTTTTTCCTCAAAACGTCCTTAAATTTTTAATTAACTTTTTAAAAATAAATTTACGTTTACATGGTACTCCCCCTTAAATTTTAATTATAAGTTAAGAAATACCTGTGAATTTCATTTTCTTTACTTTAGAATCATTAGAATTTTCAGTTGAACGTTTCAAAATAATCTTTTCCGTATATGCGCTTGTATCTATTGGTATGAAGAAAATAAGTCAGAACGTCGAAAATTGCAGATTTTATACAGTTTTTATATACGAAAAAAGTAAATCATTTTTGTTACTTCACAAAAATGAGTGTATGTTAAATGGCCCCACATACCCGACTCAATTTTAATTTGTATTAAATTTATTCATCTTCTTACTCAATTTTAGAAAATGTATTCTTAGTTTATTTATAAAATTAGAAAAATTGTTTATAAATAAACTTTTGCATTATAATTTTATATACCATTTTAAGAAAATCTAGTATTTTTTTAAATTAAAACAATTACAGTTATGATACTTTTTATGAAAAAATTACCAAAGTTTTCAAAATGGTACATAATATAATTCAATAATTTTTTAATGAATACATTTCTTTTTTTCGCCCCCTTAAAGGAAAACACCATTCTAGAAGCAGAAATAGAGACCAATTTTTTAATATTTTTTTTTTTGAAAATTAAAAAAGAAATAGGATTTCTGTTTTCGGGGATTTGTTAAATACATATCGAAAAGTAGAAAAAGAATTTTCATTAAAATTTTATAGCAAAATTGAGGTGATAAATTTTATAATTAAAATCAATTATTTTTTGTTTTTACCAAAACGGACGGACTGTATAGCAAAGATATTTAAAGCTTGATTTAAACAAAATATGTTTAAATCAAATAAATTTTTTTTTCAGTGTAGGTGTATTTTTTTGCCTCGAGAGTGGTATTACTCCTTAACTAAACACCTGTCTAAATAAATATTACCCTTATTTTCCAATTTTTTGCAAATATTTGCAATCTCTTTATCTAGCAGTTCATTGTCTTCATTATCGTCGCTCATGAACCATTTTTTATTTTCTTCTTCATCTTCTTTCTCTATTTCATGAAGTTTATCTTCTTCATCTTTACCCTCTACATCTTCTTCTTCTTCTGTTTCTTCTTCTCCTTCACTTTCTTCTTTTACTTTGTCTTCCTTTATTTCTGCTTTCTTCTTATTCCTCACCTCATATTCGTCATCAACTTCATCTTCACTTTCCGATTTAAGTTTTATTTGTTTACCGATTTTCACTTTTGCTACAATCTAAAGATAAAGTTTAATATTGTTGTCATTTCTTTCCATTTTCATTCAACAAATATATAGGACAAGTCCTTTCGTTTTAAAGTCGAATAATTATATAAATTATATAATTACATATATGTTATTACCTTTTCATTTTTTTTCTCCTTGATTTCATTATTTTCAAAACCAATTTCGGGCACCTTGTTACTTCCAAAACTTTCTTTAGGAAGTATATGGTTTATTATATCATTTTCATAATCATTTAGTTTTATTGTAATTGTCTCTTCATTTTTAATCTGTAATCTTCTTTTATCCTCCTTTTCTCGGGTATTTCGTTTCAAATCCAACCATGTCTAAATTTATACAATTTAAAAAGATCCTTAGTTGTAATATATTGAAATTTAATTTTTGTTAGTATTTAATTTTTATTTATGATATTAGTATTTACATATTAGTATTGAGAAAACTTTCAAATTTAATATTTTTCTTACTGTGTAAGGTTATTACTACATTTAAAAATTCTAATTATTTTATTTTACCCTTTTCCAACCCTCTACATTCTTTGAAGCTCCATTGATGACAGAATTTAGTAGTGTCGCCAGTTGTTCATTCAGTTTTTCCTTTAAAAATGTATTAGTAATTTTCTTTTCATAAAAATAATATGCATAAATACTTATTAAAATTCATTAAATAGAAGTTTTATTATATTGAAGATGAAAGAAGTTTTATAATATATACAAGAAAGAAGAAATAAGTATATTTATTATTTTAAATTAATGTCGTGGAATTTCAACTTGTACAATTATATTATAATTAATGTTTAACTAAAAATCCATAAAAAGATTCTAGTAAATATAATTTTTTTCCTAACCTGATAAACAAACAGAATTTTTATGCAATTAAATAACTAAAAATCATTTTTACCAAAAAACACGTTAAGCGAAAAAATTTATGAAATTTCTAATAAATAAAATTTTTTTTGAATAATGTACAAAAAGCCTTTTTACAATATAATTTTGTGTATAAAAGTAAATCCACAAAAGTAGGTTATATTTTAAATTAAAAAGAAACTTATATTTACCGCTCTTCCTTTATAATCATTTCTATATAATTTTCCAGTTGCCAGATTTTTATGAGATAACATAAAATTTACTAAAACTCTTTTCTGATTATTTGTGCATTGCTTTTTTGGTTTCGACATTGTCAAAAATCCAATTTAATATAAATATCAATTTATATGTTTATTAATAACAAAGCAAATGTAAAAAAAGAACACACACGAACTTTTGTATTCAATTTTATTGAATACAAAAGTTCGTGTGTGTTCTTTTTTTTACATTTGCTTTTTGCATTAGATTTTTAACATTGTCGAAACCAAAAAAGCAATGCACAAATAATCAGAAAAGAGTTTTAGTGAATTTCATGTTATCTCATAAAAATCTGGCAATTGGAAAATTATATGGAACTGATTATAAAGGAAGAGCGGTAAATATAAGTTTCTTTTTAATTTAAAATATAACCTACTTTTGTGGATTTACTTTTATACACAAAATTATATTGTAAAAAGGCTTTTCGTACATTAGTCAAAAAAAATTTTATTTATTAGAAATTTCATAAATTTTTTCGCTTAACGTGTTTTTTGGTAAAAATGATTTTTAGTTATTTAATTGCATAACAATGCTGTTTGTTTATCAGGTTAGGAAAAAAATTATATTTACTAGAAACTTTTTATCGATTTTTAGTTAAACATTGATTATAATATAATTGTACAAGTTGAAATTCCACGACATTAATTTAAAATAATAAATATACTTATTTCTTCTTTCTTGTATATATTATAAAACTTCTTTCATCTTCAATATAATAAAACTTCTATTTAATGAGTTTTAATAAGTATTTATGCATATTATTTTTATGAAAAGAAAATTACTAATACATTTTTAAAGGAAAAACTGAATGAACAACTTCCCTGTTGCTCCTGGGAATCTACCGAGAGACTCCGGGAACTTTTACATGAGGGTAAGCTTGCAACGAGGTTGCCGTGCAATATTTCGGCAAGCTTACCAGGCAATATTTCTTTAAGCTTGTACGGTAACCAACCGAAAGATTACTTTCTATCTAGAAACTTCCATAAATATCTCTAATTGTTAAACAATGGAAACAAAAACAAAATAAAGATATAATTTTAGGTGAATCTAGTGTAAGCGTGTCAATTTTTGACGTATGAACAATTTATTAAATAATAAATATAATATTTACAATGGAAGAGTATTTACTTCTTGAAGAAGTGAATCGTTTGGATAATAACGCAAATCGGAATCTTAAAATATCCAGAAAAAATTTAAGAGATACGCAAGAACCGTTTGATTTCCCAGAAAATGAATTTCGGAACTTTTATAGGTATTGAAATTCATATATATTAGAGAGACTAGAACATAAAAAAACATTTTTTTAAATTTGTTTTTCAATCATAACTCTATAAATTTTTAAATTTGATTTTTGTGAACTAATATTCAGTCTTTTTTTACTTCAAAAAAACTTTATACGGTTATAATTAACTTCACTTATCAATTACTCATGTTTCATAAAAAAAAATCATTCAAAATAACTTAGGGGTAAGTCCAAGTTGTGAAATGTAAACAAAGCAAAATGTAAACAAACGAAGCACTGAAATCACATTTCGGAAACAGCCTTTTCTCCCACAAAAATTAACATTGGACCGGTTTTTTTTATAAAAATGATAAATTAGTGTGTCAAAGTTTCCAATGAAATCAAATTTCACTATAAGCAATTAACAGTAATTACTAAAATAACTAATTCAAATGACCTGTGAAATAGCATTTTTGACGCGTCGCGAAAAATAAACTGTTTGAGTATATCAACCGCACTGACGATGAAGAAGTCTCATATCAGCGATTGGACCTTCAACATGTGGAAGGGGAAATTTTTCCCTTTCCTTCTTGAAATTACAAGTAGAAAGGGTAAAAACTTCTTCATCGTCCGTGCGGTTGATATACTCGAACACTTTAATTTTTCGCGACCTGAGACTCTGCTTCTCTTTTCGCATGCGCAGACCGTACTAAGAATGCATTAAAATCACATTTTTCGTACAGCCTTTTCTCTCACAAAAATTAACATTTTTTCATTTTCATAAAGGAAATGATTCATTAGAGTGTCAAAGTTTCCAATGAAATAATTTTTGACCAGGAGGAATAAAAAGGAATTACTAAAATAACGAATTAAAATGATCTGAAAATAGCATTTTTGGCACGTCGCGAAAAATAAACTGTTTGACTATATCAACCGCATGGACGATGACGAAGTTTTTACCCTTTCTCCTTGTAATTTCATGGAGAAGGACATGTTGAAGGTCCAATCGCTGATATGAGACTTCTTCATCGTCGGTGCGGTTGATATACTCAAACAGTTTATTTTTCGCGACGCGTCAAAAATGCTATTTCACAGGTCATTTGAATTAGATATTTTAGTAATTACTGTTAATTGCTTATAGTGAAATTTGATTTCATTGGAAACTTTGACACACTAATTTATCATTTTTATAAAAAAAACCGGTCCAATATTAATTTTTGTGGGAGAAAAGGCTGTTTCCGAAATGTGATTTTAGTGCTTGGTTTGTTTACATTTTTGTTTGTTTACATTTCACAACTTGGACATGCCCTTAAGGATGTTGTTTACAAGTATAAAAAAAATGTTTAAAAGAATGTTTTTAAATTAAATTACTTTTTTTAAACAAATGAGCATATTTTTAAAACGGTGTATTTGATTATAAATCTGAGCGGTCAAAGTTATAGAGAATCATTTTCTAAAGAAAATAAACCATCATTGACTTTAATCGAATAAGTTTTGAAATAGTTTAACCTTTTAATATGAAGAAAACTTTGATCATATGCAAAATGACTAAATAAACAATTTTTGTAAGTTTCAAAGTTTTTTCTTGAAAATTGATATTTGTTCTTCCAGAAGATACAAATAACAATAATATTAAAAAATTCTTCATTGTCAATTCAATATTTTTTCTAATAGTGTGCATACCTGTACACAACCTCCTTAAATAAATGTTTTAGATTGTCTGAAATAGCAGCAAGACGTTTTATAGATGAGTTAAATCCATTTATGCCAGAAACACAAAGAATTTCTTCGATTTCTTCTGACATTCAGGTTTTAATGACTATATATCTTTCTTTTAATGAACCAAACCAAAATGTATCAACATAATATTAACATAACAACAATTTTGTTACTAATTCAAATATTTTCTTACAATAAATATAATTTTTTAAATATTAAAATACAAATTTACGCACTTCTTATATGGTTATTTGGTAATATAAATTAACTTAAATATGTTTACTCAATTAAACTGTATATTTATATTAACAGTATACCTTGGTTATATTACTTTCTGTTCTATCGCTGTAGATATTAAGTGCTATTAATTTTATGGCTTCTGGATCATATCAACGAGTAGTAGGAAGTTCTTTTCAAAATTGCATGTCACAGACATCTGTAAGTCGAAGTATTCACAATGCAATAAATGCATGTGAACATATAGCTCACAACTGGATAACATTTCCTCAAACTCCAGAGCAAATAGCAATTACACAAAGACGGTATTGGCTGAAGTTAATTTCTAAAGCAAATTTTTCTTTTGACATTTGTCCATTTTTTCAAACAAATTCTATTCAATATTCGTGCGAATAACTGATGATTTTTTTAGAAATTCTGCTAGAAATTCGATATAAATTTCAAACGTAGAAGTCCCTGTAAAATTTTTTACAAAAATTTTCGACAATTTTTCCGTACGAATTTTGTACAATATTTGTGCGTAATAATAAAATTTTTTTTTAATCTTTCAGAAATTCTGAGAAATTCGATAAGAATTCCGCACGTAAAGATTCCTGTTAAATTTTTAGAGAAATTTTCGACCACTTTTGCGAAAGAATTTTGTACAATATTCGTGCAAATTACTAACAATTTTTTTGTAAAAATTCCACTAGGAATTTAACATTAATTCTGCACGTAAGGTTTGCTGTAAACATTTTCAAAATATTTTCCAACCACTTTTTCAAACAAACTGTAGAGTATTTCTATAAAAGTACTAACGATTTCCTAGTGGAATGTTTACAAAAATTATTTAAAAATTTGTTAGAAATTTAGACGAATATTGTTGTGCAAAATTCGTACAGAAAAGTTATTTAAAAAATTTAACAGCAAACCTTACGTGCGAAATTATTATCGAATTTTTAGCGGAAATTTATAAAAAATTAATTAGAAAATTCGTTGTCAATTCACAAAAATATTGTAGGGCAAGCTACAGCTTGCAGGTTGTCTCACTTATGTTTTTCTTTATTCTAGAAGTGCCATAATTAAAAACACTATTGATATTGACAACATAATGAAATTTGAAAACAATATCAGTCGCGTTTTTAATAGTACTTCTAGAATAAAAAATAACCTAAGTGCAAAAACTTGCAAGCCGGGATAACTTGCAAGCCTTTTCTCTACAAAATTCGTTCTGCAAAATGGTCGAACCTTTTTGTAAAAAATTTTACAAAAACCTTTACTTAATACCTTCAAAATTATCTGAATATCCCCGTGTAATATTTTTACTTTTTAAAAACAAATTTTACATGTAGATTTTTTGAGAAATTACGTTTTCCAAACGTCGCTGGAGTTATAGATGGCACACACATTCCAATATTTTCACCCAACCGAGAGAGAGAGGAAGCTTTTTTTAATAGAAAGGGATATCACTCATTAAATGCAATGATTGTAATTGAACATATTAATACGATGTAGCTATTAATTTTTTTATTATTTATAATCATTACATATGAAAAATGTTTTACCTGGAATTAGGCTTTTTGAGGTATTATTGATAACAGTAATGTATAATTGAAAAAAATTTAACATTTAATTGAAAAATAATGTGTTTAGGTATGCAATGCAGATTATGAGATTACATCAGTAAATGCTAGGTATGGTGGTAGATCTCATGATCAAAGAGTGTACCGAAATTCAGCAGTTAAAACTTTCATGGAAAGAAGATATGAGGAAGGAATGAGAAACTTTTGGCTTTTAGGTTCAAAAACTGAAATAATTAAATAATTTTTATATTTTATTATATATACAAACATACAATACAACATATAACACAAACATAGGTCTGTGACTGTTGGCTCCGACATGTCAAAATTTTTTACTTTTCTAAGTAGTATTCGTTTGTCCAAGATAGGTCCACGTTTGTCCAACAATTATTTTTTTTGTCCACCAAAAAAAGGTTTCAAAAAAAAAAATTCTAAAATTTTTTTTTTAATTTTGTTTCTAACTTAGTCTGAGAGGGTGGAATAAATTTTCTAATGGGTGGACAAACGAAATTACAACTTGGATAAACGCCAGAAACAATAAAATCAACATTCCCATCAATTGTTTAAACAATTTTAATAGTTGACTTCTGACAAATGTACATTTTAGACTTTTTTCGTTTGTAAATCAGTCTAAGAGGGTGGAATAAATTTTCTAATGGGTGGACAAACGAAATTACAACTTGGATAAACGCCAGAAACAATAAAATCAACATTCCCATCAATTGTTTAAACAATTTTAATAGTTGACTTCTGATAAATGTTCATTTTCAATTTTTTTGGTTTCTAACTTAGTCTGAGAGGGTGGAATAAATTTTCTAATGGGTGGACAAACGAAATTACAACTTGGACAAACGCCAGAAATAATAAAATCAACATTCCCATCAATTGTTTAAACAATTTTAATAGTTGACTTCTGACAAATGTACATTTTAGACTTTTTTCGTTTTTAAATCAGGCTAAAAGTGTGGAATAAATTTTCTAATAGGTGGACAAACGAAATTACAAATCGGACAAACGTTAGATATAATAAAATCAACATTCCTACCAATTGTTTAAACCCTTAAATTAAAGCGAACAGAAGTAAGCAGTAACTCAAAAACTTTGAAAAAAAACTTATAAATTTTCATTCCATACATATGAAGGAAAGAATTCAGAATATATTATAAATTTTGCTGAAATCAACGAAAATTCTTCAGATCACTTCTCGTGGAATTGCTCAGTTGTGTGCTATTATGTTTATATTATATTTTAGTGCTCTTTATATCGCAATACGATATATCGAAAATATTTGTGCGAGATAATTGTCGTTCGTCACACATTGGGTGTTTACGACAACAACAAGTTTGACATTATTAAAGAAAATCGACCCTAAAAATATTCGGAATCACTCTAAAAATTATTAGATACTTAAAAAATGTTCTATTACATTTATTAACGAATTTTATTAATTTTAAAATTATTCAAAAACACAAATAACTTCATTTTTAAATAAGTAATTAATAAATATTTTTCTATAGGAATTAAAATTCTTCAAAAGATTTAAATTCAAACCTTATTCAAAATCAATAATAGATAAGAATATTATTGTAAAACAAGAAGAAATGGATCACTCCGAGTCTTTGATTAGGATTAATCCATTTCATTATGTTTTACAATAATTAGAAATGATCGAGTGATAAAATCATTATTTTACATTATAAAAATATTATTGCTGCAACTCATTTAAACTTATTTTCATCATTTTAATTCAATTATTATTTTCTACAATTTTTAAATGAAATTTTTCTTTAAATCAATTACTTTTTATAATTTTTAAAAAATTAATATCCTATTTATCGAATTTTTCTAAACTAAACGTTGATTTTCTTATTTCTGACGTTTGTCCATGTTGTAATTTCGTTTGTCCACCTATTAGAAAATTTATTCCACCCTCTTAGACTGATTTACAAACGAAAAAAGTCTAAAATGTACATTTGTCAGAAGTCAACTATTAAAATTGTTTAAACAATTGGTGGGAATGTTGATTTTATTATTTCTGGCGTTTGTCCAAGTTGTAATTTCGTTTGTCCACCCATTAGAAAATTTATTGCACCCTCTCAGACTAAGTTAGAAACAAAGATAAAAAAAAATTTAGATTTTTTTTTTTGAAACTTTTTTTTTGGTGGACAAAAAAAATAATGGTTGGACAAACGTGGACCTATCTTGGAATAACGAATACTACTTAGAAAAGTAAAAAATTTTGACATGTCGGAGCCAACTTCACAGACCTCACAAACATACATAACTTATCCTTCGGAGAACAAATGGGGTCTTTTTGACTCCACGCTTTTTTTACGAAAAGCTTTTTATCTTTTGTAAATATTTTTAATAGGGACTTTCAAGTATACAGACTTATTCTACAGAGTATAAACTATAATTTTAAAAAATCTTTAGCTTGATTAGATGAGCAGTTTAAAATTGGTTGAGCTTTTAAAAATAGTCTAAAAAAGAGGTGTGTTCTCTGAAGGTTAAATATAACACAAACTTTTCCGATATCTGGTTAATGAAGTTTTGAATAATTTTAAATGAAAGTTGTTGATAGATGTTTATAATAATAAATATTACTTCTGTTATGAGCAGATTGATTGGAATTTTAAGTCTTAAAGGAATTTTGAACAAATTTTAACCTCGCAGTGACAAGTTATTTAGTGTTTATACAAAGCTAAACATCTGTTTAAAGAAACATTTTTCATGTGAAATGTCAATAAACCTGAACATAACAGACGTCATCTATATTATTATATACAATTACCAACAACTTTCACTAAAAATTATTCAAAACTCCATTAAGCAGAAACGGGAAAGATTTATCTTGTAAAACTGTAACGTTATAATGGTTTAATTGCCCTTAAGTGCCTGGCTCAGCGGACACTTATAGGACCAAGGGTACTTAATTCGCGCCCATTAGCCTGGAAATTTTCCGACAAGTGAGATAATCTGAGCGAAAGGTTTGACGTCGAAGTATAATGATGTGCACCTTCGATTATTGTCCGGTACACACCATTAGAATTCGACTGTCGATAAACCGGTTGTACTCGGAGAGGTTTTCTACAGTTTCCTTCTCCACTAGCGAGAAAACCCATTAGACGGGTGGTCCAGGCAAATGCGAGTACTCCTAATTTCAAGACGTTCTGTAGACGCAAGAATTTAGTATAAGTATAGTATGTAAGAAAAATTCCACGAGGACACTTGTAACGCTAGTATTAAGAAAAAAGTTTAGAAATTGAACAATGTTTTACTATCCAAAGTAAAAATTGTTAAATTATTATTATTATTGACATTATTTTAAATCACCTTCAAAATAATTATTTTCGTAGGGGACTCTGGTTATGCCTTAACTCCAACTTTAATGACACCAATACATAATCCAGAGAGAGGATCGCCTTCTGAAAGATTTAATAGTGCGTTTATACATTGTCGATCAGTAGTAGAGCGCACTATTGGCGTTTTAAAATCAAGATGGAGGTGCTTAACAAAGGAGAGGGTATTGCATTACGATCCAGTAATTGCTGGTAAAATAATATGTCACAAATAATAAATCAACATAACTCGTTATAAATTTTTTTAAACTCCATGTTTGAAAATTAATTATTAAACTTGTGAAAATGTTAAAAAATTGATTAAAAATATATTTAAATTAGGGGAGACTAAATACGGTTGTTACAAATGGAATATCTCAGAAACAGTTAATTATAGCGATGGAGTTCCAAAGGGAAAAATGTTTAGTTTTTATGTACGAACTTTTTGCAATATGTTTAAAAATTATATGCAAGCTTTACAAGTAAAAAAATAGCCACATTGGTTTTTAGAAGCCAAAAGTAAATATTTCTCTGGTTGATATTTTTTAAATGACTAATAGACCTTTATACTTAACAAAATTAATTTTTTAATATCTATTCTATGTTATAGATGATTCTTGGTATTGTAACAACCGACATTCACTTTGCAGTTGTTACAATTTACACGCTGTCACTCAAATGCTTCTAGTTAATTAAATAATAGATATAGAGCTAAATAAATTATGGCCTTTTAAAACTAGATAATATACCTTTGATTTAATGGTTTGAACAAACAAATTGGAGTTAAACTCTAATCACTGTAACTGATTTTATCAAAATTGTAACAACTGCACCTAGTCTCTCCTATATATTATTATACATATATCAATGTCACAAAAATAAACATTACACTATGTGATATAATATGCTTAAACAGGTAAAATTGTAAATATGTGTTGTGTTCTACACAATATATGCAGAAGAAATAGAATACCCGATCCAGAAATACACCAAATTGAAGATAATGATGATAATATTAATGTTGACGAATTTTATCAAATTGAAAGAGAAGCTGGTCGAATTGTTCGTCAACAGATGATTAACCAGTATTTTTTATAAATTCGACAACATTTGTTTGCATATAAGCTGTTTCTTTGATTTGTTTTGTTTCAAGTTTAGAATTACTCTTATTATATTTTAATTTTCTCTTTCTTTAATCAAAAACATTGTTTACTAAGTGCGACATATTGGACGCTATTGTGCAATTTTTTTGAAATGAAATATATGTTTTAAAAGTTTAAGGATATATCTTTATTTAGAAAAAAACTACATCGCTAAGTCATAACCGCTTTTCGCACAAAATTGTAAAAATAAGGTGAAAGTGAGGTGAAGTGAATGTGAAGTGAAAGTGATGTGAAGTGAAAGTGAGGTGAAGAGAAAGTGATGTGAAGTGAATGTGAAGTTAAAATGAGGTGAAGTGAAGTTAAAATGTGGTAAAAGTGAAAGTGATGTGAAGTGAAAATGAGGTGAAATGAATGTGAAGTGAAAATGAGGTGAAGTGAATGTGAAGTAAAAGTGGGGTGAAGTGAAAATGAGGTGAAGTGAATGTGAAGTGAAATTGAGATGAAGTAAAAGTGAGGTGAATGTGAAGTGAAATTGAGGTGAAGTGAAAGTGAGGTGAATGTGAAGTGATAGTGAGGTGAAATGAATGTAAAGTGAAAGTGATGTGAAGTGAAATTGAGGTGAAGTAAATGTGAAGTGAAAGTGATGTGAAATGAATGTGAAGTGAAAATGAGGTGAAAGTGATGTGAAGTGAAAATGAGGTAAAGTGAAATTGAGGTGAAGTGAAAGTGATGTGAAGTGAAAATGAGGTGAAGTGAATGTGAAGTAAAATTGAGGTGAAGTGAAATTGAGGTGAAGTGAAAGTGAGGTGAATGTGAAGTGAAATTGAGGTGAAGTGAAAGTGAGGTGAATGTAAAGTGAAAATGAGGTGAAGTGAATGTGAAGTGATAGTGAGGTGAAATGAATGTAAAGTGAAAGTGATGTGAAGTGAAAGTGAGGTGAATGTGAAGTGAAATTGAGGTGATGTGAAGTGAAATTGAGGTGATGTGAAGTGAAATTGAGGTGATGTGAAGTGAAAGTGATGTGAAGTGAATGTGAAGTGAAAATAAGGTGAAGTGAAAGTGATGTGAAGTGAAAATGAGGTGAAGTGAAATTGAGGTGAAGTGAAAGTGATGTGAAGTGAAAATGAGGTGAAGTGAAATTGAGGTGAAGTGAAAGTGATGTGAAGTGAAAGTGAGGTGAAGTGAAATTACAGAATAGCCCCCCAGGTTTCTGTATTTAGGACAGCTGCGCTGTCGATACATATGAAAAATATATTGTATTTTCATAACGAAATCTAGTGCTTACTCAAGAAATTTATTTTCGAGAGATTTGATTGATTCGGATAATTAAACTGTTGATCACTTTTTAGATTATACTTGGAGTTCACTCGAGGATGGTTGATTGATGACTGATTGATTTCCAAAAAATTATTCTCTGTTCTAATCAGAAATGTTCTCCCTTTTTATATAAAAATTTCCTCATTAGACGAATGCTCGTAGCTACAAAATTCGTCGTGACCTTAATAGATTTCAGTGCGGATGACATCGCTTCGGCCTCGCATAGACTTGAAGGCGGAAGATCTCGCTTCGACCTTGCATGGAGTTGAGATCCCAACTTTGTCTTTGATCCTCAGGCGTGGCGTGTGTATATATTAATAATCTGTATTTTTAATCTTGAATTTCTCGTAATCGTTATTCTTTCGACATTCTTTTTAAAATACTATTCTTTCCTGGATTTGTAATAATGAACATAAAATTGGAATTTATTTTTCGTTAGAAAATATTCTGAATATAATGCAAATTTAAAACACACATAAAGTTAGAATTATAATATTCGTTAAAAATATACTGAACATAATGCAATTTAAAACACACATAAAATTAGAATTATAATATTCGTTAAAAATATACTGAACATAATACAATTTAAAACACACATAAAATAGGAATTATAATATTCGTTATGCAAATTTAAAACACACTTAAAATTAGAATTATAATATTCGATAGAAAATATTCTGAATATAATGCAAATTTAAAACATACATAAAATTGGAATTACAATATTCGTTAGAAAATATACTGAACATAATGCAATTTGAAAACATACAGAAAATAAGAATTAAAAGTACTGCATATCATATCATGATGAAATACATTATTTTAATAGAAGATGTATGCATTATCAAATAAATACAACATATGAAAAAGATACCTACGTGAAAATATATAGTTTAATTAAGTATATTAATAAGAAGTTACGGACGTAACAAAATAAAGATATAAGTAAGTAATAAAAAATTGATTAGTTAATTTTTAATTTATATTTTATATAAATATAATTGTTAATAACAATGATAATTATTAACTTTAAAATTATTTTGTAACAAAGTAGACATAAATTACTTAAATAAAAGTAAATTTATCTGCAAAAAATACAATTTTTTAAAAAAGGACGAGAGTTATCTATTTATTAATTAACGAAATTATTTAAATAAATTGAATTATGCATTATTATTTATCGGGTGGTTTTACAAGACTAATTTAAATTGATTTCGATAATGAGAAATGGAAAAATAAAAAATAAACACGATTTTTTTCAAAATTCTTGTAAATTGTTTACTTCGAGTAACAAAAAAATATATAAACAATTAATAATTGAAACAACAGTTTCGGAGAAACTCTTAGAAAAATTATCTCCTTTCATTTAAGACCAAGAGCATCAAAATCGGATAAAATTTGTAGGTTCTAGACAATTTTGAACAGTAAAGTGTGAGAATTAGGATTCCCGGGCACTCACACATCGCTGACACTGAAACGTGGTCATGCTTCCACAAAAATTGCAATATCTCGAAAACTATTTGAGCCTTCATCGATTTTCTTTTTTTAAATGAAAGGTGAAATTATAAGAAATATTTTATTAATTGACAAGAAAACTCAAAAATCGGTCCCGCTCCGGCAAAACGGTTTCAAAAATTTTTTTTTACTTTTTTTGGGCAAAAAAAATTTTTTTTTTGTTTTTATGTGATAGTCAGAAGAAACATGATGTCAAGTGTAAGCCTTCCAAATTTCGTTAAATTTCATCAAAAACTTTAGGAAATATTAAGATTTAAAAAAATTATAACAAAAAAATTCAAAATGGCGTAACTTCAACAAATTTCAAAATTTAAAAAAAAAATTTGGCACACTTGTTTCTAATATCCAATACTACAATTTCACTAAATTACAGCCTAATCCAAAGACCCCATGCAAATCGCATATTTTCTGACAGAGTCTTACCCTGGTAAGATTATTTTAGTGTTTGTTTCGTTCAATTTCGTGGTGCATTGTAAAAGTTATTCAATTATTATTTAATAACTTTTTTGTTTATAAAAATTTTATGTAAACATAATATAAACAATTTTTTGTTTTTTTATGCTGAATTTTTTCCAAAAAGAATCAAGTGATTTGGTTAAAATGGAAAGGAGATATAACGATTTCAAAATTTTTCCAAAATTTTGACATCTCAAAAACTACCGAATATTTTGACGTAATATTTGGTGGAAACATTTCTTTTTATGTATAGATTAAAATTCCTGAATTTAATTGCATTTGTTTTACTTACTCCGAAAAGACTAAAATCTCCCATGGAATCGCACATAAGTTTTATTTATAAAACAACTTTTTGATATATACTTTTTCTAATCTGTTTTAAATTATAATATTAAGCTCTCTATTTTTTAATAAGTTATGTTCCACTTAACATAATAAAATTTCAAAAATTTGTCATTCATTTATCATTTAATATACGTTAATTAGAATAACTGGTTTCCTTACAGGTGGAAAATAAGTGGTTTTCTAGGATAAAAATTTATAAATTAATGTCTTTCCTTGATATACATAAAAACATTCAAAAGAATTCTTTCTTAGCCGAATTTTGATTTCCTAAAAATATTATTCAACCCTTTAACGCCCAACACTATTGAAAATGCCTATGTAAGATCCTACATAGGATCTTACATAAAATACTAACTATAAATTTATAAAAAATCATAGAATGATTGTAAGAATCTAAGTAGACATCCATAAAAAAGCACATGTGGATTAGACACAGGATTTTTTATGAGAATTCATATAGAAATGTGCATTTGTGATACTGGATAAAAATCTATGTAGATTTCTATATAGTTACCTACATTTTTTCTGTCATAATGTTGGTGTCAATTTCCCATGTCAATTTCCTATGTAAATTTCCATCATACTTACCAATATATAATCTTACAAAAATTCTTAGTTAAAATCTTACTTAATAATTATCAAAAAATTTGCCTATATAGAATCATAAAAAAATTCCTACATAAAATCTTACTTAATAATTATTAAAAACTTACCTACATAGAATCTTAGAAACATTCCTACATAAATTCTTACTTTATTAATAAAAATTTATCTACATGGAATCTTAACAAAATTCCTACATAAAATCTTACCTAATAATTATTAAAAAATTGCCTATATAAAATCTTTTTTTTTGCTTAGGGAATTTGGGAAATCTGCCTACAAATAAAATAGATTAGATTCCGCATTCCAAGGTTATGTGGGGTTGGTATAATAAAACAAATCAAAATAAAGGAAAACTAAAGAAAAAAATAAATAATATAGTAAATTTAGAATACTGGCGACCTATTGCCAGCCCGACCCACTAAAACCCGTAACCCTTCTTTTGGAGCCCTTAACCCTCCCTCGGAACTGTCGTAAGACTTTAGCCTTCGAGGGTGGCGCTCCAACTCTGTCGCTGCTGCGACTTTGCTCTTCATCTGCGGTTCTCCTGCGTCAATAGTTAAAAAATTTAAAACCATTTCAATATAAAAGCGGAATTAACAGCACAACAAAAATTAAAAAAGACAAATGATAAAATAGTTTAAAATGTCAATAGATAAAATACTAAACGAGTCTAAAACAGAAACATATAGAACCAACAGATATATAATATCCATTTTTCTTCTGACTGGGTCATCAGCGATACCATGTTCTCCGGTGTAACTTGACTGTTTACACCTTCGAACATGGCCCGCCTCTCCAAGTCCCACTTCTTGCATGAAAAGAAGGTGTCCACGGGGAACTGACAGTACGCACACACCTCATTTTCGCGTAATTTAAAGCGATACAGGTACGCGTTAAAACACCCATGGCCTGTAAACGCTTGCGTCAAATAATAGGAGACTTCTCCATGCTTTCGGTTTATCCAGGTGGTGAGCGTTGGAATAATCCGATAAGTCCATTGGCCTTTTTCCTCTCTATTCCATCTGTCTTGCCAAATCTCGACGACTCTGCTCCTCGCATTCTTGCGGATGCAGGCCTTACTGAGTCTTCCCGACTCTGGGGATTATTTCTTTCTTTAAAAAGAACAAACAGTTCCTCCCTTTCCCTCGCCATAAGATCGGCCGGCGGGACACTTGCAAGGACCTGCACAGCACTTGTCGAGACCGTACAATACGCAGATACGATTCTGGCATTGATACCTCTCTGGGCCGACAGCATGTTCTCGCAAATTGTTTTGCTTCTGAACTTGAGCGAAGGAGCCCATGCTGCTGCTGCGTAAAACAGCTTAGCATGGGCAACACTCACCACAATCTCTTTTCTTTTCGCGTGGTCCGCTAACAATTGGCATAAGACGTGCTAAATTTGACGCACTCTCAATCGCCTTATTTAACGCCGTTGCTATGTCGTGATGGAAGTTTAACCTTCCATCGAGCTCCACACCTAGATACTTTATATACTTGCTCCACTTGACCTCGAATTCGTCTATCACGATTCGTGGGACTGTATAACCACGTCTGTCTGTGACGAGCAGAGCTTCGGTCCTGTCCAGGGCCATTTGAAGACTTCTGGCATCCAGCCAGCTCTTGACTCGCCGCAGACATTCATTCACCAATGTCCCAAGGGCTTTATCACTTTCGGCTGTGCACACAACCAACTCGTCGTCCGCAAAGCCGATGATAACCGCGCCTCCGGGCAGATTCATTCGCAAGAATTCATCGTAAGATACATTCAATACGAATGGTCCTACCCTAGAGCCTTGAGGGGCACCACTTTGCATCTCCTCCTTCAGAGTCCAGGTGTCCCCCTCATATACCACCCACCTGTCGCTAAGATAATTATCCATTATACGCAACAAGTAAGGCGGTATTCCTTTGCTCATCATCGACTCGATGAGATCTTTCCATCTCGCGGAGTTAAACGCGTTGCGTATGTCTATGGCCACTAAAGCACAGAAGCCCTTTTTCTTCTGTGGTCTCAACCTTTTCTTCCCGGCTTTGGCTATGTCCACAACTGCCTGGATGGCATCAACTGTAGACTTACCTTTACGGAAACCAAATTGGTGATTCGATAGACTATTCTCTCCGGTCAAGTGGCTTTGCATTCTCTGCAGAACCATATCCTCTAGAAGTTTACCCATCGTATCCAGCAGGCATATGGGCCTGTACGACGAGACTTTATCTAAAGGTTTTTCACCTTTCCTTAGGAGGACTAACCTTTGTCGCTTCCAGTCGCGGAAGAACTCTCCTCTCTCAAGGCAAAGATTGAAGCATCGAAACAGAATCTGGGGTGAAGTTTCGATAACCAGTTTTAGGATCTCGTTACTTATCCCATCGATTCCAGGCGCCTTGCCTGCTTTCAATCTTTTACCTGCATTTCGTAGATCAGTAAGAGTGAAGAGTTGATCCTAAGCCATGGCTCCGCAGGAGGAAAGAGAGGTTGTATTATTTCTTTGACCCAATCGGGACTGTCCAGGCCGGGGGTCTTTTGCCTCTTTCCTAATTTCTTAGTTACGATTTTAAAAGCCAGACCCCATGGGTCCTTATCGACATCCTCGATTAAATCTTTTCAGCAACGGCGTTGCGACGCACGAATCTCTTTTCTGAGGTTTTTCTTGACCTCCTTGAATGCTTCCTTCGGCAAAGGATCTCCCTTAGAACGGGTATAATTCTTTCTAGCTTTGAAGCACGCTTTCCGCAAGGAGGCCAGCGCATCCGACCGGTAGACTGAGTTTTTTCTGAGTTCTTTGATAATTTTGAAATTATTAATTAATTTCGAAAAAATGATTTTCAGAAAAAGCAGGTTTCTGTATTTAGGACAGCTGCGCTGTCGATACATATGAAAAATATATTGTATTTTCATAACGAAATCTAGTGCTTACTCAAGAAATTTATTTTCGAGAGATTTGATTGATTCGGATAATTGATAAATTCTTTCATCTTCAATATTAATACTACCGAATGATAAATTCACTTTCTTCAATTATATTTGCCTATGAATTGAAAATAAGGCTTTACCATCTTCAAGAAACTCCCTACATTATCATGAAATAATGCAGGGAGGTATAGTATATATTAAGGAACTCGGAGAATCTTGGGGTGCATGTAGCTCAGTGGTCAGAGCAGTCTACCGGCAATAGAAAGGTCGTGGGCTCGTATCCCACCATGCTAACCAATTTTTTCTGAGTTCTTTGATAATTTTGAAATTATTAATTAATTTCGAAAAAATGATTTTCAGAAAAAGCAGGTTTCTGTATTTAGGACAGCTGCGCTGTCGATACATATGAAAAATATATTGTATTTTCATAACGAAATCTAGTGCTTACTCAAGAAATTTATTTTCGAGAGATTTGATTGATTCGGATAATTGATAAATTCTTTCATCTTCAATATTAATACTACCGAATGATAAATTCACTTTCTTCAATTATATTTGCCTATGAATTGAAAATAAGGCTTTACCATCTTCAAGAAACTCCCTACATTATCATGAAATAATGCAGGGAGGTATAGTATATATTAAGGAACTCGGAGAATCTTGGGGTGCATGTAGCTCAGTGGTCAGAGCAGTCTACCGGCAATAGAAAGGTCGTGGGCTCGTATCCCACCATGCTAACCAATTTTTTCTGAGTTCTTTGATAATTTTGAAATTATTAATTAATTTCGAAAAAATGATTTTCAGAAAAAGCAGGTTTCTGTATTTAGGACAGCTGCGCTGTCGATACATATGAAAAATATATTGTATTTTCATAACGAAATCTAGTGCTTACTCAAGAAATTTATTTTCGAGAGATTTGATTGATTCGGATAATTGATAAATTCTTTCATCTTCAATATTAATACTACCGAATGATAAATTCACTTTCTTCAATTTTTTAATAAATGTTAATAACAATGATAATTATTAACTTTTAAATTATTTTGTAACAAAATAGACATAAATTACTTAAATAAACGTAAATTTATCTGCAAAAAATACAATTTTTTAAAAAAGGACGAGAGTTATCTATTTGTTAATTAACGAAATTATTTAAATAAATTGAATTATGCATTATTATTTATCGGGTGGCTTTACAAGACTAATTTAAATTGATTTCGATCATGAGAAATGGAAAAATAAAAAATAAACACGATTTTTTTCAAAATTCTTGTAAATTGTTTACTTCGAGTAACAAAAAAATATATAAACAATTAATAATTGAAACAACAGTTTCGGAGAAACTCTTAGAAAAATTATGTCCTTTCATTTAAGACCAAGAGCATCAAAATCGGATAAAATTTGTAGGTTCTAGACAATTTTGAACAGTAAAGTGTGAGAATTAGGATTCCCGGGCACTCACACATCGCTGACACTGAAACGTGGTCGTGCTTCCACAAAAATTGCAATATCTTGAAAACTATTTGAGCCTCCATCGATTTTCTTTTTTTAAATGAAAGGTGAAATTATAAGGAATATTTTATTAATTGACAAGAAAACTCAAAAATCGGTCCCGCTCGGGCTAAACGGTTTCAAAATTTTTTTTTACTTTTTTGGGGCAAAAAAATTTTGTTGTTGTTTTTATGTGATAATCAGAAGAAACACGATGTCAAGTATAAGCCTTCCAAATTTCGTTAAATTTCATCAAAAACTTTAGGAAATATTAAGGTTTATAACAAAAAAATTCAAAATAGCGTAACTTCAACAAATTTCAATATTTTCAAAAAATTTTTGGCATACTTGTTTCTAGTCCCCAATACTACAATTTCACAAAATTACAGCCTAATCCAAAGACCCCATGCAAATCGCATATTTTTGACGGAGTCTTACCCACCAGTGATTTTTTTAAGGTTCCGAAAGAAAAATAGTATAAATTCAATGTCTTCATATAATACAATATTTAACGCAAATTTAGGTGCGCGCGCAGACCTCTCTTTCTAATCATCTACGAATTTCCGGTTTTGGATAGAGAGGTCGGCGCGCGCACCTAAATTTGCACGCCAAGTAGCAGAAACATAATGTTTACTTTCAAAAGTGAACAAAAATATTAATGTATTGTATGAAGACATTGAATTTATACTATTTTTCTTTCGGAATCTTTAAAAAATCACTGGTAAGATTATTTTAGCGTTTGTTTCGTTCAATTTCGTGGTGCATTTCAAAAGTTATTCAATTATTATTTAATAACTTTTTTGTTTAGAAAAATTTTATGTAAATATAGTATAAATAATTTTTTGTTTTTTTATGCTGAATTTTTTCCAAAAAGAATCAAGTGATTTGGTTAAAATGGAAAGGAGATATAACGATTTCAAAATTTTTCCAAAATTTTGACATCTCTATATCTACCGAATATTTTGACGTAATATTTGGTGGAAACATTTCTTTTTCTGTTATTACCGGTCACTGTACTGGGTGTGAGTGACTGGCTCAAAGGAGCGAGAATGGGGTAAAGTGAGAAATATTGAAGAGTTGTGGGTTTGTGGTAAGGCGAGTGCTGAACCACGTGTAACTTGGAACGTCTCTGGTGGCACAGGAGAGTTACCGATTGTGGTCACTAAAAACAGATATTTTCTCAAAATATTTATTCCGGATTGACCTTACATGACTCTGTTTGATCCAGGATCAATTATATCAGTAGTAGGTCCTGATTTAGCGGAGAGGTTTAAAGAGAGAGATGCTGCGGACTCGGATATCCAGGGTGCAATTGGCGGAACCAGTAAAACCTTGGATAAATTGAGAATGTGGATAAGGGTGGATGGCCTCACTTAATCTTTTGAGTTAAGAGGTATTGATTCTTTAACCCAGGATATTATTTTAGCGATGGATTTCTGTCGAGAGATGGATATGGATGTCCAATTGGGTAGAGGCTCTGGAGAGTAAATGGTAGGAAATGGCATGATTTTGCATCATTTTCCAAAGAGTCATATGGGGGAAAATTGGTGGCTGAGTGTGCGGGAATATCGGAATTGACCACAGAGCAAAGAAAAGAGGTTAAACAATTGGTGGATATCCTCATACAGGGTTAGTCATTGTACTCTGATCAGGCATCGACCAAAGAGAATGGCACTCAAAATAATGGAGTGGTTGATCCAAGAGGTGAAAAAACTTTTGGAACTGGGATAAACTTAGGAAGGCTAGGTATACTTCTAAAATTGATCTCAAAATGGCCTATCACCAGATTCCTATGGCGGCGGATTGTAAAAAGTTTACGGCTTTTTCTATAGCGGATTTAGGACTGTTTCAATTCAAAAGGATGCCTTTTGGGTTAACAAATGTTGCAATGACATTTCAACGGTTGGTGGATGCATTATTTGGTGCAGAGTTTGAGCATTGTCTTTAGTTATTATTGTCTTTAGTTATTTGGATGATATTATCATTGTGAATGATGATTATCAGGAACATTTACAATGGTAAGAAATCGTCCTAAGGAAATGGGCTAATGATAAAATTGCACCAGTACTGGAGTATCCAACACCAACCAATATTAAGCTGCTTCGGCGGTTTCTTGGAATGGTTGAGTGGTACTCACATTTCATCTCTCGAGATAGTGAACTTATGTTAACTTTTTTTTGTAAAATGGAAAATTTTGATACAATAGAAGGTAGATAAATAACAACAGATAGTGTTATTTCATTTATTTAACAAAACACCAACGTTTCGATGACGTAGTTTGTCATCTTCTTCAGGTTTACTGAGAACAATTTTTACACCAATTAAAATTTGTTAAAATTATCACAAATTAGATAAAATAAAAAAATGTAATTTTTTTATTTTTAATATAAATAAATTAGCTAAAATCGTTGCGATTAAAATATCGATACTAACAAAATAAGGTGTCAAAATTATAATTCTGAAACAATGCTGAAAGTCAATGAACTGTGATATAAACATTGTGACGTAGAAAACAAAAGACTGATTACGAGTTCAAATTTCTAATTATAGGAAAATAAATTCGATTCCAGATTTGTACATCATTTTTTTAATTGTAAACTTATTACTTTTTATATGTAGCATTTCAGAAAAATAGCTTTTTTAGGTTGGTTCCAGAATGGACTTGACGCAAACGCAACGCAGACGCGTCCCCATTTGATTAATGCTGGCTCTACATTGACTTGAACGTGGACGCGACGTGCTGACGTCACAATGTTAACCAAATGGGTGACGTCAACACAGCACGTTCACGTCGCGTCGCGTACCCATGAAATGTAGAGTCAACTTTACATTGGGACGCGTCGCGTCTACGTTGCGTTTTGGCTTATTCTGGAACCAACCTTATAATCAGGCTCACGATCAAGAATAGAAACATATGACCAATCAAACTCGTGACCAGACTTAGATGGAGGTGCATTCAATACAGATGTATAAAATTTATTATTTTTGTGTTCAATAATTCGTGTTTTTAATGTGCGTTTCATTTCACCAACATAAGAAGCCGTGCAATTCTTATAATTAAACTTATAAACTACATTTTTTTCTGACAATTTTTCAGTTTTGTCTTTACCTAATTTAATAATTGATTTTAAATTTTTATTGACAATCGGGATAGTTAGAATATTGTAAGATTTTAAAATATGTGTTAAACTATTGAAGTCAGGATAATTAAATGGAATACAAACTTTTTGCATTTTATTATATATGACAGCGCGGGAATTTTTTAAATTGCATTATTGGTATTATGGCACTTGATTGTGCTGCAGTCAAGTGTCATAAGCCATATATATGCTCCCACATAGCACAATATCTTGCTGTAAGATTGTGGTGTGTATTACACGTATAGTTTGTAAGGATAGGGTTGCATACTTGTAGTAAACTTAAGGTAAACTTTAAATTTCCGCCATTACCGAAAGCTTACATGTAAAGGTTACTGTAAGCTTACAAGTAAAGGTTATTGTAAGCTTACAAGCATAGTTTACTGTAAGCCTACAAGTAAAGGTTATTGTAAGCTTACAAGTAAAGGTTATTGTAAGTTTACATGTAAAGGTTGTTGTAAGCCTACAAGTAAAGGTAGTTGTAAGTTTACAAGTAAAGGTTATTGTAAGCTTAAATGGTAAGGCTGTGGTAAGGTTACTATAAAGTTGTAAGGTTGAGGTAAGGTTGTGGTAAGTTTACTAAATAAGGTAAATATTTACAAAATAATTTATAATATAATTAAAAAATAAATTTAAAAAATTTTTTTTTGGTCTTGCTCCATTTTGGAAATTTAACAAGCCATTGAAAATTATTTTGTAAAGATTTACCTTATTTAGTAAACTTACCTCAACCTTACAACTTTATAGTAACCTTACCACAGCCTTACCATTTAAGCTTACAATAACCTTTACTTGTAAGCTTACGGTAATGGCGGAAATTTAAAGTTTACCTTAAGTTTACCACAAGTATACAACCCTATCCTTACAAACTATACGTGTAGTCCACACCACAAACTTACAGCAAGATATTGTGCTATGTGGGCCATTTATATATTAATATATAATTAAAATACAATAATTAATTATAATATAATAAGTAATAATTTTCCATTTTCAAATAAATAATTCGGAAGGAAATTTTCTACTACTTCTAATTAAGTTACCTTTATTGAGACTTTTGCAAAAATCTAGGACTTGGGAGTGGACTATTGAGTAAGTAGAGGCTTTTCAGGCTCCTAAGGCGAAATTTGTATCGGCACCAGTGTTGGCACGGCCTGATTTTATGAAGCTTTCACTATTCAGAGTGATGTGAGTGATTCGGCAATTAGAGCGGTCCTGACTCATGGGTCATTGTATTGTAGAACAGCCATTGGTGGTCGTTGCTGTTGATTGCAGGGAGTTTTCTCCTAGCAAGAGTCAATGCAAGCATTTGGTGGTATTTCAGGGTTTATTTTCTCGCTGGGGAAATCCACATTTTCTTTTGTCGGATAAGGGTAAGGAGTTTTATAACAAACACCTTAAGTAGGTTTTGGAGGAATATGGGAATATTTGATAACTCCTCCGTATCACCCTTAAGCCAATCGAGAAGAAAATGAGTAATCGCACACTCAAAACGATGATAGCGACTTTTGTAGGATCGGACCATTGCGAATAGGATAAACATGTACATGAATTTAGGCATGCGGTTAATACGGCAATTGAGACGTCGACGGCATTTTTGAATTGTGGGCGTCAACCTCAGCCGGTTAACAGTTTGCGTCGTGCGGTTGAGAGTCGGAAACTAGTAGTACGTATTGACATGGTAGTTTGGTGTAATTGATAAAAAAGGTTAGACGCTTGAGAGATTTGTTGGTCCGTTTTATTCATAAAAGTAGGGAAAAACAAGCAGACAACTATAATACAGGCCAACAAAATTTTGTGGCCTAACCAATAGAAGCTGATTTATATAGTATTTTGTCCGTAGAATACGAATTTGACCTTGAAAATATTAGATTGGCTCTAGTTTTTAATCAATTTACGTTTCAATATCCAAAATACGCAATTCTGTCATTTTTGAATGAATGTACAACAATACACAGAATAAGTAAATTTGTCCGCATAGCACCAAATGAAAGGTTAAATACTGCTCTTGAATATCCAAAAACAAAAAATTTAATTTATGTACACTTTAACCTATAATGACCAAAGAAACGTACACTGTTCCATAAACGTATTAAAATTAACATTACTTTTGACCTTTTAAGGAAATTCAAGTAAAAATTAGGGTCCTTTGGTTTTTTTATAATCACTCTTTTGACATTATAGGTTAAAGTGTTCATAAATTAAATTTTTTGTTTTTGGATATTGAAGAGCAGTGTTTAAGCTTTAATTTGGTGCTATGCGGACAGATTTACTGTCTCGGTGTATTGTTGTACATTCATTCAAAAAATTCCAAAAATGCATATTTTTTATATTGAAACATAAATTGATTAAAAACTAGAGCCAATTCAATATTTTCAAGGTCAGATTCCTATTCTACAGACAAAATCCTGTAAGAATCGGCTGTAACATTTTAGGCAACTTGCAGTTGAAGAAATTTTGTCGGCCTGTGTAATCAGAATAAACACGAAGCAACCTTTAATGTCGGTGATTAGGTATTGTGGAAGACACATAAGTTGTCAAACGCAAATCAGCGATTTTTGGCAAAATTAGCGTCTAATTATGACGGTCCGTTCGAAATATTGCGACAACTTTCGTCTTCTGTAAACGATTTAAAATTTGAAGATAAGCGGCAGGTGGCCAAGGTCCATGTTTCTCATTTAAAACGATACATTCCTCCTCGGAATAAGTAAATTGAATTGTGTTTATAAAAGGTCTTTCAGATTGGCGGATGACTGGAGTTCGGCGTAAGCGATCAGTGGTTGATTATTGCGGTGGTGAAGTCAAAAGGAGAATGAGGCCAAATCAATTTGGAAGAAGAAGGAGTTGGTCTGGTAGAGCGGAATAACGTTCTAGACAAGAACAGAAGTTCGATCCTCCTAGGGAGTCTCAACCTCAATTGGCGGCAAGAGTTGTCGAGGCACCCTCTCTTAATTCGAGTCGACGCGAGGATAATTTGAGATGGGTACCTCTTAAATCGGCGGCTATCTCTGTTGAGATTAAAGGGTTGAGAGCATCGGCGGCATCAAGCGCGTTATCAGGGATGTCTAGTACTGGAGCGATTTCCAAGGTTCGTGGGAGAGGATGCGTTAATAGATGTCCGAGTTCAAGCTCTGATTCAGAGGATTCGGATGTTGCGGGCTTTTCGCCTGAGCGTGGAACAGACAGTATTCGAAGTCCTTAGTGGAGAGTCCACAACTTCGTGAGTGCCGTTTGGCAAAGAAAGAGCTTTCCGAAGTTTTGGAGTCTGCGGATGGAGCCTCCAAGGATGAAGTGGACGAATCAAAGGTCCATGTTAAGATGCCAGAGGATTCGGTAATAAAGTTTAAGGATTATGTTAGTCCTTCAGATTTGTCGCCGAAGGCGAAACATGATCGGACTCTTCTTGATAAAATTCGAGTACCCGTGATTAGGTTGAAGTAAGTGAGGCGAGAGTCTCGGAGAACGAAGGAATCTCGTTATTTCACTAGGCCGATGATCACATCAGGAATATTGTTTGGTGGTTTGGACCGGATTCCTACGGATGACAGGGTGGACCACCCGATGCGAGCTTGTTATAATTGTCGGAAGAGGGTCCACCATGCCGAGAATTGACCCTATGGGCAATGATGTGTCTGCGATGTTCAAGGGTCCATAAACGCGATATGGTGGCTCGTCATGGAGATGAACATCTAACGACCTATCGAGAAAGCCGTAATCGGAAAACGACGTTTGATCTAGACCTCTGCAGCGATTGTGAAAGTAGATCGAAGGAATCCAGATCTATAAAGGACTTAAAGGGGGAACGTGTCAACTAGAAGTAAGCTCCATTCGGAGGTTTTCGGGGTCGCTAATGACGAATTTGATGTCCGTTTTTTAAAAATTCAAAATGGTGGATCCAATGCGACGGACATATTTTTTTATTTTGATTCGCTTGAAAATTATCACTCGGGGTTTTTGGGGTAGCTGATGATGATCTCGATGTCAGTTTTCCAAAATTAGCGTATCCAATATGGCGGACATTTTTTAAAACAAATTTCAATCTACGGCCCTGACGTTTGCCTCTAATCCAGGAAGCCTGCTCACGCGAGTAGGCAGCGAGTAAGGAGAGCGTAGTGGCTACCCCCACCATGCGGGATCGCCTCCTTTCTCTTTACCTTACGGCCCGCCACACAAGCCTATGTCTATGAGCGCTTCTGTGTCTACCTTATTTCTATTTTTCTATCTCAAACGGGGGGACTTTTAACATTTCAGCATTTCAGTTTTTAAAGTAGATGGTGACCGTTTAGGATTTCTACTAATTCATTAGTAAAAGCATGATAATTCTATTAATTTATTAGTAAAATATTAAACTACTAATTGAAAAAATTAAATTTCTACTAATTTAGATTTAGAGAGTAATATAACCTCAAAATCTGTAAAAAATAAAAATTATATTCTAACGCAAACAAAAAAAATAAATATATCATTTAATAACAATTGTTATAGATCTAGTTTTACTTCTTCCGAAAAAAATTATTTTTAGGCAAAAAGGTTTGTCAACAATGACTAAATTAAATGAGCTATTTTTTATAAAAATTGGTTGAAAATTGCAATTATTGTCTGATCTCAAAAGAAAAAATAATAAATTAAAAAAAACATTGTTAACCAAATATTTCGTCTTATTAAAATTTTTCCAAAAATAATAAAACAAGATCTTTTAAAATTGTTTATAACTGATATTTATAGTGCCACTCAAAAACTTTCGCCCGCTCTACAGCGATTTAAGGGTTTACAGAAAGTTTTGTACTTTGTTTAGTATTGAAGTTACAAAGATAAAAAATATTATTTAAAAGCTCATTTCCTCAGCTTTAACACTACAAAAAATCGAAATTAAAAAAATAATTTTGTTAATAAGTAAAGAAATAATGTTTTTGCAAAACAAAATTTTTCGTTTTTTGTTTCATTTAATGTGAACATAAAGTGTTCCTTTTTGTGTATAAAATTGTAAAAAATATATAAACATTTTTTTTACATTTAAAAAAATTAAAAAATTTTTTTTAAGTTTTTAATGTAAAAACTTGCTTTCTACGCTCACTATCGCAACCAAACATATTTTTCACCGTATTTATTCAATTTTTTAAAATATTTTTACCTCGCTAATCTTTTAAATAAGTTCTGATATATTTATTTATTTCATTGTTTGAAAACGAAAATGATATCAAAACTTTAAATGATTCGAAAGGTTAAAATTATTTTTAAAAAAATGAATAAATAGAACGAAAAATATGTTTGCTTGTGAGAGTCAGTGCAAAAAGCGAGTTTCTACATTAAAAACTTACAAATATAAAAAAAGTAAATACATTTTTTTTAAAACATAATAAAAAATTTTGTTATATATATTTTTTAATTTTATACACAGAAAGGAACAATTCATGTTTTTAAAATTATTTTTCTAATGCAATTGATTTGAGATATCAACAATTGAAAAAAATGGCCAACTTTTTACAAATAGATAATAATTTTCTTAAAAATTATCGAATAAAAATTTTTAAGAATGAGTCTTAAAGGTGATAAAACTAGCTTTCAAATCAAAGTGTGGTAGCATTGAAAAATGCTGAATGAAAATGTATTAGCCCTGAAAAGGGCTGATTGAAAGTGTGTTTGTCTTGAAAAATGCAGATTGATTGTGTGTTAGCTCTGAAAAGGGCTGATTGAATGTGTGTTAGCCCTGAAAAGGGCTGATTAAATGTGTGTGAACCCTGAAAAGGGCTGATTAAATGTGTGTTAGCCCTAAAAAGGGCTGATTGAATGTGTGTTAACCCTGAAAAGGGCTGATCGAATGTGTGTTAGCCCTGAAAAGGGCTGATTGAATGTGTTAGCCCTGAAAAGGGCTGATTGAATATGTGTTAGCCCTGAAAAGGGCTGATTGAATGTGTGCGAGTTCTGAAAAGGGCTGATTGAATGTGTGTTAGCCCTGGAAAGGGCTGATTGAAAAAATTAATTGTTTTCGTTTTCAAAATGCTTATTCACCAGATCATCAATGTCAACATCCATATCAGTGACTGCAATTCTTAATAATGAAGTTAGATTGTCATCTGTCAACGATGATCGATGTTTGCTTTTAATCATCTTCATTAATGAAAAACTGCATTCACATAAATAAGATGTTCCTAACATTGATGACATTTTTAAACCAAAATCGCGAAGATTTCGATATAAATCAACTGAAAGCTGTTTATAAAATTCTGCACCGATTTCGTTTTTTAATGAAAGGTAAGGGTCTGATTGCAAATTACACAATTCCAGTCGATACTTGATGTCCTGATTTTCAATGGCTACATTTAAATGTTTATTGAACAATGTAATTTCAGCTCGTAGTTGAATAACATCCTGAAAACGCAAATTAAATTGCAATTGAATTTCATTCAGAGAATCCTCGAATTCGGTGAAATCAATATTTGGATACTCTGTTTCGATTTCTTCTCAACAAGGAAAGTTATGAAGATCTCCTCTTGACACTTCAATTTTGTTTTGTCTTTTCTTTGAAGACGTATATTTACATGATTTAAATGTTTGGTAAAATCTGTTAGAAAAGTAATTTTAACTATTATATTTTCACCTCTTAACTGCTTTTCATATTCTGCGGTATCTTTATTAATTAACTCTTTTTCTAAGAATGTTAGAATTTCTTTACGCAGTGAGAAAAACTGTTCCAAACATTTGCCTGAACTCAACCAACGCGATTCACAATGGAATGACAAATCTTTATAATTTGCTTCAATCTCTTTTAAGAAGTTTTTAAATTGGCGATGCATTAAAGCTTTTTTTCCACCTCTTAGAAAATTGATTATTGAAGTAACTAGTTCATTGCACGCGTTAATTTAAGATTAATGCCACATAGAGCCTCTTGATAAACCAAACAATGGATAGTGGTACAATTAATTCCATTTTTTTTAATTGACCACAAAAACCAATGTCTGATCCTGTCATAGCTGGAGCTCCATCTGTCACTATTGCTAAACATTTTGTAAAGTCAACATTAAATTTTGTTGTTGCTACAAGGAAACATTTGGAAATATCAATGCCCTTTGTAGTATTGTGCATAGCTACAAAATCAAGCATTTCTTCATTAATAGTAAAATCACTTTGTACTGCTCTAACAAAAATTACTAGCTGACTAATATAACAAATATCAGTGATTTCGTCTAAACAAAATGAATAATAAATCGCTGAATTTATTATTTTTTTTAATTTTAAAACTATTTGATTACTAATATCTATTATTCTTCTGGAAACCGTCATTCTTTCCAGAGGAACAGATTCAAAATTTTTCCCTACAGCATTTTTATTAAATGATTTTGCCATTAAAATAGCACCTTTTTTAATTAAAGCACCATCCGAAAAACTACGCTTACTTTTTGCGATTTCAAGAGAAACACTGTACGAGGCATGTAATTTTTGTTTTTTATTTTGCATAACTGAAAGAAATTCTTTTTTTAACTGTAAAATTTTCTCTTCTATCTCTTTTTTATCATTATTTTCGAACTTTCACTTATGAGTCAAAAAGTGTCTGTTGAAATTGTAGTTTCTCTCAGAATACAACATTTTTCCACAAACCAAGCATACGATCCCTTCATCATGTTTCATAAACATATAAGTATTTTTTATAAAATTTAAATAATTTTTTTCTGACATTTTCAAGACTTTGTAATGTTTTTGTTTGCGTTAGAATATAATTTTTATTCTTTACAGATTTTGAGGTTATATAACTCTCTAAATCTGAATTAGTAGAAATTTTATTTTTTCAATTAGTAGTTTAATATTTTACTAATAAATTAATAGAATTATCATGCTTTTACTAATGAATTAGTAGAAATCCTAAACGGTCACCATCTACTTTAAAAACTAAAAAGCTGAAATGTTAAAAGTCCCCCCGTTTGAGATAGAAAAATAGAAATAAGGTAGAGGCAGAAGCGCTAATAGACATAGGCTTGTGTGGCGGGCCGAGAGGTAAAGAGAAAGGAGGCGAGCCTGCATAGTGGGGGTAGCCACTACGCTCTCCTTACTCGCTGCCTACTCGCGTGAGCAGGCCTGCTCTAATCTTCTTTTAAAATTTTCTGAGCCTGATCTCCTCATGAATTCTAAATTTTATAGAATTGGTAAATTTAAACAGGCGCAGACACGTCCGAGACCTGTAAAAATATCTTGCCGTTCGGCGGAGACGGCGAAGGCACTTCACGAGCAAAGAGAAGCGACATTCGCCGTCCTCTACTGCAAAAAATGCGTCTCTCCTGGGACCAGACAAAGATGCAAATAGCGGAACTGTCAGAGCTGAGAGCGGAGCTGGAGAATCGTCATCGAGCGGGAGAAACGAGTGCTCGAATAGTGTACCGGCATGATGTGCCGCTAATAACGAACACGATCCAACGTCGTACATCAGCCACTAGTGTGCGTGCTCCACCAACACTCTAGTAGCCAGTGCCAGTGTATCGCTTACTCCTCCTACCTCGTTGAGTTCTCCCCTCCCCAATCCCTCTTAACTATCATTTTTGCCAGACTTGTTTTTCATCGCTATATACTATCAGAGTATCAGAACGTAAGTGGTATACAAAAAAAGTTGTCACAATTACGACAATGTCTGCCATCGTTTCCATTTAATATTTTCCTTTTTCCTGAAACGTGGTTAAATGCGTCTTTTGCTTCTTCTGAACTTGGTTTTGTGAACTATGATATCTTTCGCAAAGACAGAAGTTCTTACTCAAGTGACTACGAACGTGGCGGTGGTGTGCTGATTGCAACAAACTCATCACTGAATGCTTCATTTTTTTGACACTGACGTACAGTCTATTGAGCATATTTTTATTAAATTTAGTCATAAGTCTACACTTTATATAGTCGGTACTTTTTATATTCCTCTGCATTCTACTTTTTTTACTTATCAGACTATTTGCCAATTTTTGAAAAAATTTCAACTTTGTTCCTGTCTGCTAAAATAATTATTACTGGACACTTTAATTTACCTTTCATCTTATGGCACTCGCCATCGAATGATTGTTTATCATGCATTTCCAAAGTAAAATCATCTCGTTTATATAATCAAATTGCGGGTTGTCTTTCTGAAACATTGGAGTTTTCAAACCTCACTCAGATTAACACATTTCTAAATTTTTTTTTGGTAACATACTAGATTTGTTGTTCTTAAATTTTTCTAATTTAATGATGGCACTAGCTTCTGAAAATCTACTCCCTATTGATGCTTAACATCCACCTATTGTCTTAAATATTACTAATGTCAATTCTTCTACAATTATCAGCATTGTTGATCTACCTCATTATAATTTTGATTTTAACCGTGCAAACTTATTAAATTTATTTATTTACTTTTCGAACATTGATTGGAATATCGCTCTTGATACCTCAGATTTTTATGACATAGTTTATAATGATTTTCATTTACATGTTCCTTCTAAAAATTATTTTCCAACACAGTTGCCTCAACTAATGTCAGAACAATTAATACTATTTCTAATAATTACATAAATGACCCATGCATCTCTAGAGTTTCTATATCAAATAAGTTAAGAACGTTAGATATTAGGAAGGGGGCTGGCCCAGATGGGGTTCCCCCCTCTCTCCTGAAGACATGCCTCTCATCCTTTGTTGAACCATTATTTATTTTTTCAACAAATCTCTCTCTCTCTCTCTCTCTCAAGGGATTTTCCCATCTGTGTGGAAAAGAGGTATAGTAATTCCTGTATATAAAGATGGGGTAAAAATGATGTTTCAAATCATCGCCCAATAGTATTACTGAGTACTATTGATAAAATTTTTGAATGTCTAGTTCATAATATACTTTATACTCAACTGGAGGGTTCAATTATCGATGAGCAGCATGGTTTCTCTAGAAATAGATCTGTTTTAACGAATCTTAGTATTTTTTCTAATTTTGTTCTACTTAATCTTGATTCAGGATGCATGGTGGACACTATTTATACTGATTTTGCGAAAGCGTTTGATAAGGTCGACCATAGTATTCTCATGGCCAAGCTCGGCGCACTGGGTTTTTCTGATGATTTATTACTTTGGATAAAAAGTTACATTATTAACAGAGTGTTATCTGTCCGGATTGCTAATAAATTCTCTGATGTATTTTATGCTACTTCCGGTGTTCCACAGGGCTCGCACCTTGGATAAGTTCCCTTTTCTCATCATTATTTTTTCTCTTATTTGCGGATGACTTAAAAAATTATAAAGTTATTTCTTGTTAGCAGGATTACTTAGATTTGCAAACTGACCTTAATGGTTTGCATACCTGGTGTTCTCTGCATAATTTAAATCTAAATATCAATAAATGTAAAATTATATCTTTTCCAAAATCCGCTAACATTCCGGTTTACTTTTATCATATTGGTGATTGTGCATTGTCGCGAACGTCCACAGGGCGTGACCTTGGTGTTATACTCAATAGTTCCTTTACGTACTCTGATCACATAAAGTACACAATTAGTAAGGCTAACAGAGTCATGGGCTTTGTCATAAGAAGTGCATCACATTTCAAAAATTTGACTGCTTTAAGAACGCTGTATTTTTCTTTAATTCGACCAATAATTGAATTTGTTTCAATTCTGTGGTGTCCTTATCAGGACTATCTTTTGTTGGAGATAAAGACGCTACTTAATGTTCCTCCGTTATCTCAAAGATTTCATTTTGCAGATCTTCTTTTTTTGTTTAAAATTATTAACAGAATATTAAATTATCCTAGTCTGTTAAGTCTTTTAGGTGTGTCCGTTCCAAAACGATCTCCGTGGAATATTAAATTGTTTAAATTACCTTTGGCTCGGACAAATTATCTACAAAATTCTGTGACATATCGTCTAGGGCGTGAGGCAAACCAGTTTGCAAACTTAAACTTTTTTGGCGTTTCAATTGATAGTTTTTTCGAGAGTTACGCAATCTGTTTTTCGATACTAATAATAATACTTATAGAGCGGCCTTATAAATTACTTTTGTTATTTCTCTTTATTCTGTTAGTACTTTGTACTAAAGGGTGAACTGATATTCTACCCGTTTATATACGAATAAATAAATAAATTTGTATTCGCTTGAAACTTGTCACTCGGAGGTTTTCGGGTTGCTGATGACGAATTCGATGTCAGTTTTTTAAAATTCAAAATGGCGGATCCAATATGGCGGATATATTTTTTTAATTTAGATTCGCTGGAAAATTATCATTTGAGTTTTTTAAAATTCAAAATGGCTGATCCAATATGGCGGATATATTTTTTTAATTTGGATTCGCTGGAAAATTATCATTTTGAGGTGTTCGGGGTAGCTGATGACGAATCTGATGTCAGTTTGTTAAAAGTTAAATAGGAGGATCCAATATGTTGGACATTAAAAAAATTTTCGATTCGCTTAAAACTTGTCAAATTTAACTTCCGTTAAATTTCACCAAATTATTAATTTGATTATTTTTTAAAAATATATATACATAGTATACTTTAGTCAGTGACTGATTATTTTACTATCTAATTAATTTTAACTAATTTAAATATAGACAACAGTATAAATATCTATAGAAATTGAAATCAAAAGCGATTTTTTAAGCCGAATTAAAATAATAAAACTTTTTTATTTTGGTAAAAAATTCCCGTCTTGGCATAAAATTCCTGACTGATTACCGGTTTTTGCTGGTTAAATTAAATTCCTGGCTATTTTTCTGGATTTCCTGGTTTGTAGACACTTTGATATTAGAATTTATTAGTATAATCAATATTTAAAAAAAAATTAGAGATTAATCACATTTTTGCGTATTTTATTCAACTAGGTTAAAAATTTAATAGTTATAAATAATATTTTTAATATTTTAAATTGCCTTGTGTGTTTACGAAAATGTTATCATAATTTTCGTATACGTTATCAGCTCCATTTGGAAAGTACTTAATTTTTACAGATTTGCTTATTTGCAGTTGTTTAGGATTTTTTACTTCATTTTGTGAAATTGATTCAAAATCTTCTACTTTTCCCTGCATATCAGAAACCATATTAAAAGGAGGATCCCTTAGATTTTTAATTAAATCAACATTATCAGCTTCTGTTTCAATACTTTCCATTTGTTTTTTTAAGGCCATACATCCCGAAGTCGCTATCGCATTGTCAGTATAAATGACCACGAACTGGATACAATTGGACCATTTTAATCTGAAGGTGTGTTGACAGTAACGATAAAAACGAAAAAAAGATTGTAATTTTTATTTTGCCCCCACATAAAGTTTATCAGAGTATGCAAGAGTAATAAATCCTTCTGATAAATTATTAGCGAATGTGCAGGTAGCATCTATACCACTTATAATGTCAACTTTGGCTGCAGTTGTCATCTGAAAATATAAAAAAATGTATTTAAAAGTTAATATGAATAATCCGAAGTGTTACAATAGTTAATGCAATAATGTACAAAAAAATGTTAAAAAATAATTTAAACAATCTCTTTTTCCTATTGAAAGTGTCTTACAAAAAACTTTAAGATTCATATAATTTTACTTATGATCTACTGCTTTTCAATTTTCATATTGCACTTTCATGAGACTACACTCCTTGAATACGGTAATAGAAATTTTTTTAAGAATAATATACCTTAATAAATTTTCATTGAATATTAATTGTAATGTATTAAAACAAAAAAGGGAAATATGGCAACATTGCCTTAGTATTATTTTTAAAATTTCTTCAGCATCAAGATCTGCTACAATGTAGCAAGGCCTTGACGCCGGACACCCGACACCTTGATAAGCATAGCGTTGTCAGCATCGCATTGCTCTCGACTCTAACCATAGGAAGCTGTAAATGGAATATTATTTATTAAAATATTATTCCTCAAGCACGATGGGACGCAATACTCACGCATGTTGCGGCAATGTTGCGAAGCCAAAGGCGAAAACCAACATTCCGGCAGCACTACACTGAGAAGAGAATTTTTTGATTCAGGCATATTTTCCGGTTCACTTTAAAAGATTATATGTACGTTTAAATTGGGCATAAATTGTGATTGATTTCAATTTATCTATAGTCAACTCTTAAGTTTGATTGAAATTAAAATTTTTTTAACATCATTTTGAACCGAAACAGAAGGTGTTTGAATTCAATATAATTATTCAAACAAATAATATTTTTAAATCAACACCGTAGGTGTTTTCTATATTGAGATTAACCTTAAAACTAATTCAGTTAATCAAAACCATCTAACATTATTTTGTGTTTCATTTGGAATATTGTTTTCTCAGTGTATAGAAAAATAAAGAAACTAAAAGAAAATTCTCAAATATAAAACTATAATCGAGATTGGGTACATGTGTGTTCGCCGGAACACATGGGCATGCTTTAGGTGATGTGAGCACCAACACCAACGCAGGCTCCCTCCGTTACGGGACTCATACAGCTAAACGAGGTTTTGAATATTGCATACACACACACCCGTACTCGCCTCCACTCGACGCTTCTTATTCGACGTAGCCTTCCTTTCCCCTCCTGGCCCACAAGTTGGATTGCATCATCATAACAAACGCACGTGCGTTTGAAAAATAACACAAAACTTAAAATACGGGCAAGCAGTACAACACCCGTATTTGTGTTATTTATTTAATACGAATGGATATTATTCCAAACCCATTCAAGCAAAATTTGAATCATCCCTCTTTTCCCGAAATTTTAACGACCATTATAGATGAATTATAACTTATTCGTTTATAATGATGGTCAATAAAAAAAAATTTTTTGTTTATTAATAATAAATATAAATAATAATTTTGAATTATTATTTCCAAAAAGGATCGGATTCATGCCGTTTCCGTTCTCACGGAGATGCCGTGAGAATCAAAAGATCAGCGAAAATGCAATGGCCAATGGGTCGCGAATCCTCCTCTACTCCCAAACCTTAGACCCTCTTATTATCTAATTACCCTACCCCGAATTAAAAGCAAAGACTAGAGGCTAGTCGAAATCTTTTAATTGAGGCAGTACAACTTCTCGTTTCTCTTGAGCAACACCTCTCCTGGCTCTGGCCTGGCAAGTGTTGAGAGAATCAAGAACGCCGCTACTTAGCCCGTCTGCGAGTCGGACCCCCGCGTAAAACTTGTTAAGTACAACGCGAAAGGCGGACGATAAATAAAAATTAAATCCTTCTAACCGACGGAGTCCTGTGAGGATTGTGCTGGAAAAAATCAGACTTAACTAATAAAATTAATTAATTCAGATTTTGTTCCTCAAACGGCCAGCCCGTGTGTGTGACACCTGCGCCGTTCCGGTACAACGGCCCACAATTAAGTTGAGTTTAAAATAACATTCTTTTATATAACTAAACGACCGAACCAATTGTTATTCGACCGAAAGAAAATAAATTTTAAAACAACTTGCACTCGAGGCTAAATTAAATTTTACTGTGTTAAAAAAAATTCAAGCTTCGAACTTAAGACAATTGCTGTGTGTGACAACGAGGCCGCCCGACGGCAACTTCACCTGTATTGCCGCTGTCGTCGGTAGTAGTAAGTACTCTAGTATCGTTCTAAAAGTTACCTAAATAAACAAGCTTCCATTAACTAAAAGATTTGAACTCATCCAGAACTCATCTCTCTCTATTTTTCACATAGCTATTGTTCTACGAAAGCAGAGCGTAACTTTTAAAAGTGGAAAACGACCCCACAATTTAAACAGGGTCCCTCAGACCCTGGCAGCTTGGTGCCTCCCCAAATTCAAAAATAAAGGGCCAACTCAAAAGCCAAATAAATAATAAAATTTATTTTTGGTTTGTAACATTAATTATAATTTGTAATTTTTGCATTTGGTTGACCGTATTAATTAATTTGTTTAGTAATGAGAAGGCCTAGATACGGTTTGTTTTTTTTAAAAGAATTTTATTGAAATCCCAACTAGTTTCGAACTATATAGTTCCTCATCAGGGGATGAAAATTTTATAAACATGTTGTTATCCACAAGTCAGGCATATAGTTTATAAGATTTCAAAAAGGATTAAATAAAGAAATCAAATGATCTGAAAGAGGAAACAAAGAAATTTTCTTAAAAATTATTATTTCAAATTTAAATGGAATTTATAGGTTAAGTTTTCATTTATGAAAATAAAAATATCTTACCTTTTAAAAGAACATTATAAGTATGAAATAAAAAATATTAAATTGTTAAGGAAACTTTTATAAAAGTTTCTCATAATTAGAAAATTTTTCCTTTAAAATTAATAAAAATCAAAGATTTTAAAGAAACACATTTTTTATTGAAAATGTGCTTCTATGATTAGAGAGTTTTGACAGAAAGGTTAGGTTGTGTAGTTGGGTGCAGGTATAGTTAAGTTTTAGATTTCAATAAAATTCTTTTAAAAAAAAACAAACCGTATCTAGGCCTTCTCATTACTAAACAAATTAATTAATACGGTCAACCAAATGCAAAAATTACAAATTATAAATTGGCCTTAAAAGTTATAAGATCTACTATTATCAACATGAATAAGATATTTTATGAACGGATTCTCCACCAATTTGGACAACAGACGTTAAATGAGGTGAAAGATTGGATTAAGCTGAATTTCAGGATAACACGAAGGAAAAACAAAAGGAAATTTCTCTATGTATGTAAAAATTTATATATCTTGCCAAGTCATATTGTTAATAATACCTCTTTGCATTTTCGTTTCTTCTCAAGATCGTGCTGCGACAGTTTGGAAAAAAATATTCAATTTTTTGAAAGAAAAATTTTAAAAATAGAAATTTCTGACATTTCAAGTGAAATTAAACAGTTATATAAAAATTTACATTTTTTTAATATTAAAATTTTACAACTAATTAATAATATCAATTTTACAGAACTAAAAAAACAAATTTATTTGAATCTTAATAAATATCAATTTAAACTAAAAAATCTTTCAAAACTAAAAATCGAAAAACTTAAAAGTCAACAAATAATTAAAATAAAAACTAATAAAAATTGGATTGAAAATCTAACATCAATAAATATTCCTCAAAATGTCTCTGATATATTAGCTCTTGGAGGTGGTTTTGGTTTTCCATATTCTCCGAAGCAAATACCAGTACCTACTATAATATCGAATATTGAATACGGCATAAGAGATATTCCCTCGGATACTAAAAATACTATTAGAGGGAATGTATCTTACTAGTTACAAAATTTAATTTTCAGTAAATTAAATTTTAATTGCACACAAAAAAATTTAATTAACCAAATTAATGAAACAAAAAAATTTTTGAACCTAAATAAAAATATCGTTGTAACATCTGCCGATAAATGTAATAAAACTGTTATAATGGCAAAAACTGATTATATTTCGAAAACACTTAATCTTCTAACAGACACTACTATTTACAAAAAATTGAATTCGGATCCTACAATCTCCATTCAAAATTGTTTACGAAATCTTTTAAAATCTTTTTTATCTAAGAACTGCTTTGAAAAAAATACGTATAATTTTCTTAACTGTACTAATGGTATTGCTCCAAAATTTTATGGTCTGCCGAAGCTACACAAAGATAATATCCCTATGAGACCAATTACATCTTTTATAGGCAATCCAATATATAATCTATCAAAACTTATAGCAAATATTTTTAAAAAATCTCTAAACACTGACAATAATCATTATATTAAAGATAGTTGGGATTTTAAAAATAAACTTAATAATATTTTTATTTCCCCAAATTTCACTATTTTTTCACTTGATATTGTTTCCATGTATACAAACATATCTTGGATACTAATCAATAACACTATTAGAAGTAAATGGTCAGAAATTAAAAAACATACAAACTTCTCGCAGGATGATTTTCTTGAAGCTCTAAATCTTTGTTTGAATTCGGCGTACTGTCAATTCCAAGGGGAATTTTATAAACAAATTTTCGGTTTACCAATGGGTTTTCCCATATCTTCCAGTGTAGCTAATTTTGTCATGGAAGGTATTGAGGATAAAATATTGAGTAAGATTAATTACAAAATTATTTTTTATTTTCGATATATTGATGATATATTAATATGTGCACCTTCAAATAAGGTGGATGATATTTTATGTAGATTCAATTCTATCGATAAACATTTAAAATTCACTTTAGAATTATCTAATAATAATAAAATTAATTTTCTAGATCTTTCCCTTTCAGTTGATAGTAATAATTTTGTTCAAACAAACTGGTTCCGAAAAGCAATTTGGACGGGCAGATATATGAATTTCTATTCACACCACCCTTTAAGTTATAAAATTGGTATTACATATACTCTTGTTGATAGGGCTATAAAATTGTCAGATCAACAATTTCATCTTGAAAACCTTGATATTGTTAAAAAAACTTTATTACTTAATGGATATCCAACTGATCTGTTAAATAGAAAGATTTCACAGAGGTATAATACTCTTATTAATAATTTATCTAGAGAAAAGAATGACAAAAACAATTTTCCAAAGGAAAAAATAATAAGTGTTCCATATATCCAATATTTTGATGAAATTCTCTTTAATATTTTTAAACAATATAACTTTAATTTGGTTTTTACAAACTCTAATAATTTAAAAAATAAAATTTTTCCAAAATTTAAAGATCCAACAGAGAAATTTCAGAGAGTTGGATGCATATATAAAATTCAATGTAGTGGTTGTGATAGTTGTTATATCGGAGAAACTCTAAGACATCTTAAAACCTAAGGTATAGTTCACAATAGTCTTTCTCATTTTGAGTGAACTTTTTTATAAGTCTATAATTGCGAAGAATGATTTTTAGATAAATAATATTCAATGCAAAGGGCTTAGGGTGTTAAGTATGCAAAAAGTGCCCCCGCTTCTATTTTTCTCAAATTTGGCCCATATGTTACTATCTATATGACTATAACTTTCTGCAATTTTGAACTCAAAATTCGCTTTTTTGGGGGAGTTATGGAGGGGGAAAGCAAAATCAAAAAACTTATTTTTCTTGAAAACTACTGAACCGATTTTAATGAAATTTTAAGAGGTTGTAAATATAGATAAGGCGATTTTAGAAAAAAAAATCAAAATTTTTTTTAGGGTTATTTTTTAAAGTGACTACTTTCTCTTTTGTTGTAAAAAGTACCTTATAATGTCCCCTTTAACATATATTTTTTTCAAATTTTTTATAAATATGGTTTTTGAGTAAAACGTCAAAAACCATGGTCATGCTATTTGTCACGTACGGTAATGCACATATATACATATGGGCCATATTAATGTGATACCCTCTCGGCACAGAACATTAGGAACGTTTTTAGAACGTTTCTAAAACGTTTCATGTCTGGTAAGGGACATGAAACGTTCTAAAAACGTTCTAGGAACGTTGTTAAAACGTAAGGCAATTTTTGTGTCCACTGGGTAGGGTATAGCTAAATAAGTATGGAAAAAGTGACCCGAATATATTTTCCCATTCATTCCTACTCACTTAAAAATAACTTTTTCAAATTTTTAACTCAAAATTTTGAGTTTTTTGGAACTTATGGAGGGGAAAAAATCGAAAAACGCATTTTCCTCAAAAACTAATGTATGTATTTTAATCAGCTTTGGATATGTTGAAAAGACAAAGAGATTCCAAAAAAAAATTTCAAATTTTTTTTTTCAAAAAATTCCAAAAATCTTTTTTTTTTGAAAATTTCAAAATGAAAATTTTTCGAAATTTTCAAAAAAAAATTTTTTAGTTCTATTAAAGTGACATTTTTATGTATTTTCTCATTTCATTCTCTTATGTGATCTACTAATTAAAAAAATTTTGCCCGAGATGATTTCAAGATGTGTCACGGTAAATAACTCAAAAACCCTACCCGGTACCTACATTATTATGTTGTATCCGAATGGTCAACTAATTAATTATTTATTTAATTACAAAATAATACTTAGGAGTTTTCTGAATACAAGCCTGAAATCGATGTAATAAAATTATTTCCAAAGAAAAATCCAAAAAGTTTTATTTTTACATTTAAAATTTTTTTCTTTTTGGATCGTTGAAGCGGTACATCACACTTTTTTATTTAACTTCTTTAACAGTCTTACTTTTTAAACAATAATGGCCTGGATGATTTTAGAGTGCGACACGGTAAAAAAAACTCCAAAAATCCTAAAATTTGATTTTAAAATTTTCGAAATTTTTGTGTTTGTCTAAAAATATTTTTTTATGTCAACTTCAGATTTGTATTTATCAACCTTAATAAGCCAATAGTAATAAGTTGCAAAAAAAATTTGACAGTTTTTTTAATATTAACCATTCGCATACAACATAAAAATGTTCTGGGTAGGGTTTTTGAGTTATTTACCGTGACACACCTTGAAATCATGTCGAGCAAAATTTTTTTATTAAGTAGATCACATAAGAGAATGAAATTAGAAAATACATAAAAATGTCACTTTAATAGAACTAAAAAATTTTATTTTGAAAATTTCGAAAAATTTTCATTTTGAAAATTTCCAAAAAAAAAGATTTTTGGAATTTTTTGAAAAAAAAATTTGAAAATTTTTTTTGGAATCACTTTAATTGTCTTTTCAACATATCCAAAGCTGATTAAAATACATACAGTAGTTTTTGAGGAAAATGCGTTTTTCGATTTTTTCCCCTCCATAAGTTCCAAAAAACTCAAAATTTTGAGTTAAAAATTTGAAAAAGTTATTTTTAAGTGGGTAGGAATGAATGATGAAAAATATATTCGGGGCATTTTTCCATACTTATTTAGCTATACCCTATCACATTAATATGGCCCATATGTATATATGTGCATTACCGTACGTGACAAATAGCATGACCATGGTTTTTGACATTTTACTCAAAAACAATATTTTTAAAAAATTTTAAAAAATATATGTTAAAGGGGACATTATAAGGTACTTTTTACAACAAAAGAGAAAGTGGTCACTTTAAAAAATAACCCTAAAGAAAATTTTGAAAATTTCAAAATTTTTTTTTGAAAATTTTGTTTGAAAAAAAAATTTTGATTTTTTTTCTAAAATCGCCTTATCTATATTTACAACCTCTTAAAATTTCATTAAAATCGGTTCAGTAGTTTTCGAGAAAAATAAGTTTTTCGATTTTGCTTTCCCCCTCCATAACTCCCCCAAAAAAGCGAATTTTGAGTTCAAAATTGCAGAAAGTTATAGTCATATGGATAGTAACATATGGGCCAAATTTGAGAAAAATAGAAGCGTGGGCACTTTTTGCATACTTAACCCCCTAAGCCCTTTACAAGGTGTACACTTAAGATTTGTAACGAAGATTTACTTTTCCTTGGTAGAAAATCCTACCAACCTCGTTGCAAAAATGCCGGGTGACCGAAGTCTCGGTGAGATTTTAAAATTGTGAATTCCATACTTTGAATTCACAATTTATACCATCGGTGATCTGTTTTAGGGAACTTCCCTGGCGCCAGGTTATCAAATTACCTGGATCCCAATGATGGGCTTGTAATAATTGGTCTTCCCGGACTAGCTCGACTATAACCGAACCGTGTTATTTCCAATTTTGAATTTATCAATGATTCTACATTCAGGGCAATGGTTACTGTACACAGAGGAGAGAGAAAAGATAGAACTTCCACTCGCCGGTTCGCAGCATATGTCGACCGGCAATCGAAAATGTTGGCTATTTTTTTTAAATGATGAGAATTTGTTTGAAAATTGTTGGAATTAGTGAACAAGATATTGAAAAATAGTTTTTAGCAACATTGTTATTAAAATAAAATTTTTTATTTTGTTATAAACAAATAAATAGAAAATTAAAATTTCATCGTTTTTAAAATCAATGTTTGAAATTTTTTGATCAGAATTTGACCAAATTGATAGTATTTTAAACTAACAAATGATTTTTTTAAAAAATCCATTTGTTATTTCGATGGGTTCTACGAATTCCGAACTATCGTTTTGTTACCGACAAGAAAGGTACTAACTATATGATGCAAGTTCACAATGATCTAACTTTTTGTTCCCGATAAGAAAAGGTTTAACTATAAAAATTGAAATTTTTCAGTACAGTAATTTGAAATTTCAAAAATCCAATAATCAAATCGAGGAATCTAAATAAATAAGTGAATTTTCAAAAAGTAAAAAGTTATTTTGTAATTTAAATGAAATATTTATAAAAAACATTTACACATCAATATAAATGTAAAAAGGAATTCTTTCTATATATTTGTTTGGTTATGATCCAATTCGAATTTTTAACATGAATTCAAAAAATTCAATTTAATATAATATATTGTATTCTTCAATCTTCCTCTTCGCTTTCATCTTTATCTTCCTCAGATTCTGAGTAATTTACAATAGCAGGATTTCGTGTCGAACTTAGTGAGTTGTAAAATTCGTGATATTTAGAAGGAATCGTTTCATTCGCGCATAACGTTAAAAGATTCTTAAGTTTTTTCTTATCTATCGGGATGCTACCGGTGTAAGCTTTAGGAAATTTGTAGGTTTGAAAGTTTACAGGAGGACCTATCTTTTTGTTCACATCTAAAATTACAGGCTCATCCATAAAATTATATTTTAATTCGACTGTGTGCGGCTTTCAGGAGTGACACTTATTTCGCGTACTTGATCCCATGATATTTTCTTTTTATTGATATCCTTATCTAAATCTTGAGCCTGTACTAAAGGTTTAAAGTTTAAAATGTCTTCGGTTTTAACTTCATATGTAATGTAAGGCTTCGACGAAGCTTTAGCGTTTGCTATTAGATTGATCCACTCCTGTGGAACACAAATAAGTTGGTTTTTACTTCGTCTTTCAATCAAAGCATGCATACTGTCCCCTTCGTTTTGAATGTGGCCTTTTTCCAAAAATCTGTGAATTATTTTAACACCAAATTTGACTGCAGCGTACAAATACATGGCGAAGATAAATCTGTTCTTATTCTGCCCTCCACAATTATCAGAAAATAGTCGAATTTCTCTAACCCCTTTTTGACTTTTATTTTCAATAAATTTTAATACACAACTACCAATTTCGTTGGATCCCTGTTTAGCTATGTTTTCGCCCCATATAAAACAGAATCCTTCATGGTTAGCACAATGATAAATTGTGAAGTTTTGTATTGAAAAATTGCGTTTATAATAAAATCCTGAAATTTCTCCATGTGGAATGACTAAAACCTTTTGTAGATCATAACAGGCAACGCAGAGTGTTTTATCTTTTAAGGCTTCTTCTTTTGCTGTATCCTTTACAAATCTTGCACTATCTTTATTTCTTATATGCGGTTCATAGACTTCTCGAGTATTCTCTTTTTGTTCTTCGGTACTATTTTCCCAAATTGCACATTCATTACAGATGTCTTTTTTAGATTGATGAAAGCTTAAGTTAAATTCGCGATTAAAAACATCTCGGTATTGTCGCTCTGTAGCTATTTTCTCAAATTTTTCTTTTCCCCACTCCAGGTACAATGAGTGCATTTTTCTAACAGATAGACCTTCTTCTAAATACTCTGTGTTCGAGTCTTTCCTTGAATAATGCGATGGAACTTTAGGAAATAATGAAATGTGCTCTCTAATTCCGTCTTTTAAACTTTCTGGTATCTTAGATCTATTGTTCGTAAGTTTTTCGCGCATATCAGATTCAACGGTTCCGCTATCATTGACTTTTTTAAATGCTGTAAAAGCCCATTTAGAACTGATTCCTAGTGTGTCTAGAAAAGTAGCTCTGCAAACTCGGATTTTATTGCCTGTGATAGTTAAAAAATATTGTCGATTGAAAGTTCTTCAACTTGTCCATTCTTTGGTCGTCTTTGTTTTGGTTTCACTTTGCTGAACGTGTCTCAAAATATAATTCTATTTTTCTTCCTGGGTAGGTATTTTCCAAAATGCATTAAAAACTTCAAGTCTTTCATTATCGGGAATATTAGCTTTGGATTTGAAAATACAATTAGCGTTACATCCTTCCTTTATATTTCGAGATCCAATTTCTCATCCATGACGATTAATATATGCTTCTCCAGCTTGTCTTGATTTTTTCGCCACAACATCTATCCATCGACTTCGATTGATTGAACATTTTCAGACGTTGTGATTAGACTGTGATTCTCGTCGTCTCTTTCTCTTACTTGTAGATTGAACATCAAATGAATTGACTTGATTTTCCGTTACATTATCCACAGACCTAAACGTATATTCAATTATTTTATTTATTTATTTGTGTTTAAAAAACAATTTATACTATTTAATAATAAAACAGTTTTTTAAAATAAAATATTATATTAAATTTCAATATATAGTTTTATTAACAGGGTGTCTACTATTTTCGTTCAACAAAGTTCCCGGATTTCCCGGCTATAACCTAATTTTTTCCAGGTATTTTTCTCATCAAATTTAAATTTGATTTCGAACATAAATAAATCTTAAAATTTTTTAAAATAATGATTTTTTAAATAATTTTAATTAAAAAAATTAGAAAATAATTTAATTCAACAAATAATTTTAAAAATTTTTTTAAAATAATCTTGTTTCTTTATAATTACAAGTGAAAATTTTATTTTTCAATTTCATTAAAATTATATTGATAATAATTGAATTCTTTTAAAAAATGCTATTACTTATAAAAATAATTTAATTTTTGTTAAGAATTTTATTAAAATTTTTGAAAATAATAAGCAGTAATAATTAATTATTCACCTAATAAGTAATAAATATTTAATTTTCTCAAGAAATAAAAAAAGTGTCATTTATTTAAACATTTAGAAATTTGAAATTATAAAAATTTAAGAGAATTTTAATAATTAAAATAATAATTATATTAAAATACTTTGAAAATTCTATTTGTTGAAAAGTTTCTAATATAATTTTTTAACAAACTTAATTCCATACTTTTAGTCCAATTTCACAATATTTTTATTAACTCCATAATTTTTTAAAAATTTATTTACATAATGTGTTTGAATTGGTGACTAATTTTTTACTATCAAATCAATTATTTTTAACTAATTAAAAATTAGAGGACAGTATGATATAAATATCTATAAAAATCGAAATAAAAAGTGATCTCGTGCAGAAAAATGGTGAGGGCCCCCGGCGAGACCCTCGTGAATTGCCCTTTTCCCATGTGGAATGCGGAGGGGCAATCCACGCGGAGCCCTAGAAAGCGTGACATGGTTTCCCTCATGGGTGCCCTCGAGGAAAATCCTCATGGATTCTACATGGATTTTCCACGCGGTGCCCTCGTGGATTTCATAAAATGCCCTCGAAATTATTTTTAATTAAATTAATAAATTAATTATTTATTAATAACAAATTAGTCTAATTATTGATAAATAACATTCTTATTTAACAATTTCTACTTTTTTTATTACTTCGTAACAAAAAAAAACCTGACGCACGCAGGAATTGAGCCTACAACTTACTGACTACTAAACAACACTCTTACTACTATGCTACGGGACCTACTTGAAAATAAGGGTGTTATTGTCGGTGACGACTTGCTGGCTTGCTTTTGATGATTCAATAAATTATTTATTGTCACTAATACACGATGACAAAGAATTAAATAGTTTCATAATACTAATAAAAATATCAATAATATAATAATAAACCATAAATACTCATGAATTAATATTTTTATCATTTCAAAAAAAAATGTCAAAACATTTGTGTTAAAAACGTGTTTCCTATAGTTTAAAATTATTAGAAACATTAATTTTTTTATGTAAAAATTTTTTTTTTTGAACTTAGAAATTTTTTCTAGTCAATGATGTGTGCAATACATGCGGGTCCCTCGTGTGGGCCCTCAAGGATTTGCTCTTATATGAGTTGAATATTTTTGAAAAAGTAACATTAAATATTTGTTAAGAACGCGCTTTGCATTGTTTAAAATCATTATAAACATCAATTTGTTGATGTAAAAACAATTTTTTTGGACTTAGAAATTTTTGCTAATCAATGATGTGGACAATCCACGCGGGCCCTTCGTGTGGACCTTCGAGGATTTGCCCCTTATGTGAGTTGAATATTTTTAAAAAAGTAAGAATTAATTTTTGTTGAAAACGCGTTTTCAATTGTTGAGTCATTGTAAACATAATTTGTTAGTGTAAACAAGTTCGTTGTTTGGACTTAGAAAAATTGTTGAACAGGGTATTCATAATGGCCAAGAGCAGGGGCCCTGCTGGTGCCCTCGTAAATTTCCATAACTTTGTGATAGGGTTTTCAGAAAAATGTCACTCACTGTTTATTTCGGGTGCTTTGAAATGTAATTTAATGCATTTTGAACTAAAGTGTTTTCGTAAGAAAAATATTTTTCTGAAACTGAGATAAATTTTTGACCAGGACAACCGTAAGTAATTATCTGTGAAAAAATATTAGTTTTATAAGAAATGTTTTTCTACGATTTGTTGTTAAATATAGATAAATATTTAAATTGTAATAATATTTATAAAAAAATTTATTTAATAATGTTTTAATTTTAAAAATATTAGACATAGAATTGTTTAAGTTAAAATTTTTGCAGTTAAAAACCAATGGCTTTACACTATTTAATATGTTATTGTTTTATACTTACTTTCAACGTCGGAACTGTTGTCCAGATTGGAGTCATTAAATTAATTTTGTATACAATTTTATATTTTCATTAGGTGAGATAATAGAATAATTCTTTATGTCATTTTTATAATATTTATACATGTAAAAAATTGTCAATATTGTTAATAACCAAAAATCTCACCTTGATCGTATTGCGCAAGCTCGATATTAATTTTTTTATATAGATCACTTTTCGTTGGAACAATTGTCGTGAATGAGAAATTATTAAATTTAATTTTAAGTTTTTTCTTTTAAATACACTTTATATAAAACTATATATAGCGGAATTTGAAAGAACTTAAATTTCTAAATCTTTTGACATTAATAATTAAATTATGCACAAAATGCAGTTAAACCTTTTCTTATCCGGAACAAATAGATTATTGTGAACTTACATCGAATAGATAGTATCTTTTGTATTAATAACAAAACCTTAGTTCAGAATTCGTAGAACCCATCGATTTATAAAAATTAATAACAATTAATAATTAATTATGAGGTTATTGATTTTGAGATTATCAAAAATATTATTTTTTGAGCAGAATAAACTGTTAATTATTATATTATGAGCCTGAATTCACTTCCTTACCTTTTAAGGATATTTCACAATTGTTTAAACCAGGGACTTACACGAACACAAAAAAACACGAAAATTCGTGTCGCGCCCGTGTATCGTGCCACAGGCACGACACGAATTTTCGTGTTTTTTCGTGTTCGTGTAAGTCCCTGGTTTAAACAAATATTAATTAACAAATGTACTGGTTCGACATTTGCTAACTTAGGAAGTTCGTTTTTCTGTTTCATTTTTATGTGAGAACTTATTATATAATGTTTCGCAACATTATATTATATTATTTATTATATTTACATTATATTATTTATTATAATAAACAATAATTAGTTAAAAAATACAGCATTTAGATCTTTTTTAGTGTAAAAACTTTGTTTCTTTAACATTTTTTGTTTAAATTGAAACATTTTATTATCTGCCAAACGGAACTTCTTTAATAATTTTTTATTTTAATTTATTTTTAGTCTTATTTAAGGACTTTTCTACAATTTAAAAAATCTTTGCTTCTAGCTTCTTAACCCTCCTCAGATAATTTTCCGATTGGAATTTCAAAGGATTCTATTATTTCATGCTGGCATATTATACCAGTTATAGTTTTTGACAAACAACCCTGCAGTTTAAAGTGTGTATTCTTTGAATTTCTGTACCTCAATTGCTTTATCTGATGACAATGTCTGCAAAACTATATGCAGTTGTTTTAAAAGTTCCTTTTCAAAACCGATAATTCCAGAAATAATTTCGTAGTTTCCGAAAAATTTCCAAGCTGTATTTCCATGATTGGGAGTTCCAGCATTTAGTTTAGGAGTATCAACTATGAGTCCAAGTCGTTTTCGAATTTCATTCTTAATTTGCTCTTTTCGGGTTTTGAAAATCTCTTTGTGTTCAGGAGCTCTGCATTGCCAAGTTTTAAATGGTAAACGGTAACTAACTTGTAACACGCATTCCATTTGCCTAATCCACTGATGTAAAATTTGTAGTCCTAATTGATAAGATCTCTTTTCATCAACTCTGGTAAATTATTCATTTCGATTGGTTTTGCACCACAAATAATACAATTTGCTGGAGAAGAAGTTCCAGTCACATATTGACAAAATTTTTATCGATCATTGCTCCAAGCAATTCGTGATTTATATTATAAATTGTGCCGTCAATCTCAACTTTGCTTGGCTTTATCTTTTTTATTTGAATATTAATATTACCAAATTTACGAAAAACAGTAGTTTTCGATTCTTTAATATATTCAAACATAATAGGCATACAAATTTAACTAAGAACATTAAAAAAGACTTTCATCTGAATCTTCTGGGTCTTCAAACTTTTGTTTATAAGCATTCAACCCGGATGTTCCATCACCACCATATTTTGAAATCAGTTTAAAATGAGTCTCATTTTTTGAAGGTGTGGCATCTTTTCTTTGCAATAATCTAGCAGCAGTGTGGTCAAGAAGTTCTTGAAGCTGTATACTAGCACGAATTTCTGTAATTTCTGTTGCAGAGCTTGGCGGATAACATTTAACTTTGGCATCTGTTATATGTTTATATGGAGGAAAAATATCTAAATTTTTCTTTCAATTTTTTCTTAAAAGTTCATACTTAGATTTTGGCAAATCTAAATCAACAAAAATAGTCAGAGCTTCATCATCTGAAAATGGAATTATTTTTTCGTTTTCCACAACAGCTGCTTCAAAATTACCAGGATTATTTGATATTTCTTTCTAAATAATATCTACTGCTGTTTTCTGATCTACAGTCTGTAAACTTTCAAAAAGATTAACTTCATCAGCTGTCACAGATTTCTTAAGTTCTTCAATTCTTCTTTTTTAAGTTTTGTCTGAACAGTTTTTTCGAACATTTTGGAATCATCTTTTAACTCTACTGAAAATTCAGATTCCAGACAAGATTTATTTACGAAAAAAACTTCTCTACTTGGTTTTCTTTAGTATGAAGAGTTTTATTCCATCTTCTTTTAAATTGAGAGATAAAAAAGCGAGACAGTTAAAGACGAATTAAGTCTTTCAAGTTCTTAGAAAAACTGTACTTTTTGTTTAAAAGATTTAAAAGTAAATTTTCTGAAGAAGAATTTGAATTTATAAGCATATTGCCTAATTCTACATTTAAAATTTTAAACGAAGTCATTATTCAATAATAACAATCAATAAAATTCTTACTGGTTTAATATTAATAATAATAATAATAATAATAATAATAATAATAATAATAATAATAATAATAATAATAATAATAAAATATTAATAATAATAAAATGTTTCGATTTCAACCAAAAATGTTATAGAAACAAAGTTTTTACATTACAAAAGATATAAATGATGTATTTGTTAACTAATAATTGTTTAAATAATTATTAGATTGGTACTAATTAATCACTGTTGCGAAACATTATATAATAAGTTCTCACATGAACATACAACAGAAGAAACGAACTTTCTAAGTTAGAAAATGCCGAACCAGTGCATTTGTTAATTAATATTTGTTTAAACAATTGTGAAATATCCTTAAAAGGTTAGGATGCGAATTCAGGCTCATAATATAATAATTAACAGATTATTCTGCTCAAAAATAATATTTTCGATTATCTCAAAGTCAATAACCTCAAAATTAATTATTAATTGTTATTAATTTTTATAAATAACAAATGGATTTACAAAAAAATCATTTGTTAGTTTAAAATACTATCAATTTGGTCAAATTCTGATCAAAAAATTTCAAACAATGATTTTAAAAACGATGAAATTTTTATTTTTGATTTATTTATTTATAACAAAATAAAAAATTTTATTTAATAACAATGTTGCTAACAACTATTTTTCAATATCTTGTTCACTAATTCCAACAATTTTCAAACAAATTCTCATCATTTAAAAAAAATAGCACTGCTTAAAAGAAAAAAAATTATTTTTTCCATTTGTTTATTAAAATAAGTTAGCTAAATCCGTTAAAAATTGTAGTCTTCAAATCAATTTGTCTACGGGCATTCGCTGATAATTTATCAGGAGTCATATCGGCATATTCTGATAAATTGTATGTAAATATCATTAAAGTATTAAGCCCTGAGCAGAATAAAACGGGAACGGAACGCAAGCATGAGATAGAAAAGGACAGAAGTATGTTTGTCCTTTTCTATCACATGCTTACGTTCACGTTACTGTTTTATTCTGCGTTGGGCTTGAGAGGCAAAATGGGCCCCACACAATGTATACATAAATTTTTAAGGTGATATAAGAGGACTTCGGACTAAAGTTTTTTGAAAACTAGGATTGGAGGAGATAAAAACCGAAACAGTAACAGTAGAATATGAAGATCAAAATATTAGCAATTCTTTAAATGAAGTTGAAACTTCGGATGATGAAAGCTTGGAATATGAAATGCCTATTATTTCGAAGTTTTTGGAAGGAAATATTTTTGATATAAAAATAGAAAACGACTCTTGGGAGAAAATAAAGCCTGTTATTCAAGTGTATGAAAACAGAGAGTTCCAAACACTAATTTTTTTAAACAGTGCAGGCTCCCTTGTACTTTCTCATTTAAATTAGCCAAAGTGTCGAATAAAATTCATTATTATTTTTACATATTTATTGAAAATGTTAAGGGAAGAAATGTAACAATAAATTCCTTGCAATTTGGAAAAAATAACCAATACCTGGAGCTGACTTGTGGTTGCAAGTGAAATAAGAAAATCACGAAACTGTACAAAGACAACTGCGTTACAAAAAACAAGACCATAGACAATAAGTCTTAAGAGAAACAGAAGTCAATTTAAGAAGAAGTTTGGCTAGAGAAACAGACAAATTAGGCGACCTTAAAGCTTCCAGTGTCGTCAAGGAAATATATAAAACCAACTGCTACATTTTTATTCGAGATTGTAATTAATTTGAAAATAAAAATATTTCCCTAGGACAAATGTTGTCATCGGCTTTAGATACGAACCCTATTTTATTTTGGCTAAATACATGGCTAATAAAAGTTGGAATGGTACCCAAGCAGGCCGCCTGCGACTACTCATATGTCTTATTAGGAGGAATGTCGTTATAATTTAACTTTCTCAGTATTAACGATTATTGTCGAGCACGCTTGACATTGAGAGGAGGAAACAACAAATGTCGTCCTGCAGTTACATTTATAAGGATTGATGTAGCACATTTTATTGTTATATTTTACCGGCTGAAATGTTTTAATAAGGAAAATGTAGTGATTAAATATTTTTTTGTTCTACCTGCACGGAAAGTATGTCATTTCGGGCACTTAGAGCGGGCGCAAAGTAACTCATTACCACTCAGGGGTAGGGGAAGCGGGCGCAAAATATTTTTCGCCCGCTTCCCCTACCTTCGAGCAGGCAGAAGAGTATTTTGCGCCCACATGTTAATTATTCGATTTTCTTCATTAAAATGTGATATTTTCGAGTTTTTGTATGTTGAATATAAAAATGCAAACATTTTTAACTTGTTTCATTTTGTCTAGAAAAATGTACAATTTTTTTCAATTTTCTCTCAAAAAAATTATGACACATTTGGTTTTGTTCACATTTCGGTTATAAAAATTGGCAATTACTATATTTCCAGAATACATTGTTGTCTTATTTCTATATTAAAACTTGTATCATTATAGACATCAAGGAGTTAACATTTATATAGAGTTTATTTTTTAACCAATATGAGTGTTTAATCGTTCGTGCCCTCAACGACATACTTTCCGTGCAGTTTGGACAAAAAATTATGTTAGCATCATGAGCGCAAAGGTGATTACAACTCTGGCGAAATCACCTATTTTGCGCCCTTGATACGAAAATAACTATTTCTTAAATGCATAGCCTTGATGGTTTCAAACATAACTATTGAAGCATTTGAAAAAATTTTACGTTTAACACTAATAGTTTCCTTACACAGATACGATGGCGATATGGGGAAATCAACTGAACGTTCTCCATCTGAAAAAGCTAGATTGATATTATTAGACCACATCGAGACGGAAGAACATAATGCGATGAAGCTAATAATTAAAGAGGACAGTGATGAATTCAAAAATATCACTAAAAATGGAATCCAGCGGTTTAAATATAGATTTCGAAAGCACTTTACATAAATCTGTTGTTGCTATAAATATTTTATAATGGATAGATCGAATAAAATCTGAAGCTAAAAAAGGAAAAGACACTGTCCACTTGCGTATAAACGGACATTTTTTGCCTCGCTTTGGTGAACACTTAATTCAAAAATGATGACAAAATTATAATGCTCTATTTTATTGTCCTTTTTAAAATATATCACAAATGGGTGAATCGTCACTGCATCAATTAAGCATAAAGCTACAACAGTGAATTTGTTTAACAGCCAAATGATAAAATATTTGTGAGCAAAGCATGGCAAAGAGAACGCGAAGAAATTATTTTCTTTCTGATGGTGCTTCTTCAAAATATAAGAATAAATCGAACTTTTTAAACATGATTTATCTCGAAAAATCTACAGGAATTAAAGTAGAGTTGGATATCTGCGCAACATCACATGGAAAGGGGGCATGTTATGGAATCGGTGGATCAGTAAGAAGAAGTGCGTATAGAACAAGTTTACAAATACCTGACAACGATCAAATTACAACGCCTGAAAATTTCTATACGTGGGCAAAAGGGTTTTTCAAGAAAGTATCATTCGACTTTTGTATTCATCAAGACTATGAGAGAGAAGAAAAAACATTAGAGTCTCGATACTCTAAATCTATCACCATACCAAACACCCGCTAGTCCAACTCATTTCAGCCATCCGAAACTGGAAAACATACACGGAGAAAAATAAAAGAGAGCCGCTTTACCTGCCGGTAGAGCAGTTGCGTTAAACGCGATAGAACGGTTTGAGTTGGTAAAATGTAAGCTGCTGTAACTTTAGTGGTGAAGAGTTCCCCTTTTTGGAAGAGACCGGTTAAACTTTGATGAAAAGTAAACAGCGCGCTCTGTGTCGGAGAAACATACTATACTCTATCGCGGCGGACATGTGATTTGTGAAACGTGTTCATTTATATATACACGGCGTGGACAACGGTTTTTATATTTTAAATAAATCAAAGTTCACGATTCTAAATTCAGGATTATATAAATGAAATGTAAGTATAAGTGACAGTATGTTTATGTAGTTAAATATTTTCATATATGAATTACTTCTATATAATTTTTTGTGTAGTTCTTAAATCGAAAGATATAGGTTATGTGTCGTTATTTACAAGTTGTATTTTTTAATTTTATGTGTAAAAATTTATAGTGAAGTTAAAAAAATATAACCGAATGTTGATAATAATATAGTAAATATAAAAATAATAGTAAAGGAATCATGTTTTCTTTCAAGAAATTCGAGACAATAATGAATTAATGTCATACGAAAGAGGTTATAAAGACGTGTTTACAGTAACGATAGAAAGTCAACATTGCTTTTCGTTCTTATGTTTCGTTTATTCAGATTAGTTTTTTCATTTCCTAGCAGATTTGAGAAATAAAATGCAAAATGGATACTGATAATCAACAAAATTACGATGAATCACAAGCTACAAATTCAATTATATACCAAGTGTCAAATGAAGGAAGTATAGTTGAAAACGGTTCGTATTGTTTTTAAAAAACAAATTTCTTTTATTTTAATAAAATCAAATTTTTATAAAAACGAAATATTAATTTTTTTTATAAGGAAGTAACTGTGATTTTGTCATTTTTTAATCATATTAGTTACATTTTTATTTATCTTTTGTTTTATAATTTGTTAGGTAATAATTCAATAATAGTAGACGAGACAAATAGGATGGAAGTTGACCAGTCAATTTGCAATGAATCTTCCGTGCTTTCAGGTGCAATTAAATTAGTACATGTTTTTTTAATTTTCTAACGTTATGTCATCAATAACAATTTTTTTACAGAACAAAATTTATTAAATATTTTATTTCATATTTGCTTTTAACTTCTAGATAATTTTATTTACAAAAATAATGCATTGTATCGGTTTTTAAACGCGCCAACTTTAGAAGGTCGCATGATATTAGGAAAATATAAAGAGACGAAAATTCTTGACCATAATAGATTGAAGAGATATAATTGTTTTTAAGAAATTGTTAGATGACCCAATAACGCACAAGTAAGTTAAAATTTCAACGACAAATTTTTTATTGGACAAAAACAGTTTCACAAAAAATATTTTGCAAAATTTCAATGTATTATTTTATATATGTCTATGTATATCATATTCTTTGAAAAAAAATTTTTGTAGAATAAAGACGGAAGATTTCATAGAAGTAAGCAAAGAAATATTAGAACTTTTTCCAACTGAAGAAAATTATTTATTTTACGTATCACGATATCGCAATGATGCAGGAGATTGTGTCGCAGCTTCTGGTAGTTTGTATAATACTTACAAGTACACTCAGATGCATTAATGCTGTCCTTCCGGTTTAAAGGAATTTTGAAAAGTCGTGTCATTCCTATCAAATATTCTTAGTTCGTGGCATACGAATGTTCTCATATGTCATGAAGTGAAAACATTTTGACAGAAATCATACGACTTTGCAAAAATATCGTCAAACCGGAAGGACAGCATTAATGCACCTGAGTGTATATCAGAAAGCAATTGAAAGTAGCCAAGATTTTAACTCTTGATGCAAGTATATCTGCTAATGAAAATGAAGGTTGTAATAATTTTATAATTTATAAAATTTAATTGTCCATTTCATAAATATTTCTAAATTACTTTCGTTTGCTCCTTGCTTATATTTATATATATAGAAGAGGATAATAGAAGTTCTTCAATGTTACAAATAACGGACGTTAATCAGGGAAAAATACTCTAATTTGGAAACTATTAAAGACTGGGAAGAAAGTTTTTGTGCAAGGTTAAAACAGTTAAAAAACAAAAATACGACATTAAAAACGTATCTCTATAGTTTTTTTTGTCTGCGTCCCCCTAATGGCATTTCACCTAAATAGTGATAAAACAATTGATTCTGCAATGTTTAGTAAGATGTGGCCTGCGTTAGCTCCAAAAATTATAGAAATGTGCAAAAAATCAAGAATGAAGGAAGTGAAAGAGTTCTTAAAGAAGCATGAAGATTTAATAGAACTTAATTAATAGAATTTATAGATTTAATAGAATTAATTATTTATTATAATTTATTTATTATTTATTTATTATTATTAATTATATTAAGGTATTAGTCGTGTGACTGGTAACACACAAAAGTTTATTTCTAACCTCTATGCTTTTGACATGATTATGAATACGAGATTGAAAGAAAACTTTTGCGAAGGTACAGTTTCCCACTATTTCAGCTTAGTTATATGTTCATAGCACACACACACATCTCTCGACTTAAAAGTTGATCGTGGCAACGTCGCAATTTTTTACTACAAATGGCGTCTTTTGCTTTCAAACAAATATACATTTGCCTCGGCTCGGTGAGATCGGTGTTTTGTGCTTTGATAATAATCAATATTACATTTTTAAAATGAGTAATCAGTTGCGTCATAAAGGAAGATTTATTAAGAAAAAAGTTTTGGACAAAAAGTTAAGTTGTGTTCGTGATATGGCTGAAGGGAAAAAACGACGTCGTTCTGAATTAATTGATGAAAAGCGTTTTGGACTGCTGTCTGTTTTAACAATTGTTTGTCAAAAATGTTCTATTTACACTGCTGTTCCAACCGGTAAAATTCACAAAACGCATGAATCAATTACCCACTCTGACGTGAATACCAAAGCAATTTTAGGTAAGATATTTAATTTATTTAGTTTTATTACATAAGATATTCTGTCAAATTAATTTTGACCTAACCTCACTTTTTAAATAGGAGCAGTACATTCTGGAATGGGAAACGGTTCGCTGAATAAGCTATTAGCTTGCCTAAATATCCCCACTATATCATCGGATTTGTACAAAAGATATGAAAGAGAAATTGGACCTGCAATAGAAAAAGTTGCCAAAGATAGTTGTACGGAAGCAGCTGCGGAAGAACGGCAATTAGTAATTGATAATATTGACACCCTGTGCGAAGAACTGTAAGATATTTTTGGTTTTATAATTTATTATGTAATTGAAAACTAAGTATAATTTACTAGCAAACTGTCATACACATAATAATTTTGTAAGTGACTTAATCGAATAGAATTTTTTTAGAACTTTTCATTTAATCTAATTGTATACATATATTTATATTACGAATTAAATTAAGTAAGGATTTCTGGTATACCGGACTTTATCCTATACATTTTCCAAAAAAAATGAAAATTTGAGTGAAATTTGCCTGTTTTACGGGAGATAATATTTTTAGAATAAAATTAATATAAATTTTTGTTTGATCTAACTAGATATTTTTTATATATTATGAATAGATTTAAGTAATGATTTCTACTGAATTAAATTACATAGTTTTTAAATTTTTAAAGTATAACGACGAATTGTATAACGACATTTTTTAAACAAATTTGATGTATATAAGCCATATTATGAATGTCAGCGCGTTTATAGAATCATTCCAAATGTAAAACAAAAAATTATATTTTTGTTTTAAGATTTAAAAATCTAATATTGTTTGAATATTGTTTCATGAATTTTTAGGCACATGTATTTAAGATTTTTAATCTACAATAAACAAATTAAATCGAATTATGAAATACTTTCATTTTTTTCCTTAAAATAAAAATCTTCAATTGGTATTTTTTTTCAGTCCACCGGAAATCGTTGAAGAGATTTATCCTCTCAGAAATATTTTGAAAACTACACCAAAAGAATTTAATTCGGCATTAGGAAATATTGTAAATATTATAATATCTTACGATATGGGCTGGAGCAAACGCGGTAACGGAAGGAGTTACAATAGTTTGAACGGATACGGTTGCATAATTGGTTTTTTGAGCGGTAAAATACTAGACTTCGGGACTCGAAACCGCAAATGTGAGCTTTGCGAAAATGGACGAAAAAAAGAGGATCACGATTGCCGTCAAAATTTTGACGGAAGTGCCAAGGCGATGGAATCGGACTTAGGAGCTGAGTTAGTCAACAATAGCTCAATTTTAAAAAAAATGGTGTAGATGTTCGCGTTGTTATTGGGGACGAGGATAGTTCGACCATAGCAAATATCCGTAAAGGGAATGAGAAAAAAGTTTTTAAGCTCGCAGACCAAAACCATTTACGTAAGAATTTTGGCAAAGATTTATATGGCTTACAACCCAAGCATAAAGAAATGAGGAAGAAAGGTGTCATTGCACATTTAAAAAAATGCTTTTCGTACGCTGTGGATCAAAATAAAGGAGATTCTGGTAAACTGTCAACTGCTATACTAGAAATACCAGACCATTTTTATGGAAATCACGTTAACTGTGGAACTTGGTGTTCCAGAAAGTCTCACAATGCTACAAAATCACAAACAGTTTTGTTACATGACTTAGAACTTAAAAGGGAATTGGAAACTCTTTGCAAAAAATATGCAGATAACGCAGAGAAGTTCTCCATAGCTGGTTCCAGCCAGGCAAATGAGAGTGTAAATAATATTATGGCTCACAAAGCTCCCAAAAACCGATGTTATAGCCTAAGTCAATCTGCAGATTACCGGTTTGCAAGTTCTGTATGCTCTAAAAATAAAGAAGAAATTCATTTATTAGATCTTCATAAAACGTTAAACCTTTCACCTGGTCAACATACGAAATCTTTTGCTGAAAGAAAAGATAAAGCCCGATTAGAAAAAAGGAGAAAACAGAAGTTACCGACAACGAAAGCAAAACGTAACAAAGTAGCCAAAGAAAAAGAAAATCTACGAAAACAAAATGAAAATAACGAAGGAATACAATATAAATCAAATTGTGGTATCGATATTCCAAACATAAGTAACAATAAGACGGTACTAAAATCTTTAAGCAGTTTAAAAGGAATTGTTTCCGGAACAATAATTAAAAAAATGGTTAATGCGGGGATAGATTTTGAAATGTTATTAGCAACTTATAAAAATTCACGAAATGTAGGTTTAGTACAATTATTGACTGCACCAAATTCTGAAAAAAAGCGAGAGTTACTAAACACAAGAAAATTATTGACGAAATTACAACGTTTTTCAAAAATTATTGTCAATAAAAAACGAAATTTTATTTTGATTACAGAATTTTTATATAAAGAGCAAAAATTTAACGTGACTTATTTTTAGTACTTAAAAAAATTAAAGTGTTATAAGTACAATTTATTTTTGTTGTAAATTTTTTCAAATTTTATAAACAAAAAAGTTTTCATATGTTCAAACCAAATAAAAGAAATCTAAATATGGAAATTTTATATACATTAAATATTACTATAGCTTTAAGAAACAGTCATACTTTGTTAATACTTTAAAATGATAATCGTATTTATAAATATAATTTATTTTTATTGTTTTGATTTTATAATCAAAACAGTATTAATATGCTCAAACAAATTTAAAAAATTCAAATATGCGAAGTTAATGTATAAAAAAATACTATATTATGATATAAGTGTTATTAAATTTTATAAATAAAAAAGTATTAATATGTTTAAGGCAATTAAAAAATCCAAATATACGAGGTTTATGTATAAAAAAGAGATTATTATGTTGTAAGTGTTCTCAAATTTTATAAACAAAAAATAATTAATACGTTAAAACCAATTTAAAATATATAAATTTACAAAATTTATGTAAAAACAGATTATTATGTAATAACCAAATAAAGATAAATCATACTTTCGGAGGTTTGTAATTATTATGTAATTATAAGTACATTTTTCATCTATTTCCACATTTTTACACAGAAAAATTATAAGTTAAATGTTAAAAACTGTTAAGTTTATTATCATTTATGTTATTATTATGATAAAATTTGTATGCTTACTTCCTTATCATTATCCAGAGAATTTGAAAGGTTAATTTATACTCTAAAGTTATACTCGCTTATTTCGATATCTTCAGCCAAAAAAATTAGGAGTTAAAATTAAAAAACTGTTTTACTATATTTTTTATATGTTTTCTTATTTATACTTTTTTACCCACAAACCTTATGAATTAAATTTTAAAAAATGCTATATTGTATTTTCTTTTACATTTTTTGTTTATTTCTATATCTTTATCCAGAGAAATTAAAATTTTGAAAACTGTTTTCTTCTGTTTCATTTTACATGTTTTTTTACTTATTTCCATACAGTTTTTACTCAGAGAATATACATAAGTTAAATTTTAAAAACTGTCATAATCTATTTTGTATTATACCTCCCTTTTATTCTGTATTATGTAATATTTATTTGATTTAGCATTAAAATCTACACATTGATTTCAAATTTCATGGCAAAAAGCGCGCGCATGTGTAAAGTGATCGTAAAGCCACATATATATATATGCTTCATAAGCGCTATTGCCACGTTTACGGATTTCTCTCTCGCTGACGTCAAATAATTTAATAATTTTTCAACTTTGATTTCATCTATTTCCAAAACGGTACCGTAAAAAAATTCATATTTTTTCTGCAAGTTCATCTTGCTTCGGTTAATAATGTATTAGTTTTTTTCAAAAATCTGACGATCATTATTGATGTAAAAAAATTAAATCTGTAGTCAATACATGGTAAACTTATTTCAGACATGTAAAATATAGCAATTTTAAGGACACATTTTAGGTCTTAGAAACGGTCAATTTTAATCGGACTAGTCTTATTTTATAGATTAAATCTTCGAGATAAATAAGGTGAAGTTTAAAAATTATCTGACGAAAACGAATCGACGCGACTAATACCTTAATGAAAATCAATATTTTTATTAATATTGTCACAGTCAAATTTTGTTATGAATTTTTTAATTTTATTAATTTATTTTCAGAAACGCACTCTAATATTCTAGCTTTATAATTGTTACCACTATTTATGACAGTAGTTAAATCAATAAAAGTTAATCAGAAAGAAAAAACTACTGTGTCGAAAATGGAGATTTCAAAAACTTTCATTTTACACATTACAGTTAATAAATATTTATTATTATTATTATTATTATTATTTATCTGCTAATACATTTTAATAAGAAAAATAGTATTTTTTTACAGAATCCTAACCAACTGATTGAAAAGGTAGAAGCGTTTGAAAAGTGGTTGGACGATAGGTGCCAAGCAGTTCATCCATTTGTAGCATTTACGGGCGAAATTAAAAATATTATTCAAGTTTGTGTTGTGCTAAAAAGCCAAATTTATGATTTCACAGACATTACAAAAACCGTGGAGGCATGCCATAAGTGTTTAGTGGCCCTTCATATTAAACCGTTTCTTTGTGATTATGTTTGGCAATTTTTGGACAAACTAATTTTTAATCTCGATACAAACAAACCTCATTTCGTAGTAATGAAAACATTCACCGAATTTAGAAAACTTTAATAACTTGTAGTTGATATAAAATTATTTACCTATCGGTGTACTAAATTTTGTATAAATTCAGTGTTTTTGTATAGTAAATGAAACTGTATTTGCGAAAAATTAAATATTTTTGTATTAAAAAGATTTTATCATGGATTTTTTATCTATATTTAATTGCATTCTATCATTTACTTTGGCTCTGTATGGAAATCCCGATTATCCACGAAAAATTGTTCAAACTTTTATCGATTTTTTCGATCATTTTATTCGAACTGTATTGTTAACATCTAAGAATAAAATCATACAAATTCTACAAAATAGTAATTTAGATATTCCGTTTGATGAAATAGATGCTTGTTTTTTAAGACATAGTAAAATTGTAGAACCATTTTCATCTGAACATAAAAAATTTAATTTATTAAAATCAAAAGGCTTTTTTGGATTAGAGGAATTTGTAATTGGTGAAATCTTAAAGCAAAAAATTATTGGTAATGAGTTACGACTAATACCTAAATTGATGCACGGTATACATGTTCCTCTGCGTAAAACTTTTAAACTATTTTTGGAAATACCAGGAATGTTAAATCAGATTATAAATTATATGAACAAATTATCTAATGAATCTCACGTAATATCTAACATACTTCAAGCAGACTTATGGTTACGAAAATACAAGGATGAAACTGATGTTCTACTTTTACCATTTGTGATCTTTTATGGCGAGTTGGAAGTTGGTAATCCTTTAGGAAGTCATGTGGGGATCAATAAATTTGGGGCTGTGTATGCAGCAATAGCATGTCTTCCACCTAATATTGCATCTCGTCTAAATAGCATAATTTTTTCAACCCTATTTTATGCTAATGATAAAAAGGAAACGAATAATAAAAACATTTTTGCCAAACTCATTGAAGAAATAAATGTTCTTTACGAAGGAATAGAAATAAAAGTTGATGGTGTTTCGAGAATTGTTAAATTTCGGTTGGTTTTGATTTTGGGCGACAATCTTGGCTTAAATAGCATTTTAGGGTTTGTGGAATTATTTAAAGGAACCTTTTTTTGTAGAATTTGTAAAATTTCACCAGAATCATCCCGAAGCATGATTATTGAAAATGATTCTTTTATAAGAAATGATAAAAATTATGAAGAGGATGTTAAAACTGCGGATATGTCGAAGACAGGAGTAAAAGAACGATGCGTGTTTAATGATGTTAAAAAATTTCATGTTGTCGAAAATTTGAGCGTCGATGTAATGCATGATAAGTTAGAAGGCGTTTGCAAATACGTTATGCAATTTTTAATTTACGAATTTATTTTCGGTAAAGAGAAATGTTTAACATTACAAACGTTAAATAATTATTTAAGCTTTGAATTCTATTATAATAGAATTCAAAGCTTCGATTATGGCCACGAAAACTCAAACAAACCTCTATTAATTTTAGCACATAGAGTAAAAAAAAGAATGACTTTGAAAATGTCTGCTTTAGAAATGCTGTGCTTGACTCGGTATTTTGGATTAATTATAGGAAATTTGACTCCTGAGAATAATAAACACTGGGAATTGTACAAATGTTTGCGACAAGTTCTTAATATTGTTACATCTCCGAGAATAATTCGTAGTGATGCAAAAACATTGAAATCGATTGTGGAAAAACTTAATTCTCTATATATAGATTTTTTCGGGGACTTAAAACCCAAATTTCATATCTTAGTCCATTATGCCAGAATTTTATTGGAAAATGGTCCAACTGTTAATTTCTGGTGTATGCGTTTTGAGGCCCGTCATCGAGCTCTAAAAGCAAATGCGCAATCTTCAAGTTCTACTACAAATCTATTAAAAAATATTGGTACTAAGCAACTTCTCCAGATGTGTCACATGATACATAGTTTAGAATTTGAAAATGAAATAAATTTTGGATCTCTCGATAAAAAAGAACTAAATTCGATTTATAAACATTTCAGCGACGTGGCACTACCTACAGAAATCAAGTGTTTTATTTATAATAATATTTATAACATGAAATATGATAAAAGGAAATTTTATAATTACGGATGTAGAAAATAGTGAAATTCAATTTGAAAAAATTAAGAAAATTATAAAGTTAAAAAACAAAATTTATTTTCAAATAGAAATTTTTGACGAATTTGTATTTGATGATCATTATCAAGCCTTCGTTGTTCAATCAAAGAGTGAAATTAAATACTTTGAACAAAATAAATTACCAATTTTCGCTCCTTGCTTATCAGTGCGAATAAAAAACGAACATTTCGTTGCTACAAAATACCGAGTCTGAAATGCATGTATATAGTTTAAGTCAATTCTTATTAATAATTTTTTTTACAAATAACTGTACCCCATTTCTGTTACTCAAGGTTGTAATAATTTTGTCATTTATAAAATTTAATTTTCCATTTCATTAATACATATTTTCATTTTGAATTATCAAAAAATACATAAAATATATTGTACATATTCGCGTCATAGAAATTTTAAAACAAATCAATATTAAAAACGATATAAATTATTCAAATAGATTTATAAACTTTTCAATATGAATTATAGGTTACGTTTACGGAATTATGAAAGTTAAAAATTGTATTTAAATGAGTTTAAATGTATATTTTAATAATCAAATAAAGTTGTAATAATTAATTTAATTATATATAAATTAAAAATTGGATCTTTCAACAATTTAAAAAATATTAAATTAATTATATACAATTTTAAATAGAAGTATCCTTTTATTTTTGTATATTATAAATTAAAATGTTAATTTATTTTTTCTGTAATTAAACAATAATAATAGTTTGATAAGAACATTCCTCACAGCATCGGGATATTATGGATATCCATGGGATGTCCTATGGATATCTTTTAGCTTTCGGAAGTTTGGATATCCCTGCGATATCCAATGGATATCCATGGACGTCCATGGGATATCTCAGGGATATCCAAACTTCCGAAAGCTAAAAGATATCCATAGGACATCCCATGGATATCCATAATATCCCGATGCTGATATATATAATATCTATTATATATTTTTTAAATTGTTGAAGTGTTATATAACCATGCCTAGTCAAGCGGCTCATTTTTATTTTTCTCCGTGTATATTTTGCAAAAAGATATCATCCCTTTCAACTTATAAAGTATGTAATATTGTAAAATAAGTTATGCTTTAATAATACAATGTAAGTATTACGTTTCTTAAAAGTTTATTTTCTTCGAGATAATTCATGCAATGTGTAAAAAAATTAATACGAATTTTTTATATTTTAATATAAAAATTTTATAGTCCAAGATGTATATTTTGTCATTTTATTCGTCTAATCATGACAATAATATTTTATAAAAAATTTTAAGTTTTCGCTCCACGACGCAGAGCCTTCTCAGAATTTAATTCTGTGAAAAAAGTAACAAAAATGAAAAATTTATGTCATTTCACAAAATGTGCAATACTTATAAGAGTTAACCTCAAAACTTACCATACTACAATCAAAAAACAAATATTGCACACAATAATCGAAAAACACTCCTTTCTAACAAAAACATGTGTAAGAGCCAACAAAATAAATATATAAACAAAAAATAAACATTAAAAAACAAAGAAAGAAAAAAAATGTCCTTAAACAAGTCACATGTTATCATAAGATTTTCGACAATTTTTTACAATCGCGAATACAGTGCATGTGTTAGGTCGATATACTAGATTTCATTCATACAACCTTTACGCAGGGAATAGAAGAGTGACACTCTCATGAGAAGAATTTATCACAAATATAAAGAAAAAAAACCCCAAGGTGGTCAGGGCCGTAAGGCGGTCACCCTAAGAAAATTTTTGTATATTAGTTAGTATTTTCAAATGTTTTCTGTTATTGTTATTATTTGAGAAGACAAAGATTTTAGTAAAGTTTTGAGGTAAATAGTCGTATGAGTCTCTTTGTAACGTAAACGTTGTAAAATTTCTGTTTTTAAATGATGGATAAATTTTTTTCTCAGGGTGTTAAAATCATCGAAATTAATCATTTTAAATTAATAAAAAACGTTCTAATTATCTTTATATATCGTACAATAATATTACAAATGAATTTAATTGATATTGTGCTTTAAAAAATTTTTTATTAACGTTTTAAAATCGTGTATTGGCCCGAAGGTGGACACTTTTTTGGCTACAAGGTTACTAACTTTTGATTTTTTATGAAAATGTGCCTATACGCTATATTTATCAACATTTATCACTGTGAATGTGAATTTTATCATAAGTATCATTTTTGACAAAAGGATAAAGTGCAAAAAAATATTAAATATGTTTCTGTGATCCTGAGAAATAACACTGGTTTACAGTGAAATTGCCAATAGAACAAAACATTCTTTTTTCGATTAGTGGGTGTTTTCTGAGTAAGAAAATCATAGTTTTAATTTTTTTCCCTCCTGTAGTTTTTTTTGTAGCTTCAAATTTTGTATTTTTGAGGAGCGACAGCACTTAAATTTACGTGTAGGAAAATCAACTGGTCCAAAAATGATATGTATGATGCCGTTGGAAAGGTAATTAAATTATCTTTCAATCCATATATTACAGAATCAAATTGAATGAAAATTGAGAGAGCTACAGTCGATTCAAGATCAAATTTCATAGAAATTTTGATGATTTTTAGACACTTGACTAACTTTTGATAATTTTTTCCAGAACAAACAGAAGAAAATATTTAGGTTTTAAATTGTTGATTGATAGCTTATTCAATTGAGACACTTTTCAGCCCTTGTGGACCTTGATTGGATTAAAAATGAAAATTCCACACTATATTTAGTGAATAAAACTACTTTGCCATTTTTAGTATACTTTTCAATATTTGCAGCAAACATGCAAATAGTAAAATTAAGTTAAATACTAAAGTTACTAAAATCACACATCAAGGAATTCTAGAGTTGCTCAATTCGAATACAATGTCAAGTATCAAAATTTCAAGATGGCGGATCCAATATGGCGGACAAGTTTTTTTATAAATCGATTAAATTTATGACAATTTCGTTACTCGGGGTTTTTCGGTGTCGCTAATGATGAGTCTGATGTCCGATTTTTAAAATTAAAAATGGTAGATTCAATTGAGTGGACGAGTTTTGGCTCTCTGATTGGGTCTCTGATTACAAATTCGATGTCATATTTTGAAAATTCAAAAAGGTGTATTCAGTCTGTGCGAACATATTTTAAATGTTTAAAGCATGAAATACTCATGAAAATTAATACATTACGGTTTGTGGGGTCTTCAATTCCAAAACCAACGACGGTTTTAAATTGCAAAAAACTATCTAATTTTTAATTTTCAATAAATTTCTATAACTTTTTAACTGCAATACATTTTAAATATATGTAATTAACTTTATCAAAGTATATTTGAAAAACAAAAGTTTTTAAATAATAAATTAAAATTATTTTTTATAATGTTTTAGAGCCCTTTTACATTCTTCATCCCCCTCCTTGATGTTTTTAGTGTCTGTATTTTCGAATGAGATTTAAAATGTATTGCAGTTAAAAAGTAAAAGAAATTTATTGAAAATTAAAAATTAGATAGTTTTTTGCAATTAGAGTAAAGTTTATATTTTCCATCAACATTAAATCAATTTAAAAATTTTAAAACCGTCGTTGGTTTTGGAATTAAAGACCCTACAAACCGTAATGTATTAATTTTCATGAGTATTTCATGCTTTAAACATTTAAAATATGTTCGCACAGACTGAATACACCTTTTTGAATTTTCAAAATATGACATCGAATTTGTAATCAGAGACCCAATCAGAGAGCCAAAACTCGTCCACTCAATTGAATCTACCATTTTTAATTTTAAAAATCTGACATCATACTCATCATTAGCGACACCGAAAAACCCCGAGTAACGAAATTGTCATAAATTTAATCGATTTTTAAAAAAACTTGTCCGCCATATTGGATCCGCCATCTTGAAATTTTGATACTTGACATTGTATTCGAATTGAGCAACTCTAGAATTCCTTGATGTGTGATTTTAGTAACTTTAGTATTTAACTTAATTTTACTATTTGCATGTTTGCTGCAAATATTGAAAAGTATACTAAAAATGGCAAAGTAGTTTTATTCACTAAATATAGTGTGGAATTTTCATTTTTAATCCAATCAAGATCCACATTTATGTTTCTCAATTGAATAAGCTATCAATAAAAAATTTAAAACCTAAATATTTTCTACTTTTTGTTCTGGAAAAAATTATCAAAAGTTAGTCAAGTATCTAAAAATCATCCAAATTTCCATGAAATTTTATCTGGAATCGACTGTAGCTCTCTCAATTTTCATTCAATTTTATTCTATAATATATGGATTGAAATATAAATTAATTACCTTTTCAACGGCATCATACATATCATTTTTGGACTAGTTGATTTTCCTACAGATAAATTTAAGTGCCGTCGCTTCTCAAAAATACAATATTTGAAGCTACAAAAAAACTACACGAGGGGAAAAAATTAAAACTATAATTTTCTTACTCAAAAAACACCCACTAATCAAAAAAGAATGTTTTGTTTGATTGTCAAAAAAAGTTTTTAATTTGCAAACCTGTGTAATTAATATTAAATAAACAACTTAATAATATGTTTTTTTACATTTTTTTATAACTTTTTTAGTGAATTATCGTATGGTGACCACCTTAGGGACACTTTCTTAAAAGTCGAATTATCAACTTTTTTTAAAAAGTGACATATCTTTTTTTTAATGAAATGAAAAGAACTTTATGATTGGAAGTTAGGTAATAAGGCAAAGCTTAAACGCCGTATTATTGACCTTTTTATATAATTCCATTTGAAATGTACAGTCGTTCAAAAGATGGGTGACCACCTTAGGACCCTCTTCCCTAAAATAAATATATAACTTATTTGTATTCAAAATTAAATTTCTACAAATATCATTAATTGACATGGTATCAGTTCTTAGATTTACTGAATTTGTATTTTTTACTATTTGCAACATTTCTTTAAAAATTCTACGATTGTAACTCCTTTCTATTTTTAAAATCTTAATATTTTTAAATTGAAGTAGGTTTTATAGTAAAGTTAAAGATAGGGGTTCTTTTGTGGAAAATGCGATTTCGATGATTGAAGAAAGAATTGCTTTGATTCCGGAAGAAAATAGAACAGTTTTTAGATAATTTTTTAATAATAATAATAATTTTTTAATAAAATAATAATAACAATTTTAATAATAATAATTTTAATAATAATAATAATTGTTAATAATAATAATAATAAGAGGGTAAACTCTGTGAAGAGATACCAGGATGCACTCCCTGCGCGGAAACTTCCTGCTATCTTGGAGAGATACATCGACCTCCACGTCCGAACATACATGTTCACGTGCCCTTGGATATCATAGACGTCGCATCAATGCTTCGGCAATGCTATAACGTCTATGTAACTAACGGAGGCGGTTCAGGGTCCATCCTGGCCAGATGGTAGTACCCTGTTAAGGCTCGATCGTTCCTCGATACGGAACACTGAATCAAGTATGGGAAATGTGTGATGTTCAGAACACTATACCCCAAGTAGGTACCTTGCAAGAGGGTAATCCTACGCCGATTCCGATCGGGTGCAAGCCCCGGTGGTAGGCGCAGGCCCCACGGATTTTTGGGGAGGGGCAAACACACACTGGACCGGTGTCATCGGTCGCAGGAGATTCGCTATCGCGATCCTCCAGTTTGGAAAGCTTGGCGAGCGATTGTAGCGGTCGCTCCATACGCGAAATCGCGTGCAGCAATGCATACCACGAAAGGCGCACCAAGCTAAGAAAAGAAGAAGCGGAATATTTTCCGCTTATTAGTCAGCAAGTGGACAAAATGGTTAAAGCCACTGGCGTCCAAAAAATGTCAGTCAGACCATCAAGGAAGGTCTCAAATTCTTGACGGATTGGCTTTCATTGTTAAAGAAAAAACATGAGGAAGCTGATAAGGCAGACCTCATGTATGATGAGAGCATAGTGTGCAACGAGGCTGCCCACAGCTATAGAAAGGAGCATCGTAAGCGTTTAGCAGCCAATGCTATAAGACGCGCAGCGCGCGATGCCGAAAAATCGATAAAAAGAGGTCTTCAGTCATCTGAGGAAGTACGTAGACCTCTTCTAAAGAAGAAAATGCGGAATGAGGACGAAATTTCCGCAAAGAAAGCTATTCCTCTTAAGGAAACAAATCAAAAGACAACTCAGAATAAAAGTTCCTCGCCGTCTTTGAAGAGTTTCTCAGCGGTTGTCAGAGGGGCTGATGGAGAGGAAGATGTCAACACCTTTAAAGAAGTGGTGAACAGGAGGAAAGAAGCCAGAAAGAAGAAAAGGACTTCAGAAGTAAGGAAAAAGGCAGAAAAGGAGAAAAAGAAATCACCTCGGCCTAGAAATAGTGAAGCGGTTAAGATCTCGGCTAAGGACGAAAGGACTTATGCTGGGATCTTGCAGGAAATGAAAAGTTCGGTTAACCCACAAGATCTGGGAATCGAGGTTACGAAGATAAGAAGGACTTTAAATAAAGAGATCCTTCTGATCGTAAAAAAGGGAGGTGAGATCTCCAAGTTTTGCAGTGCCTTGGCGAGTGCCTTGAAAGACAAAGCCAACGTCAGGGCAATTGTAAACAAGAGGTCTCTCGAAATTAGAGATTTAGATGAAACCACGACACCATCTGACGTGGTTTCAGCTATAACTAGCATAACGGGGCAGAACTGTTCAGAGCTGTCCTGTTCACTGTTTCCTCGCTTTGGTGGAACAAAAGCAGCTGTTGTATGGTTGCCTGAAATGGAGTACAATACGCTCCTCAAGGAGGGCAAAATCCGTGTAGGATGGATATGTGCGTCTGTCCGAGCTTATGTAGAGGTGACAAGGTGTCAAAAGTGCCTTGTGTATGGTCATGCAACACGTGCATGCAAAGGACCTGACAGAACAAAAAACTGTCGTAGATGCGACGAAGAAGGACACCTGTCGAAGAACTGTTCTGTCGAACATCCCAAGTGTTTAACGTGCATAGATTTGGGCAAGACAGACGTTTTTCATGATCCAGGCAAAAGCTTCTGCCCTGTCTACAGAGGGGAGCTGCAGAGGCTGAAAAGGGCAAATCTTTAAAGCTTCTGCAGGTCAACCTGCACACCTGTAGGGAGGCACAAGCTCTCTTGATGCAGACCGCCAGGGAGAAAGAGATCGATATTCTGTTCTGCAGTGAGCAACACAGAAGAAATGATTAGGCTCCTTGGTATCAGGACAAATCAGGAAGGGCCGCCGTGCAGGTGTGCAATCCTGAAGTGCGAGTTGGCAAATATCTGGAGACGAGCAGTGGATTCGTGTGGGTAGAGGTGTCAGGCATGCGTTTGTACAGCTGCTACTTTTCGCACAACGATTCACTGCAAGCCTTCGAAGCCGACATTGAGGAACTTGAATCGAGTCTTAGAGAGTCTAGGTTGGACGTACTCGTCACTGGCGACTTCAATGCCAAGTCACCGGAGTGGGGAGAGTCGAGGCTCGATAAAAGAGGAAGAATGATTAGAGAAATGGTCTCCAAAAACAATTTATTTGTTGTTAACAGGGACAGGACTTGGACGTATAGGAGAGGTGCAATTGGATCGATCATTGAACTAACGATCGCATCATCTCCTCTATTCAGACGCATAAACGAATGGCGAGTTTCTGAGGAGTATACCGCAAGTGACCACCAGTACATCGAGTTTTCAGTCTCAGTGGGAGACACAAGAGGAGACAAGAGACAGGAGGTTCCGTGTCGACAAAGCCCCTCCTGGAACGTGAAAAAGCTTGACAAGGAAAAATTTGTCCGTTCCCTGGAAGAATCCCATCTCATTGATGAGCTCGGTTGGGTGCAGAGGCCAAATGTCCTGGAAGTGGAGGTGCGAGCGGTGAGGAAAACCATCATCGTTGCTTGCGACGCTTCTATGCCACGTCGCAATCGAACCGCTTCACGGAAAGGCTCGGTGTACTGGTGGTCGGATGTGTTGGCCTCCTTACGTAAAGCATGCTTCACAGCAAGAAGGACTTACACCCGATCAAAGGGAGATCCTTTGCTAAAGAAAGCTTATAAGGAGGCCAAGAAAAGCCTTAAAAAAGAGATTCGAGCGTCACAACGCCGTTGCTGGAAAGACCTAATTGATGATGTCGAAAAGGACCCATGGGGTCTGGCTTTTAAAATCGTTACTAAGAAAATAGGAACGAGGCAAAAGACTCCCGGCCTGGACAACCCCGATTGGGTCAGAAGGATAATAAAAGCTTTATTCCCTCCTGCAGAACAATGGATTAGGAAGGACTGGAGTACCTGTGAATTCGGTGAGGAGGAACTCTTCACTCTTACAGAATTGAGAAATGCAGGTAAAAGATTGAAAACAGGCAAGGCGCCTGGCATTGATGGGATAAGTAACGAGATCCTACAACTATATATATATATATATATATATATATATATATATATATATATATATATATATATATATATATGCCTACTAGATACGATGGGTAAACTGTTGGAGGACATGATTCTGCAAAGAATGCAAACTCATTTGACCGGAGAGAATAGTCTATCCGATAACCAGTTTGGTTTCCGCAAAGGCAGGTCCACGGTTGATGCCATTCAGGCAGTTCTGGACATAGCCAAAGCGGGAAAAAACAAATTGGGACCAAAGAAGAAGAAGGGCTTCTGCGCATTGGTGGCTATTGACATACGCAACGCGTTTAACTCCGTGCGATAGAAAGATCTCATCGAGTCGATGATGAGCAAAGGAATACCGCCCTACCTGTTGCGGATAATGGATAATTATCTTAGCGACAGATGGGTGGTTTATGAGGGGAACACCTGGACTCTGAGCTCGATGGAAGGTTAAATTTCTATCACCATATTGCAACGGCGTTGACGAAAGCGATTGAGTGTGCGTCAGACTTGGCACGACTCATGCCAAACGTTCGCGGACCGCGCGAAAGGAAAAGGAGACTGGTGGTTAGTGTTGCCCACGCTAAGCTGTTTTACGCAGCAGCAGCGTGGGCTCCCTCACTTAAAACAAGAAGCAAAATCATTTGCGATAATATGCTGTCTGCGCAGAGATGTGTTACTACCCGTATCGTCTCTGCGTATAAGACGGTCTCCACGAGTGCTGTGCAAGTCCTCTTCTCATGCAAGAAATGGGACCTGGAGAGTCAGGCCATGTTCGAAGGTGTAAACAGTCAAGTTACACCGGAGAACATGGTATCGCTAATGACCCAATCAGAAGAGAATTGAGCTTCCGGATCAAAAAACTCGATTTGACGATTGAAAGGCTTACATTAACTAAAATATTCAGATTCAAAAAAATACTTTTAAGAAAAAAGAGTTGTGCATTTTTATTATCTATAAGGATATGTTTTTGAAAATTTTTATAATTTATTTACCTTTATTTTTTCATGAGGGCTTGACTGTAGTGAAAATTCTGTGTTCTAACGCAAATCGAGTTTTTTGATCCGAGAGCTCAATTGTCGGCAAGTCGAGAACTTCATAATCTCGGTTATGTCGAGGAAGGAACTCGACGGCCGCCAAAAAGCGTAATTTAAACAGCTTTTAATTTGTTTATTCGTTTTTTTTATTAATTTATTTTGTTATTTATTTGTCATTATACACTTTTATTTTAATTCGTGTTTTATATGGCCTTATACAATTTTAACTTATTCTGTGATTTACTTGTCCATATACAGCTTTTACGTTTTTGACTTTATACATCTGTTTATTTTATATGTTTTTTGTTTTACACCTGTCGAATATTTTAGCTCTTGACATATTTTACTCTTTTTAGCATTTGTTTTTTATTATTGTTTCCTGTTAATTCCGCTTGTATATTTTAATAGTTTGAAATTTTAACTATTGACGCAGGAGAACCGCAGGTAAAGAAGAAAGTCGTAGCAGCGACAGAGTTGGAGCGCCACCCTCGAAGGCTAAACTCTTGCGACAGTTCCGAAGAAGGGTAAAGGGTTCCAAAAGAAGGGTTACGGGTTTTAGTGGGTCGGGCTGGCAGTAGGTCGCCAGTATTCTAAATTTACTATATTATTTATTTTTTCTTTATTTTGATTTGTTATTATACCAACCCCACATAACCTTGGAGTGCGGAATCCATGGTATCTGTAGGCAGATTTCCCAAATTCCCTAAGTAAAAAAAAAAATAAATAATAATAATAAATAATAAAAAAAAAAATAATAATAATTAAATCATAATAATTTAATAATAATAAATAATAATTTGAATAATAATAATAATAATAATTAAAAATAATAATAAATAATAATAATAATAATAATAATAATAATAATAATAAATAATAATAATAATAAATAATAATAATAATAAATCATAATAATTAAAAAATAATAATAATATTTAAATGACCATAATTTAATAATAATAATTAAATGATAATAATTTAATAATAATAATAAATAATAATTTAAATAATAATAATTAAAAATAATAATAATAATAATAATAAATAATAATAATAATAATAATAATAAATAATACCCCGCCGATGGTTGCCCACTACCGAACATCATCGATGTCCTTGATGTTCTGGGAGAAGCGGATGATTCTCCTCTCCCTGTCGCGGCTGCCGTCTTTGATGGCATGGGTGTGCTGGGCCTGGGTGCATATCCTTAGCAAGACATTACTGCCATTCTTGACGGTGTTGGTGCTCCGGGGTGGGATGCTTATCCGCTGCCGGACATGACTGACATCATGGATATGTTCGGTAGACCTTGTCGTGGTGGCGGGGCTTTTTACTATAAAGGACAACCAACAGGGTGGTTCCCTGACATGAAAACCAAAAATATATAAAAATGAGTAAAAGTGAAAATGAATTACCCCAAGGAGAAACCCCGCAAGGGGACAATACTCCCGTCGGTCTTTCAAAGACCGTCGCAGACCCCACGGATTTAGGGGGGAGCAAAACGAAAATTCTGCGGAGAAGGGACTTAACAGTTTCCAAAAAAATGTTGTAGAGCAGGTCGAACTAATGCCTAAAATACTCGAGGGTATGTGGCGTGCCTGCAAAAAGCAGAAATTATTAGCAAGGACGTCCAGGACGGAATGGTGGCGTTAGGAAGGGTGCACGAGGTAATACGCAGGAACATGCGTTTTATCCCCGAGCCCTTCATAATCCCAGAGCCAACAAGCGAAAACTGTGTGTCACCACCACAGAGGCGTGCTGCGGCGAGTCCGAGCGGTGCAATAAATGATAGAAAGCGCCGGAGAAGCGGAAATGGTCCAGAAGCGAGTCCACATCCTGATAGACAGTCTGAGAAGAGGAAGCGCGAGGACGTACATGCGCAAACCCTTCCGTTGGAGCCAGGTAGTGGAGGAGCAGCGAAGAAAAAAGTCAAAGAGACTTACGCTGCAGTTGCCTCAAAAAATGCCCCAGTAGATGATGAGGTTTTGACGTTGTCATCAATAAAAAGCCAAAGGCCGAAAGGAAGACATTGAAAAAGGAAGATAAAAGGGAGCACCAGAAGTATCCCTCAAAGTCGAGAAACACGGAGGCAGTCAGGATTTCGGCAAATAACCCAAAGGGTATCGCTGACATCCTTACAGAAATGAAACGCTCTGTGAGGCCGGAAGAATCTAATGTTGAGGTCCTCAGGATCAGGAGGGCACTCAATAAGGATGTACTCCTGGTCTTGAAAAAAGGGGGTGACACCTTGAAGTTTGCCAGGGCTCTGGCCTCGGCCTCACAAGGTAGGGCCGAGGTTACGGCTCTCGTAAATAAGAGGTGTCTTGAATTGAAAGGCCTTGATGAAACTACGACCGAGCAGGATGTGGTTTCGGCTTTGAGAGAGAAACTGGGAAAGCCTGACACGGACATAGTGTGCAGACTTCTGCCACGTTTTAGTGGTACAAAAGTCCCGTTGGTCCGCCTAGCAGAGTCTGATAGTCAGTCTCTCCTCCAGATCGGCAAAATTAAAATAAGATGGCTAAACGTCCGAGTCCGAGAACATCTAGAAGTTGTAAGGTGCCTAAAATGCTTAAAAAGGCAAACCCTTAAAGTTTCTGCAGGTCAACCTGCACACCTGCAGGACGGCGCAGGCTCTTCTGATGCAGACGGTCAAGGAAAAAGGGATCGACATCCTGTTCTGCAGTGAGCAACACAGGAAGAACGATCTCGCTCCCTGGTACCAGGATAATTCAGGTAGGGCAGCTGTCCAAGTGTGCAATCCTGAGCTGCGGGTTGCTAGGTACCTGGAGACGAGCAGTGGATTCGTTTGGGCGGAGGTTGCCGGCATACGTATGTACATCTGCTACTTCTCGCCGAACGATCCACTGACAGACTTCGAAGCCGACATTCAGGAACTCGAATCGAGCCTTAGAGAATCCAGGTTGGATGTACTCGTCACCGGTGAACTGGGGAAGGACTTGGACGTTTAGGAGGTGTGCAATTGGATCGATCATTGATCTTACGATTGCATCATCTCCTCTATTCAGACGCATAAACGAATGGCGAGTCTCTGAGGAGTATACCGCAAGTGACCACCAGTACATCGAGTTTTCAGTCTCAGTGGGACACACAGGAAATGGCGGAAGACAGGAAGCACCGTGTCGACAAAGCCCCTCCTGGAACGTGAAAAAGCTTGACAAGGAAAAATTTGTCCGTTCCCTGGAAGAATCCCGTCTCATTGATGAGCTCGGTTGGGTGCAAAGGCCAAATGTCCTGGATGCAGAGGTGCGAGCGGTGAGGAAAACCATCACCGCGGCCTGCGATGCATCTATGCCGCGTCGCAGATGTACCGCTTCACGTAAAAGCTCGGTGCACTGGTGGTCGGATGTGTTGGCCTCCTTACGTAAAGCATGCTTCACAGCAAGAAGGACTTACACCCGATCAAAGGGAGATCCTTTGCTAAAGGAAGCTTATAAGGAGGCCAAGAAAAGCCTTAAAAAAGAGATTCGAGCGTCACAACGCCGTTGCTGGAAAGACCTAATTGATGATGTCGAAAAGGACCCATGGGGTCTGGCTTTTAAAATCGTTACTAATAAATTAAGAACGAGGCAAAAGACCCCCGGCTTGGGGGTTACTGATCTACGAAATGCAGGTAAAAGATTGAAAACAGGCAAGGCGCCTGGAATCGATGGGATAAGTAACGAGATCCTAAAACTGGTAATCGAAACTTCACCCCAGATTGTGCTTCGATGCTTCAATCTTTGCCTTGAAAGAGGAGAGTTCTTCCGCCACTGGAAGCGACAAAGGTTAGTCCTCCTAAGGAAAGGTGAAAAACCACTAGATAAAGTCTCGTCGTACAGGCCCATATGCCTGCTGGATACGATGGGTAAACTTCTAGAGAATATGGTTCTGCAGAGAATGCAAAGCCACTTGACCGGAGAGAATAGCCTATCGGATCACCAATTTTGTTTACGTAAAGGTAAGTCTACAGTTGATGCCATCCAGGCAGTTGTGGACATAGCCAAAGCCGGGAAGAACAGGTTGAGACCACAGAAGAAAAAGGGCTTCTGTGCTTTAGTGGCCATAGACATACGCAACGCGTTTAACTCCGCGAGATGGAAAGATCTCATCGAGTCGACGATGAGGAAAGGAATACCGCCTTACTTGTTGCATATAATGGATAATTATCTTAGCGATAGGTGGCTGCTATATGAGGGGGACACCTGGACTTTGAAGAAGGAGATGCAAAGTGGTGCCACTCAAGGCTCGAGGGTGGGACCATTCGTATGGAATGTATCTTAGGATGACTTCTTGCGAATGGATCTGCCCGAAGGCGCGGTTATCATCGGCTTTGCGGACGACGCGTTGGTTGTGTGCACAGCCGAAAGCGAAGAAGCCCTTGGGACATTAATGAACGAATGTCTGCGGCGAGTCAAGAGCTGGCTGGATGCCAGAGGTCTTTAAATGGCCCTGGAAAAGACCGAAGCTCTGCTCGTCACAGACAGACGTGGTTATACAGTCCCACGAATCGTGATAGACGAATTCGAGGTCAAGTGGAGCAAGTATATAAAGTATCTAGGTGTGGAGCTCGATGGAAGGTTAAACTTCCATCACGACATAGCAACGGCGTTAAATAATGCGATTGAGAGTGCGTCAAATTTGGCACGTCTTATGCCAATTGTTCGCGGACCACGCGAAAAGAAAAGGAGACTGGTGCTGAGTGTTGCCCATGCTAAGCTGTTTTACGCAGCAGCAGCATGGGCTCCTTCGCTCAAGTTCAGAAGCAAAACAATTTGCGAGAACATTCTGTCGGCCCAGAGAGGTATCAATGCCAGAATCGTATCTGCGTATTGTACGGTCTCGACAAGTGCTGTGCAGGTCCTTGCAAGTGCAGCGCCGGCCGATTTTATGTCGAGGAAAAGGGAGGAATTGTTTGTTCTTTTTAAAGAAAGAGATAATCCCTAGAACCCAGAGTCGGGAAGACTCAGTAAGGCCTGCATCCGCAAGAATGCGAGGAGCAGACTCGTCGAGACTTGGCAAGACAGATGGAATAGAGAGGATAAAGGCCGATGGACTTATCGGCTTATTCCAACGCTCACCACCTGGATAAACCGAAAGCATGGAGAAGTCTCTTATTATTTGACGCAAGCGTTTACAGGCCATGGGTGTTTTAACGCGTACCTGTATCGCTTTAAATTACTCAAAAATGAGGTGTGTGCGTACTGTCAGTCCTCATACAATTTTTACTTTTTGATATTATATATCTGTTGGTTTTATATGTTTCTGTTTTAGACCCGTTTTAAATTTTTTAACTATTGATGCAGGAGAACCGCAGGTAAAGAACAAAGTCGCAGCAGCGACAGAGTTGGAGCGCCACCCTCGAAGGCTAAAGTCTTACGACAGTTCCGATGGAGGGTAAAGGCCTCTAAAAGAAGGGTTACTGGTTTTAGTGGGTCGGGCTGGCTGTAGGTCGCCAGTATTCTAAATTCATATTATTATAATAATTAATAATTTTTTGAATGTTAAATTAAAAAGAATTCAGATTTCAGACATTGAATATTTAGGTAAAAAAACTAATAGATTTCTTAAGGATAATTGTGATACAATAGTCTCAAAGGCAGATAAGGGTAATGTTACTGTTTGCTTGAATTAGAATGAATATATTGATTAATTTATGGTGTTATTAAATGACTCAACTACTTATCAAAAACTAAAGAAAGATCCAACTAATAACATTCAAAGGGGTTTGAACAACTTAATCGGATATCTGCTACTTAAGGGATATATTAATTGCCTAACATCTAAATCTCTTAAGAGCTACAATTCAGTTGCACCTAAGTTTTATGGGTTGCCTAAGATACATAAGGAGGGCGTTCCCATGCGACCAGTAACATCTTTTTGTGGTTCTCCATTATCATCCTTATCCAAGTTTATTATTATGCCCATACAAAATACATTCTTGGATGTAAAGATTTATAAAGAAAACAATAGACTTATAACTAATTGATATAGAAAATCAACTTTTTCAGGACGATATGTCAATTTTAATTCACAAGTGTGTGTTAAAGATAAAATTTCAATTATTTATGGTTTAGTTGATAGAGCTATAAAATTATCCGACATCAAGTCTCAGAAAGAAAATTTAAAATTAATTTTTAGTATACTTAAAGATAATGATTTTTAAGAAAAATTCATAAAAAAAAGTATGTGAATATGAGACTTTAGTCTCTTAATTCGAACGTAAATAATGTGTCGAAGAGGACAGATTTTGATGTGTGAGACGTGATAGTTTTACACTACAGTAAAGATTTATCTGGTTTTTTCAAAAATATTTACAATGGTGTCGGCATCAGAGTGGTTTTCTCTTATGATAAAGATCCTTATAATTATTTTATTAAAAATAATGATTTAATACCCTTCGATTTGAAATCACATGTTGTTTACAGTATTCCTTGCCAGTGTGGTAGTGTGTACATTTGTCAAACTGAGAGATAATTGAAAGATCGGGTTACTTTTTTCACAGAATTAAATTCTGAGAAGGCTCTGCGTCGTGGAGCGAAAGCTTAAAATTTTTTATAAAATATTATTCTTATGATCAGACGAATAAAATGACAAAATATACATCTTGAACTATAAAATTTTTATATTAGAATATAAAAAAATTCGTATATGTGTGTTTTAAATTTGCATTATATTCAGAATATTTTCTAATGAATATTATAATTCCATCTTTATGTTCATTATTACAAATCCAGGAAACAATAGTATTTTAAAAGAATGTTGAAAGAATAACGATTACGAGAAATTCAAGATCGAAGAAACATATTATTAATATGTACGCCTGAGGATCAAAGACAAAGTTGCGACCTCAACTCCATGCAAGGTCGAAGCGATGTCTTCCGACTTCAACTCTATGCAAGGTCGAAGCGATGCCATGCGCACTGAAATCTATTAAGGTCAAGACGAATTTTGTAGCTACGAGCATTCGTCTAATGAGGAACTTTTTATATAAAAACGGAGAACATTTCTGATTAGAGTAGAGAATAATTTTTTGGAAATCATTGAAGAAAGTGAATGTATCATTCGGTAGTATTAATATTAAAGGTAAAAGAATTTAACAATTATTACGAATCAAATCTCTCGAAAATAAATTTCTTGAGTAAGCACTAGATTTCATTATGAAAATACAATATATTTTTCATATCTATCGACAGCGCAGCTGTCCTAATACAGAAACCTGCTTTTTCTGAAAATCATTTTTTCGAAATTAATTAATAATTTCAAAATTATCAAAGAACTCAGAAAAAATTGGTTAGCATGGTGGGATACGAGCCCACGACCTTTCTATTGCCGGTAGACTGCTCTGACCTCTGAGCTACATACACCCCAAGATCCTCCGAGTTCCTTGATATATACTATACCTCCCTGCATTATTTCATGATAATGTAGGGAGTTTCTTGAAGATGGTAAAGTCTTATTTTCAAATTCATGGCAAATATAATTGAAGAAAGTAAATTTATCATTCGGTAGTATTAATATTAAAGGTGAAAGAATTTATCAATTATCCGAATCAATCAAATCTCTCGAAAATAAATTTCTTGAGTAAGCACTAGATTTCGTTATGAAAATACAATATATTTTTCATATGTATCGACAGCGCAGCTGTCCTAAATACAGAAACCTGCTTTTTCTGAAAATCATTTTTTCGAAATTAATTAATAATTTCAAAATTATCAAAGAACTCAGAAAAAACTCAGTCTACCGGCAATAGAAAGGTCGTGGGCTCGTATCCCACCATGCTAACCAATTTTTTCTGAGTTCTTTGATAATTTTGAATTTATTAATTAATTTCGAAAAAATGATTTTCAGAAAAAGCAGGTTTCTGTATTAGGACAGTATTATTTTGAAAATGTTTCCTCTAAAAGTGAACTTTAAAATTATTTCCAAAGTATTCCTTTGAAACGTACTACGGTTAAAGAGAATTATTTCCCCTAAAGTGATTTTTACTATTTTCAAAAATATCAATTTGAAAATAAATTCAAGTATCTATCTTATATTGAAACAACACATTCCAAATTTCGAAGCATCGAAATTTGCTAAGGAGCCGACGTCCGTCTGAAAGATAGCAAATATTACCAAAATACAATACACTATCTCATTAGTGTAAACAAGAGGATTAATACACGAACATTAAGGACAACTGTTTGAGGCCCTTTCGCGACTACCCCCCTCAACACCATTCAAGATCGGATTACCAGATAATATCACCACATCATTCAACATCAGTAATCGTTATTCTTAAAAGTAAGGTTTAGAATTTAAAATTATACTCATTGTATTTTTGTCAATACTTTTCTTTCTTGTTGGTTTTTAAATAAATTATTCTCTCACAACTTTTAGAAGAATCATTGACTTATCCTCGTCCCAAATTAGATTCTTTATTGAAACTAATTTTAAACGAGGAACGTTAGGTATATTTGGAAAAGGTTTCTCGTTTTGACGTAACACATTGCATGAATAGACACTTTCACAAAAAAGTTTTTATCTAATTTTCTTTTTGCGTTTTATAGTTGATAGTATTAAATGTTTTTATATATATATATACTAGGGGGGCTCCGCCCCCCTGCGCGCTTCGCGCGCCAACCCCCTGATTTTATATGAAATTATATATCTTATGATATTAGCCAGTCTCAAATTTTTTAATCTTTGTCATCAAGTAAACAAATTTTCTTTTGCATAGGCTTCGACGTCCTATTCGCGCTTCAATTTGAGGGGGCAAGATCTGACCTGTTGTTACCTGAAAGTAAAAAAATTTTCTTTTGCATAGGCTTTGACGTCCTATTTCGCGCTTCTATTTGAGGGGGCAATTTCTGACCTCTTGGTAAAACACAGATCAAATTTTGACGTAATGTGAAGGCCCACATTAAGGCCCCTTTTAAAACACGTAGCTCAAAAAATAGGTAAAATTAAACAATTATTTATATTCGTTATTTATCCTCTTTTTGACTTAGGTAAAAAAATAGGTCAATTTTGACATATGTTTTGATTTATGTTCTTGACCTATAGATCAAAAAATAGGTCAAATTAGACATAGGTTTTGAGGTAATGTGAGGCCGTTATTTATCCTCTTTTTGACCTATAGGTAAAAAATAGGTCAAATTAGACATAGATTTTGACGTAATGTAAGGCCATTATTTATTCTCCTTTTTGACCTATAGGTTAAAAAATAGGTCAATTTTGACATAAGTTTTAAGGTAATGTGAGGCTGTTATTTATTCTCCTTTTTGACCAATAGGTCAAAAATAGGCCAATTTTGACATAATTTTTGAGGTAATGTGAGGCCGTTATTTGTCCTCTTTTAAACCTATAGGTCAAAAATAGGTCAAATTAGACATAGATTTTTACGTAATGTAAGGCCATTATTTATTCTCCTTTTCGACCTTATAGGTCAAAAATAGGTCAATTTTGACATTATTTTTGAGGTAATGTGAGGCCGTTATTTGTCCTCTCTTTGAACTATTGGTAAAAAATAGGTCAAATTAGACATAGATTTTGACCTAATGTAAGGTCATTATTTATTCTCCTTTTTGACCTATAGGTCAAAAAATAGGTCAATTTTGACATAGATTTTGACGTAATGTGAGGCCGTTATTTATTCTCTTTTAAACCTATAGGTCAAAAAATAGGTTAAATTAGACATAGATTTTGACGTAATGTGAGGCCGTTATTTATTCTCTTTTAAACCTATAGGTCAAAAAACAGGTCAAATTTGACGTAAGTTTTGACGGACCCTTTGGGATAGGGCGCCCTTAGAACTTTCTGAAACAGCGGCGGCGGCGATATGATTTTATATTAATAGGGATATATATATATATATATATATATATATATATATATATATATATATATATATATATATATATATATATATATATATATATATATATATATATATATATATATATATATATATAAATATATATATATATATATATATATATATATATATATATATATATATATATATATATATATATATATATATATATATATATATATATATATATATATATATATATATATATATATATATATATATATATATATATATATATATATATATATATATATATATATATATATATATATATATATATATATATATTTCAAAAGCGTTTGACTTATCAATCATTATATTTTGGCTGAGAAGCTAGTCACACTGTTGTTACCTTTTAACTTCAAAGATACTCTTTTAGACTACCTCAAGGATAGATCGCACCAGGGGGTCGATTACGTAATTTGATTTGACTTTGATTTGACTTTGACTTTGATTTGACTTTCACCGCATTTCAATTTTTCCTAGACACGTGCTTTTCGGCGAAGTTCGTGTCAAATCGTCTAATTCACCGGAATGTCAAAATAAAACTGTCAAAACCTGGAAAAGAGGTTTTGTTTACAATTTCTTGGTTTGGAAAATATTGTCTAAAAACTTGTAAATAAAAGCATAAAGTATTATACATATTTAATTTAAAAAGAATTAATACACAAATAAATGTTTGTGGAAAATATGTGGAAAATGAAGAATGGAAAGTATTCCATATTTCTTAACCTTCGTTGCATTTTTCAAGTACAATAAAAAAATATATACTGCGATAGTAAATTTTAATAAAAAATTGTTAATTTAAATAATTTATTTAATTTGATTTTTTGCAAATTATTGTAAATAGTCATTATTGTAAATGTTTTTTTCTCGTAAGAAATAAATTACAACTCGTTTTACAAATTGTGTATCGGTCATCATTAATATTAATTTTTCTTTTTAATATTATTTTATAAATTTAAATCTATATGTTTAATATGAGCACAAAATTATGATAAAATTACACAACGTTTGAAAAAAAATATAATTAAAATCAATTTAAATAAGAATCGAAAACAATTAATTTTACTTTTTTAACTTGTATCTACATTTGAACACAAAAAAAAATCTTTGAAATAGTTGTACACCGTGTTGGATCTGTCAATTTGAATTGTTTAAATGTGACTTATCAACATCCTCAAGAACCCTGAAGGACAAGTTTTTTAAATAAATCCAATCAATTTTTAAGCAAACCTCCATTGGTAACCACGAGCAGTGAAGATTTCGACATTTTTCGTCTAAAAAATTAAAAATCAACAATAAATAAAAATAATCAAATGTTTAGATAAATCGCTTAGCAAATTCACTTATTTTCCTGCATTTATAGAATTACCATGATCGACAAGTTCTGAATAAACGAAAAAGCGAAAACAAAATTATACATTTAGAATTTTTATAATAAAAAATCTTTGCTTCACTAAAATTTTAAAGTTTTTACTACAAAATACCGAATTTTTACTGATTGGTAAGTGATCTTGTATAAATTAATTTAAAGAGAGAGAGAGAGAGAAATTGATAGTGTGTGAGAGAAGAAGTAGAAAAATTTAAGTAAATGTGCCAATTAAAAAAATTTAATTTTCGAAATATTGGATACTTCAATTTCAATTCTGCATAAATACATTAGTGTTAAATTTAACTACTATTAAATGAAATAAAATAAATTTGGATATTCAAAAATATATCATAGGGATAACCATGGGATATTCAGAGGAAATAAAAATAAAATATCTTATATAGCAGTGGTTCAGTTATCTTCTAATCATCTATATATTTTGGCATTATCTCTGGATACCCTTTTTGTGTGAGAGTAAGGTAATAATAACATTAAAACATTAATTAACATTAATTATTTTCAACATTATAGATTACAAATCAGGAGTAAAATATGTCTCTATTAAATTCTCTCTTACAAGAGCTCCTTCTTGATCTTCCTCCTCATTTAATTCTTCTTCTTCTTCTTCCTCATTGCGAAAGAAATCGTTTCTTTCTCCAAATTCAATTTCATTAAATCGAATCCGAATGTTGTGCAAAGCACAGCACATGCTCACAATTTGTCCTAATTAAAATAAATTATTACTTTTTTATTTATTCATGTATACTCCTGTCTTAAGTTTATCACTCTAAATTAGTGAAAATTTCAATTCAGAAAATAATTTTTCTTTAATTCACCAGTGTAAATTTACTATAAATCAGTAAAAACCACTGATTGTTATACTGAGAAAAAAAATTGTTTGATTCAAACCAATTATGTTTAAATCAAACTTAAAACATCTTTGTTATGCAGTCAAACATATTTAAGTTTAATTTAAACATATTTTCTGGTTCATTATAAAAGAATATATATTTAAATCAAACATATTTTGTAATTGATTTTAAATTATCTGTAGTCAACTTTTAAGTTTGATTTAAATATAAAAATTTTAACATAATTTTTATCTAAACTGAAACAGAAAATATGTTTAAATTAAATATAACTATCCAAACAAATAATACTTTTGAATCAACGCAGTGAATATTTTCTATATATTGAGATTAACCTTACAAACTAATTTCAATTAAACAAAATCATCTGACATTCTTTTTGTGTTTCATTTAAGTATATTGGTTTCTTAGTGTACTGAAATTCCACTGATTCATTAAAGAAAATTTGCCCATTAAATGGAATTCTGAAGAGATCTTTTGTCAAAGTCCAAGAGACGTCAAAAAAAGATATTCTAAGGATGTCGTTATATATATATATATATATATATATATATATATATATATATATATATATATATATACTAGGGGGGCTTCGCGCGCCAACCCCCTACCTATTTCATATATTTATTTTAATTTTCAAATTATTTTCTTTTAATATGAATGCATAGTAATAAGTTAGAGTAAGTTAGAGTAAATTAACTTAGAGTAAACTGACTTAATGTGATGGCCTATTTTTTGACCTATAGGCCAAAAACATAAGTCAAAACTTATGTCAAAATTGACCTTTTTACCTATGGGTCAAAAACATAAGTCAAAACTTATGTCAAAATAGATCTATTTTTTTACCTATAGGTCAAAAAATAGGTCAATTTTGACATAAGTTTTGACGGACCCTTTGGGATAGGGCGCCCTTACAGAATCTTGAAACAGCGGCGGCGGCGAAATCTTTTTGTAATATAGGTATATATATGGGTGATTCTCCTGAAAGTGGGTAATTTCATGTCTTTCAATTATATCTTCTAAACATCTTAACATTTAAATATTAACATTGGCCAAAAATATTATTTAAACATCATTTATTATACCCTTTATGAAAAAAGATAATTTTTTAACACAAATTGAGTGGAAAACAACATTTAACAGTTGGAAAACAGCAATTCAATATGTCCTTACCTCTGAGTACCAAACTTTAAAGTACTATTACTTATAAAAAAAGAACTATCTTCAATTATTCAATAAATATTGTGAAAGATTAACTCAAAAGGTTCAATTTTTATCGATGAAATTTTTTAATACATCAATATAGTTATTGATAATTATTAAAATATAAGTGTCTTTAAAAATCTCCATGCTGGCACGACAAAGGATAAACGTGTATAAATAAACTATAAGACGTGCACTTTTTATATCAAAATTAATTGGAAATTAAAGAAAAAATGTAATTTAAAATAAATATAGTTGATATGGATTGTCTAAAATAAAAGAATAATTAAACAAACAGAAAAAAGTAAATGTCGAAAAAGAGCGACGTGAAAAAAATTCGAAATGAGCCTGTAGAAATTTAAATAATTTTAATATTTTTAGTGTTTAAATAGTTTTGTAGCATAACTACTTTAAATATAGTTTATTTAAATGCCAATGAATAGTAATTAATAAAAGAAAATTCAATTTTTAAAAATTTAAAAAAAAATTTCTATCAACTTAAAAGTGACCGCTTTTTGGAGAATCACCCATATATATATATACTAGGGGGGCTCCGCCCCCCTGCGCGCCAACTCCCCGTGATTTTTTATTTTAAATTCGTCCTTATATATATATATATATATATATATATATATTCAATAGAACTTATACTATACCAGCCGTTTCTGGTGAATAGTGTAACGTCCTTTGTCTTTTCAGGCATCTAAACGTTTCCTTTAAAATCCCAATAGATCTTTCTACTCCAGATCTGCAATAAACTAATGCGCGGTTGAAAGCATCTGCTGCAGAACCTCTTTGTGCATTTTGGACAGGACTCATAAGGGTAGGAGAAACTGGATATCCTGAATCACCTATAAATTGTATAATAATAATTATTATTATCATTTCTTCGTCATAGAATTAAACAAAAAATCACATTTTTAGAAAATGTCATTATATATATGTATGTGTTAAAATTAGATTTTCATAATTATCTGGAGTCCATATTAGCCGAAGATAATAAGAATTTAAAAATATAAAATTGTGATAAATAAGACTTTAAAATTGCTGAGGCTGTTTTTTTTCTCTATCTCATTATTCAACCCAAAAAGCAGCATTAGATAGACATGCATGTAAACTCCGCCTAACAGATTAATTCTCTAATTTTTAATGGGACAGTAATACTAGCTAATATTGTATGTTTATATCAGACAAAAGTCCTAACCATATATGAGCGATTCCATGTCAAGTGATCAAGGTAGAGAAAAATTTTTCTCCAATCGTAGCAAAACTTGGGGCTTTTGAAGTACTCATAGATAGTAATTTTTTGTGAAAATATTTTTTTACCTAGTCCAATATTTTCCGGAGCTAAAACCGGGTTTTTAGCACTCAGGCGAGTGAAAAACTCTTTTTTTCAATGTTTAAACATTCTAGTCCCACTTTATCATTTATATGTCCTTTTAGGAAAAAACATCAGCTGTCGTTTAAAAAAAATCCTACCTCTCTCCCCCAAAAATTGAAATTTATTTTCAAATTTGATTTTTTTGGGTCAAAAATTTTTTTTTCAAAATGCTTATTTCCAATCGAAAGAGCATGAAAAAACCTTTCCAAAATGTACTTTGTCAAATTTGTATGTTTAATTGTTTAAGAGTAAAAAATTATTGAAATAAGCATTACACCAAAAGACATCTTGATCACTTGACGTGGAATCGCTCATATGTATACGCGTACTTCAGAATTAATAATATTATTTTTTCAATATACAGGTGTGTCTATTTGTGTGATTTTTAAAAATAAATTGTTTGATAATTAAACCTAGTAGCCAGGTGTTTCTCAGACCTCTTCTGTAAGAATTCTGGAGGAATTAAAAAAGCAATGAATTTCTAAAAACTCTTATATCATGGGCCCTGCCTCCAAATCTTGGGTTTACATATAATATTTCATTATCAGGACCTGACACCTATAAATATTTTTATATTAAAAAAGATGTTGTTATATTTATATTAATGAATTTTTTTTCAAATAAAATGAAAAGTGATTATTTCTTATAATAATTTAATCAAATACACTGTAAAAAGAGGTGTATAAGATATTGAAAATGTCTTGAATAAATAGATATTTTTAATGTTTTAGATTAAAAATAAAAGCAAGACATCTCTTTTCGACGATCTTATCAAGTAAATTATAATACCGATTAATATACAGTAGAACCTCAATTATCTGAGGTAATGTGGACTGTTCCTACCTTGGATAAAGCGAAAACTCAGATAAAACGGACTTTTATTATAATATATGTAATTTAACATTTTGTTTTTTAAAAAGTCTCTACGAAAGAGATTTTTATATTCATATTTCATAATACCTTAAGTAATTTATTAAAATGACAAAAAAATTTCGAAAAGTATTGAACTTTTTTAATGTCGCAACTCGGACTAGGCCATCCGCAATACTTGGTTAAGAGTGTTCAATGGTCTCTGAAATTTGTAGGTTATGTGCGACCTATACTTTTCGCCCTACAAGAACGGTACTGTAGTGACAAGCGACAAGACGTGTGTTACAACCATTTGCCATTACAGGCCAGAAGCATGTAGAGTGTAAAAGCTCAGCTGTCAAAATGATTCGCATTACATTACTCTGGCCTTTCCCATTTTGCAATCGCGTTTCTGCATGAATTCAAAAAAATTTTCGGATTTAGGTAATTAAGAAGATTTGTGTCGTTGGTTCGGATTCAGATTTTTCAAAAATTGCTTATGTGCATAGAAAAATTTGTTAAAAAATGATTGTTTACCAATTTCACGTCATTTGAAGGATAAAGCGAGCTCGGATAACCGGGATTCTACTGTACTTTAAATATATATATATAGTTACAATCATGACATTCAACAAATGATATCCTTTCCTATTAAAAAATGCTTCCTCAATGTTGCTGGATGGAGGATGAATGGCTACATGCGTTCCATCGATAACTCCAATGACATTTGGAAAATGAAATCTTTCTAAGAATCTGTCAGATATTTTGAATAAATTTTTTTTTAATTTTTTAAGAGGTTACATCACTTTGAAATTTTCAAAAAATCGATACGTTGTAATAAAAACTTTAACCTTTATGGGACTAAGGTACCCGGGTACCTCGTCCGCCTTTTATGGGTGAAGAAACTTTGTTTATTATTTCCGAAGAAATAAAAAAAATACATTGTAAATAATGTAAAAACGTTTTGTATAGATAATGTTAAAATATCAAAAAACCATAGGTGGATACGATTTTAAAAATTATAAACAAAATCAATTTGAAAATGCAAAAGTTACCCTATCTCGTCAGTCCCATAAAAGTTAAACATATTTTTTTAAAAACTGTATTTTAAAAATTGGTAGACACTCTAGCTCTAACTTTCTCTCACTTACCCTATATATTTTCATTATGTTAAATTACTATTTTAAAGAAAAATTTTATGTTATATTTTAAACAACCTTGCTTTCATATTTTCCATTTGACGGAGAGTTTGTGGAAATACAATCAAGTCATCCAGAATTCTGTTCACAGCTCTTAGAGTATTATGCAGACTTTTACTTATTGAACTTTGTGACATGCAACTACAAAAATCCATTCCCACCCTTTTTTGGTAGGAACCAGAAGCAATCAAGTTGATTGTCGAAAGTATCTATAAGTTGAAGTAGTCAATTTTAAAGTAAAGTATTTTTCAAATATCCAAATAGCACGTAGTGTCTATTTTTAAACTCTATTTGATAAAAAAATATAAAATTATTGGCTTTTTAAAATCTTGAAAAAAATTATGTTTTAACTTTTTGTTTAAAAAAATTTGTGTATACAGTAAACAAAAACTAATTAAAATGAATTAAAAAGAATTCATAAAGAGCTTCAGTGAATCTCGCTTTGCGACAAATACGAATTTGGGTTGTGTTGCAATTTTTCTGAATTCATCAAACTGTATTGAACTTCTAAACCTTCTATTCCTATTAATTCAACGGATAAGCTTTGGAGCATTTAATTCTTTTATTCGTCAGCATGAATTCAATGCATTTCTTGATCATTTCTTTGAAATGCGAATTCGTTTGAATAAATACAAAGAGCTTGAGTGAATCTCGGTTTCTAGAACAAATCTTAATTCTTTTCTATTCGTTTAAATTAGTTTTTTACTGGATAGTAATTAAATAGTTATAACTACCTAATAGAGAACATAAAAATTGCAATGTGAAAAATAAAGTTTTTAAGGTTTACCGGGAAAAATAGTGGTTCTGTAGCATTTCTCTTAATTTAAAAAGAAAAGAATATTACGGGTTGGTATTTTTTGAAAAAAATAGAGGAAGGGTCCCTGTAGGGGGTGTCATCCCGGTACTTTGCTTAAATACTATGTATATACCCCAGTAGCACGTAATGCTGGGAACATTTTAGTAATATTCCTGTAACATTGAGAACATTGACGCAATATTAAGAATGTTAAGGCAGTGTTCTCAATATTGCTGTAATATTCCATGCTACTGGGGAAATTGTTAAAAAATTGAGAGAGACAGTTCTCGGATGCCCTTAAAAGAGAATTTCTTCATCTCTTAAATTATTCTAAGCGTTCATTAAAGGATAAGTTATTTCATGTTAAATTTTTTATTTAAAAACTTTCAATTAGAATATTTCAAAACAAGTGATTTTTCATTATTTTGAAAATTATATGGGTAAGACTCCGTCAGAAAATACGCGATTTACATGGGGTCTTTGGATTTGACTGTAATTTAGTGAAATTGTAGTATTCGATACTAGAAACTAGTGTGTCAAAAATTTATTGAAAATTTTGAAATTTGTTGAAGTTACGCCATTTTGAATTTTTTTGGTATAATTTTTTTAAAACTCAATATTTCCGAAAGTTTTCGTTGAAATTTAATAAAATTTGGAAGGCTTATACTTGAAATCATGTTTCTTCTGACTATCACAAAAAAAAAGAAAAAATTTTTTTGCCCAAAAAAAGACAAAAAAATTTTTTTTGAAACCGTTTTGCCCGAGCGGGACCGATTTTTGAGTTTTCTTGTCAATTAATAAAATATTCCTAATAATTTCACCTTTCATTTAAAAAAAGAAAATCGATGGAGACTCGAATAGTTTTCGAGATATTACAATTTTTGTGGAAGCGCAACCACGTTTCAGTGCCAGCGATGTGAGAGTGCCCGGGAATCCTAACTCTTACACTTTACTGTTCAAAATTGTCTAAAGCCTACAAATTTTATCCGATTTTGATGTTCTTGGTCTTAAATGAAAGGAGATAAATTTTCTAAGCGTTTCCCCGAAACCTGTTGTTTCAATTTTTAATTGTTTATATATTTTTTGTTACTCAAAGTTAACAATTTACAAGAATTTTGAAAAAAATCGTGTTTATTTTTTATTTTTCCATTTCGCATGATCGAAATCAATTTAAATTAGTCTAGTATGACCACCCGATAAATAATAATGCATAATTCAATTTATTTAAATAATTTCGTTTATTAACAAATAGATAACTCTGGTCCTTCTTAAAAAAAATTGTATTTTTTACAGATAAATTTATGTTTATTTAAGTAATTTATGTCTCTTTTGTTACAAAATAATTTTAAAGTTAATAATTATCATTGTTGTTAACAATTATATTTATATAAAATATAAATTAAAAATTAATTAATCAATTTTTTATTACTTACTTATATCTTTATTTATATAAGCATAAATTTTTCTCTAAAAGATACAAATTTTAATTTATATTTTATATAAATATAATTGTTAACAACAATGATAATTATTAACTTTAAAATTATTTTGTAACAAAAGAGACATAAATTACTTAAATAAACATAAATTTATCTGTAAAAAATACAATTTTTTTTAAGAAGGACCAGAGTTATCTATTTGTTAATAAACGAAATTATTTAAATAAATTGAATTATGCATTATTATTTATCGGGTGGTCATACTAGACTAATTTAAATTGATTTCGATCATGCGAAATGGAAAAATAAAAAATAAACACGATTTTTTTCAAAATTCTTGTAAATTGTTAACATTGAGTAACAAAAAATATATAAACAATTAAAAATTGAAACAACGGGTTTCTGGGAAACTCTTAGAAAATTTATCTCCTTTCATTTAAGACCATGAACATCAAAATCGGATAAAATTTGTAGGCTCTAGACAATTTTGATCAGTAAAGTGTAAGAGTTAGGATTCCCGGGCACTCTCACATCGCTGGCACTGAAACGTGGTCGCGCTTCCACAAAAATTGCAATATCTCGAAAACTATTCGAGTCTCCATCGATTTTCTTTTTTTAAATGAAAGGTGAAATTATAAGGAATATTTTATTAATTGACAAGAAAACTCAAAAATCGGTCCCGCTCAGGCAAAACGGTTTCAAAAAAAATTTTTTTGTCTTTTTTTGGGCAAAAAAATTTTTTTCTTTTTTTTTGTGATAGGCAGAAGAAACATGATTTCAAGTATAAGCCTTCCAAATTTTATTAAATTTCAACGAAAACTTTGGGAAATTTGAGTTTTAAAAAAATTATACCAAAAAAATTCCAAATGGCGTAACTTCAACAAATTTCAAAATTTTCAATAAATTTTTGGCACACTAGTTTCTAGTATCTAATACTACAATTTCACCAAATTACAGCCAAATCCAAAGACCCCTTGCAAATCGCATATTTTCTGACGGAGTCTTACCCATATTTAAAAAAGCTTAAATTCCTTATAGCGAATTCGAATTTCTGCTCTAGAGTGCTCTAAGATTGCCTCTGAAGGATTAGCGTGTTCGGTTTAACAGATTTGCTGTAATTAAAAGATACAAAGAGTATTCCCGCACAGAACAAGAGCACTATAGAGCAGATAACCGAATTACTCATTAGTTTTGGGGTCATTCACAAACTGTGACACACTTTTTTGGACTTATTTTTACCCCCTCATCACATTTTTTACATAAAATTTTTTTTTTAATTTCTTTACACACAGCTTGACACCCCCCACCTCTAGAAATGTAACATAGTTATTATGATAACCTAATAATATTATTAACCTGCATGAAGGGTGGAATGGCAGTCTTTCTTCGTTGTTGAGACATTAAAGGCTCTATTAATTCAACGAAATGTCGTGCTGTTCTTCTTGATAAACTGTTTAAAACATTGTAAAAATTAAATCTATTATAATAGTTACTCTACATTATAAAAATTTTAGTTAAAATAACCAGAATTGACTGGTTGGGCACAATAAGGATAGACACGCGGTTTCACGGTACCCTGGAAACAATTTCAACCCTCAAGCTGCATCCTTTAGAAAAAATTATGTTCAATTTTTTAAATACTATATATAGTAACAATTTTTTTGCTATACAGTAACAATTAAAAAATTGAACATAATTTGTATAATACAGAATTGAAAATGAAAAATTAAAAACTTCAGAAAAGCTATACCGTGACTTTGTTTTCAAGATTTCCTGTGACTTCTTTGACTTAAATTAATAAACAATTTATTAATAAAAAAATATTTATTTATTTTAAACAATATTAATTTTAAAAAATTGGTCAGATTTCCATTCTGCTGAAAACATCTTTTAAAAATATTATTCTATAATTGTTTGAATAAAAAGGTACCAGTAAAAAACAGTCTTTTCTCAAATTTGTTGCTAAAAACATAAAAATTGAAATTAAAAAAATCCGCCCAACTGATTTTGCTTTATTCTTTTTAAAAATAATCAGTGAAGCACCCTAAACGAGTTACAACAGGAATCGTCTAAAGGATGCAACTTGAGGGTTGAAATTCTTTCCAAGGTACCGTGGTTTAGAAGGGATATTACCAGTCGGATAATATTCTCTCTTCCAAACCGCGCGTTCGTCCTTTATAGTGCCCAACCATTCAATTTTGGTTATTCTAACTAAAATATCTTGTTAAATATACCGTTGTTAAATTTTTCAAGTTAGATTAAACATAATTAACTAATAAATTCTCAGGAGCAGTGCTTCCACGTGATTAAAACTTTGCTTTGTCAAAAGAATTTCGTCAAATTTTGGTTATAATTTTTTATAAACAGGGTTGACATAGTTCAGGGAATTCAGAGAAAAGTCAGGAAAAGTAGAATTGATCAGGGAAAAGACAGGGGTTGTTGTTAAAATTACTAAAAAAATTAAATTTTTAGAATTCATAAGAAAATTCTAAATTTTTGGTATATTTTTTTGCTTCATAAATTATGAAAATTCCACGAATTCTATAATACAATAGCTTCAAAAATTTTTTCTGTTTCTGACAAGAATAAATTTTTTAATATTATGTAATTATTAAAAAAGTTATAAAGCAATCATCAATGGATAAATATCATGATTATTCAAATAATTGAATTGTTTTTAGAAATTTTAATGAAATCCTTTGCAAAATTAAATTATTTTCATAAATAACAATATTCATCCCAAGAATTCAATAATTTCCAAAAATAATAATATTTTTCGAGGATATTCAAATATTTTGATAAATTTTAACGATTAGAGAAGAGTGGGACAAAATGGGGTAGACGGGTCAAATGGAAAATCTCTGTTTTCCGATTATAGTACTTCTAATTTTTTTGTCCTCAATATATACCATTTATATAATAATAAAAATAAGAAAATAAATAATAATAAGAAAATGTTATTAATTATAAAGACATTACGAAAAAAATGTTTTCTTATAGTTATACAACTTTACAGTTTTTAGCAAAAAAATATGATTATATATCGAAATTAAAGTTTTTACAAAACTTTTTGGGATAATCATTTAGTTTGACAAGTATGGGATATTTTTAAGCACTTATTCTAGAGTAATTTCTAAACGGATAAATTGTTTCTAAAATTCAGGGGTCACACCACTTTGACCCGACCAAAATTTACGCTTTTTCAACAATTTCTATTAAATAATAAAAATTTTTTAAAGAAAATTAAGTACTCATCCATGTTTTATATAAATGAATAGCTAAATTATTTTTATTAATAAAAAATTTATAAATAACTTTCAAACTTTCATTTACTCTTTTATCTGAAGTTAGTACTATTTACTTTATTTAGTTTTCTACTGCAAGCTTTTACGTAATTCAAATTTTCTTCTCGCACTTTACCAATTGAATCACTTGAAACTTTTTTTTCTTAGACATTAACAACTTTCAAATGTTGACTTTTAGTTTCTCCTAGAAACACTAAAATTCAAAATAGTGATAGTAGAATATCATAACAAAATTCTTAAATATTGAAACGATATTCATGTATACAGTAAATTTTATGTGTTACTGTTTTATATTGCACAAAAAAACTTATAACGTCAAATTTGATGCAATTCTAAATTGGCGCTTAATGCTTTGTTTTAGCGCACCCTTTAATTAATTGAATTTCTTCGACAAATATTAATAACATTTTTAAGAATAATTACATTTTTTTCACACAAAAATATATTTATTATATTGTTATTGGTGGTAACACAATTATTTCCTATTTAATGCAATAAAGTCTTAAGTATAATTGGAAATACTTTTTATATTAATATAAAAAATTATTGACTTCGCCGCATTTCTTCCGTTAATTCCTTAAGACACTCCGAAATATTACCAAGAATCACATTTTTCTGTTCTTCAATTTTAAGCTTTGATTTCTTTAATTTAATTATATCGTTTAACTTTTTTATTTTCAGTTCTTGATATGCATTGAGATGGATTTTTCTTCGCATCATGATAGCTGTAATTTTGTAGAATATGTAAATTAAATAAAATGTACATAAGATTGGAGTTCAGCAACCACCTCTTTTTTATGCAAAAAATGTGTAGTCAGAAATTTTAACCAGAAATATGTAAGGACACTAAACTGCAGTATTTATATTTTCTTATTCTACTTATATTATTATTATTATATTGAAAAGTTTAAGTTCTATACTTTTTACAATATTCTTAAGCAATGAAATATTATTGTAATAGATATGACAGAATTGAATAATTTGAATTTTCAATTTTTGTAATTAGAGGAATTTTAAATGATTCAATATAATTTAAGTTTTATTAATTTTAATTTTTATAAATATTGACTCTGTAAATAAAATAAATTCATTTTTTAATTAGTAAATAAATTTTTTTTGACTTGAACATTAAGTTTTTTTAAAAAAATCTCATTTAATTTAATCATGACTTACTTATATTTCAAAAAGATATTTATTTTAATTTAAGAAGAAAATATTTTTACATATGAGTATGTTTCTGGCTGTATTTCTTTAAGTATCATTTTTTTCTATGTAATGATTGTAAAATAACTTTAAACGTTAAATAATAAAAGCGTATATACGCTCAGAAATAATTGAATGTTAGTGAAAAAAGAATTAATAATGTATGTACAAATAGTATAAAAATATATTTAAAAAATAATGTATGTATAAATAAATAAAATAAAAATAAATTAATTATAATGTAATATTATATATATATATATATATATATATATATATATATATATATATATATATATATATATATATATATATATATATATATAATATTTATTTTTGTATATAATGTACAATATTTATTATATGCAAAATATATTAACAAAATCTCAAAAATAGATTAGATTGTATAGAAGAGTACAATTTCTCAAGATTGTTGAAATGCGCAATTTGTTTGGAGATTAAAATTAAGGGGAGGGAAAGGTGATAGAATTTTTTTTGAGTAAAAATTAAAATTTTATAAAAACTATACGATTGATTGTTTATAGTAGTAAAGAAAGCCTGTAGGATATTAATAGAATTAATAAAAATAATAAAAAATGTAATAATTCCATTTTTTAATTATTACTAGTAAAATTTGAACCAATTAAATATGATCATTTTAAGAATTATTAAATTATTTTATATTTTTCAGTACTTAAACCAAATTATACTATACAAAATTAATGAAAGTAATTTTTAATTGACCTATAATATTTTTATTTTCTAAAAAAATAATTTTTTTTAAAACATTTGATTGATTGTTCAAAATTATAAAATAAGTGTGTGGAAAAAATCAACAATCAAAATTGTATATTGTTCAAATTTTTTTTTAATTTTGCTATTTATTTAAAAGAATTATTGATTAATTAAATTTTTGTCGTATTTTTTGTCGTTCTTTGAAAATTTGCAATATTTGATTTAAAAACTTGTTTTTAACTAGAATTTCGTGTTAAATATGCCCTAACTAGAATTTTTCTGGTTAGGTTAACCAGAATTCTAGTTAATTTAACAAGAATTCTGGTTATTTTAACTAGAAATTTGTGTTAAATATACCCTAACTAGAACTTTTTTTCAGTGTACCCTTAAAATAGGATTTTTCTTAAATATCTACCTGAAAAATTACCACATTTTTTTAAGGTGTCATACTTTTCAAAATATTTTGTAAGTTTAAAGTTATTTTACAACTATCCGTAAAGAGGTGAATAAATTACTCTATCTTTAATTATTACTTATTAACTTTTAAAAGAAATATTTTTTAAAAATAAAAATGTCTACTTAATCTTTAAAAAAATTGATGTTTTTGTATATTTACTTCTTAATTTATTGATTGGTAGATTTTTTCTAACAGAAGCGTTTTCCTTGGTATACTGCAATTTGCTGGAGGATGGCTCTTCTTCGTCTGACTCAGGAACCAAAATCACTTCTGAATTTATGGATATAAAATTAATTAAAAATAAAATATTAGAAAAAATAAAAGTATTTAATAGAAAACAAAATGAAATTTTACCGTCAGAAGCATTTTTTTTCAAGCTATCTTTCGTCGTAGATGATTTGTTGTTTTTGTTGCTTCTGGTCTGTAAAATAATATGTAAGGTTTAATTGTTTTATTATATAATGAAAACATATTATTTATAAATATAGTAGTCCAAATGTGTGATGTAAAAAAAATGGGTAAGAGAAGTGAAATAAAGCTATAGTACGGGCAAAAAACAGAAACGGAACACTTTGGAAGTAATATATTTCGTGTTTTAGATTGGCGATTGAGGTTAGCTAGGTTAATGATTTTGTATCTGAAATGCATGGATTATAAATATTTATAAAATAATCAAATTGTATTTAGATCTTAGAATCCTGTTTTGGACAGGAAAAGTAAATAATAAATACATAAACTGTACAAACACTCATTTGAGGCATTTTTTCTGCTGCGGATTCAAGGTTAAATTTTTTGAGGGCATCTACTTCCCATTTTTCTTGGGGTGGTAAAATTAAATCAACTTTTAAAATCAAAGATCGGAGTTGATCATCTGAGAAATTAAACTCAACTGGAGTCCAGTTTGAGTTTGATTTTTTTTCTCATTTCGAATCTTGGTCTTCACATCTTTATTCCAATCCGTCCATATCTAAAATTAAATTAATAGAATGTAGGTTAATTTATTCATTTCTTACATTAGACAATATTTTTTAAGAAAGCAATGATTAAAAAGGACAAAACCAGAGGTTGTATTTCAAATGAAATTATTTAATTTCGAAAATATCTTTAAATTTTGATTAAATTTATCTTAAGCTCACTAAGAATAAACTTCCTTAACATCAAAAAATTTTTATGTCTAAATTAATTTTTTTGTTTCATATACTATAAACATACCAAATAACGTTATTTCTTCTAAGGATATTAATTTTTAATAGAAAGAATATAAAGTAAGCAATAAATTAAAATAATCATTAGTTTACCTTTTCCCACTCCTCAAGCTTATTTTGCGCACCGTTTTTTTCCAAGTTTAAAAGCGTACTGAGAATTTGCCACTTCTTCTTGTGGGGAGCTTTATTACATCTTGAATTAAGAAGATCTTGATTATTTTTCATGAATCGATTCATTATTACTTTTTGATAATTGGAAATCTTCTCCATATTGTAAACCGTCAAACTCTATTGATATTACTTTATTTAATTTACATACAGATATTAATTGAATATAAACATGGTCACTTTAAATAACATTTGTCATTTGTTTTTTATAATTATCGATTTAATTGCTGGACTGTAATTTATTATACATATTGTTATTTTTTATTTCATTTTATTTTAATGTTTTTTAAATTAAATTAAATAAAAAAATAATTAAAAAGAATTTTAAGTTAAATTAAACAGTGACTTTTGAAAAAGACTCACTTCGAATTTTTTCAAATTTATCTTTTTTGTATTTTTTGTATTATTACATTTCATTGACGTTTTCTTAAAAGGAAAATTTCATCTGAGGTACCTTTAGGGATGAAAAATGTATTAAAGTTCGCCCGTTTTGAACCTTCAAAAAACGTTATTGTTTAAATCTTAGCAGGACATTTCATAATAAAAAAAACCTTTTTTCAAGCCTTTAAACAAGTATAACCCCTTAAATTAACCATTAAAAGTAGTAAAATAATATTACTTATTATTATTATTTTATTAAAATTAGGGTCCAATTTTTTTTAATTTTCTTCAATACTTATTTTTGATAGATGCAGAGAATACTAATAATTTTTAATTTCTATATACTTCAAATAGACAAAATCCCCAATCGTTGAGAATTGAATCATTCATAGAAACAGAATCTCATTAACATTTATTTTTTAAGACTTACAAGGTCTTTTTTATATTTATTACGACTTTGTAACTTTTTATAATTTTATTTGTAAGTTTTTTCTAAAAATTAAACCTACTTATTAAAAAAAGTAGTTTTATTTAATAAAATACGAAATGAAGAATAATTATTTCTTTAATGAAGATACGTAATCGTACAAATGAAATTTTATAATTTAGAAACGGAACTTATAAATTTAACAAATATTTTTTATTAAGATATTTATAAACGTAAGCTAAAATTAAAAGAACACGCATCAAAATGTATCCTAAAATTTCTATGGAGTACTGTAGTTGTTAATTGCTACAGCAATGTTATTTAACGCTCCGATTAACTCCTCGTGTTGCTTAGGATGACGAAGAAACATTTCCTTTTGAAGTTTAAAAATCTCTTGTTTCATCTTCATCTTTTCGACCAGTAACCCAAGTGCTGTCTTATCTGTCACTAAAAATATTGTGATTTAATACAAAGTTAAGGAAGGTTTCTAAACTGACTAAATTTTAATTCTAGAATTGAAATTCATTTAAATGAAAGTTATAGTAAATAAAAATTCACAGAAAGAAATTTCGATTAAAGAAAACTTCTAACGTATAAAATTATGTCTTTCAAAAATTTCTGACTAAAATCCCAAGTATAGTATTAATTAGATGTTAAATAGGGATCTAACCAGGATTTAGATGGTTTTCCACGTTTAAATTGAGTTTTACTAATAATTAAATTACACACATATATATATATATATATATATATATATATATATGGACTTAAGAATTACATAATTTAAAAAAATTCTTATTAGAAACTCGATAATGTTTAGACCGCCCCTTGGGAAAGATCGCCCTTAGAACTTTTTGTAACAGCGGCAGCGGCGAAATGATTTTATGTTAATAGGGATAGATTTATATAATTTTAATTCTAAAATATTTTTTAAGCGTATGCTAAAATATACCTTTTATTTTAGACGTTTTATCTTCTACATACTCTTCATCGCTCTCTATAACTATCGGCTCATCTAAGTTAAGGTTTATACAATTTAATTATAATTTTTACATAAAAATGCATAATTAAATATAATTTTATAATAGTTTACTGAAGCTTCAAGCCAATACAAAAACTTTTTTTATTTAAAATAGTTTACAGGCTTTGCACTTAATAAGTTGTATCAAAAAAATATCAAAAAGTAGCTTTAAGAGTGAAAAAAGTATCAAAAAGTAGTATTAAGACTCAGAAAAGTAACAACTATCGAAAAATTAAAATTGTCGACTAAAATAGTATATTTCGTAACGAGTGCGAGCAGTTGCCAGTTTTTGAACGATATTTTTCATAACAAGGTGTAAAAAAAAATTTTTTTTAGAAATTTTAGAATTCTTCAAAAATTCGAATATATTTCAAAATAATTTTTAAAGTAAGAAAAATTAAAATTTAAAACAATTTTAATATAAAACCTTTTTGAATTCATAACGATTTCTATAAAAATTCATATTATAAAGACATTTAATATTAATTTATCACAATCTAAAATTTTACTCTGTAACGAATTTTAATAATTTTTTTAAAAAATTTAATTCAAAAGAATTGATTTGTTTCGAAAAAATTTCTTGAAAATTGTATTTCACACAGTTCAATTTCTTTTAAAAATGTCTTTACATTCATATATCGTAAAAAAGTAGTAAATAGTAGGTTTTAGTAGATGAGTGCTAAGCCTGCCAGTTTAGAATCGTTGTCCAAATCAATATATTATTATATTTTTTGTTAAATTACCTGTCAGTTTCTGCTTTTTTGCTCTAAGGAAATCCGGTGAACCTTTCCTTTTAATGGCACTCTTCTTTTCGGAGGCTTCATCTGAATCATCTAAAATATATATTAATATTAATAACATTACATTAAAAATATGAGAAAACATTTTAAATATCACATCATTTTTAGCTCATTTGAAGAAAATTGATTCACGACATATAAAAAATATACAACAAATTATTAATATTATTAAAACTACCTTTAAAGTCTATCTGCTTTGATGTTCCTGGTATCACCTCTTCTTCTTCCTCTGCTTTGAAGACTTCAAAATCGAAAATGTCTCTGCAAAATTCATTTAATAAAATAAAATATAATTCAATCTACATTAAAATATATATTGTAGGGGAGAATGGGGAGTTATGAAGCACGCTTTGTTTATGAGTTGTAACTTCAAAAAGAAATTTTTATTTCAAATTTTCTCCACTTGAATCTCTAGAGGGTCTTCAAATATGCTTACTGGTTGAAGAATTTGCATGAAATAAAATAAAATCAACAATTTTTTTCAGTTGGACTAAAAAGCTGCTTTTTCAAGTTTTTAAAAATCATGGGGAGTTGTGAAGCACTACTAAAAATCGCTAAAAATTATATTTTTTGGTAAATATTCTTTATTGCGATTTTGCATAAATCGTTTTAAATTTCGAGAACCTAATCATTGCTGGGTATTATATGGGTGAACTTATCTTTTTGATTTGTTCGCGAATTTTGTAAGAATTCTGCAAAATGGAGCACAAAAAAAACTTTATAAACGAAAAATTGAACACATTGTCTTGAAAGATATGCAAAATATCTTCTGTCGGAATGAATCCAATTACAAAACGAAGATATTAGGTGAAAAAATATTCAGAGTAAGTGACATCTATCAAAACAATTACTATGCGAGATCTATGGCCGTGCTTCACAACTCCCCATGCTTCATAACTCCCCATTCTCCCCTAAGTAAAGAACATTGTGTGTCAATAAGGAATTTATTTTGAGAACAGCTACAGTAACTTGTTGCTTTGTAAGAATTATAAACCATGTTATTTAAAATTGTCCCAAACAAGATAAAAATTTCATTATAAATTTAAATATAATGAAAAATTAAAAAAACATTATTTAATTTAAAAACAGAATTTTATCTCGTTAATCTATCTCTTGAATATGAGAGTCTTTACTTGAAATTGAAATAAATTTGTATAATTTCTATTGTCTTAACAAGAAATATTTCTTGTTTTCTACTAGAAAAATTGTTAGTACTTGAAATAAAACCGTAACTTTAGACTTTAAACGTGTTTTTCTCGAAAACGGGAAACACTTTTTTTAAAAGAACAATAAATTTTAATAATACAAATGAATTTAAATAATTATTATTAATACTATATATATATATATATATATATATATATATATATATATATATATATATATATATATATATATATATATATATATATAGTATTATTAAATTAATATTTACTCTTTAGAATCTTCATCTTCCATTTTCTCGAAATCCTCTAAGGCAACCTGAAAAAATAAAGAGCAAAATTATTTCAAAACTTAATTTCATTCAGAATACAGTAGAAATAAAATCTATAATAAAATACTTTTTTCTCTTCTTCGTCTTCTCTATCTTTTGCCTTAATTCCACTTTCAGAAATTGTAAGGCCAAATGATGCCTTTGGAATTATTTTTTCAACCATTGTTTTCTCGGCATTAGTCAACTTTACTAAATGAAATTCTTTCTCTTTTTTCTTAATTTGCTTTCGTAGTAAGGTTTCCTTCTCTACAGTTGCTCTTTTAAAATCATTCCAACTCTAATTTAAAATTTAATCAATTAATTTTACTTTAATAATTTTTTTATTAATTTTGAAAATTATAAAAACATTTACAAAAATGGAGTATTACCTTCAGTTATATCTTATATTGATTCTTAACTCTTCTTTAAGACCAAATATTTAAGCAATTTAAACTTTTAAAATAAATATAACCGAAATATGAGATTGTAAAATTTTAATTAAAGAGAAACTGAAGCGTTGTGAACGGCTTCAAATTATTAAAAAGTAGTAACCCAAATAGTTTTACTTTTCATTTTGATTAATGTATTTAATGTAATAAAAGTGTGCATGTGTACCTTTCTCCAAGCAGGAACAGTTTTTACCGCTCCATTTTCGACGTTATTTAATAATTCCGTCATTGTTGCATATAACTCGTCCTGTGTATAAAAATCCAACATTAATAAACAATATTCTTATTAAATTAAAAAATGAAAATTATGAAATAAAAAATCGCTTAAAAATTTAAAGATATTGTGATCTAACAAATTTTAATTAATCAATTTTTTGTAACTTTACTGATATTAAAAGTATTTTACCTGACAAAATTCTTTTTGAATTTGAACAATTTTTAAAAATTACAATTATAATTCTGAATAAATAAAAATAATAAAATAATAATAAAAAAAAATAATAATAATAATAAAAATTGATAAATAAATAATAATACTAATAATAATAATTAAAATAATAAAAATAAATAATAATTGTTAATAATAATAATAATAATAATAATAATGGTTGTTCATAATGATAATAATAAATAATAATAATAATTTCTCTTTCTGAATTTAATTAGTTTCTACAATTTTCAACTATACTTCATTTCTAAATCAATTATTCTAAATTAATATTCTATTTGTTTAAGAATATTTGAACCCTTTGGTTTATAAGTCAATTTTACAAAATTTGGATAATTTATTCGGTATTTCTACAATTAAATATATATTAGAAAATAAAAACTTTAAATTATTTTAAAAAATTCAATTAAACTTTTCCAAAAATATTAATTCTACAGAATTGTTAATTGAAAAGAATTTTATTATTTATGAAAATATTTGAATTGTTTTAAAGAAATTATAAAATATTGTAAATAATTGAATTTCTGTGAAAATTGTTTTTATGAAAATAATTAATTGTTAATCTACAATCTTATTAAATTTTTTTTAAATAAATAACTGAATTCTTTTGGAAAATTTTGATGAAAATAGTACCTAGATATTGAAAATCATTGAATTGAGAAAAACTTTTAAAAGTATTGAAATTTTTGAAAATAAATGAATTACCAAAAGAAACGACAAAAGCGACAAATTATCAAAAAGCTGACAAAACTGGAAAATGGGGGAAAAAGAACTATCTTAATATGGTAAAGATGAAAAAACTTACCGATTCTTCTTTATAATTTGTACCGGACATTCTGCCTTGTGCTAAGTCCTTATGGCTAAGCATAAAGGCCACCATCATGTCTTTCTGCTCAACGGTAATATGCTTTTTGTTGATTTTAGGCATATTTATTTAATCTCAAAATGTTGAACCAAAGTCTTTTGTAACTAAATCGAACTATTTCGGAATTCACCGCATTCACAAATATATTAAACAAAAGACAGATTGCGGCTTAAAGGTAAGTTCATATGAATCATAGCTTGTTCACATGGGATAGCACGATTAGGCTCTTTCACTGCATTGAGATATTTTGAGTTCGAGTATGACGTCAGATGTCTGGAAGGAAAACAAATAGACGACTTTTTTCCTATCGACACTAACAAGATGCACTGTTACGCCCTTTCTCCAATAGGTTCCCAAAACATATGTTAAAATCTACGCAACGTAGCCTTTCGCAGACAAATGCAAAGTTTTATGAATCTATTGGAGAAAGGACTTTAAAGGTTTAAGCACAATTAGGCTTTTTCAGTTGTGACGTCAGAGTCGATTTCAGGTGTAACGTCAGATAGCTGGAGGGACAACAAACAGACGACGCAATGTAATTCTTGTGGGAGAAAAAAATTTTGCATATTCTTTTCAATGTTTTGCAAATTTAATGAATTTTAAACACTTTCTATCTACATATGTGTGATTTAAATGAATTCTATAAAATAATTGTAGTGAAATTAACACTTTACATTTCACAGGAACTTGAAAATATGCTAAAATGTATGTTTTTGAGGTTAGTAATGTCTGTTGACAACTATTACCTCTATGTATAAAATAGTTGTAAACAAACGTCTCTAACCTCAAAAACATACATTTTAGCATATTTTCAAGTTCTTGTGAAGTGTAAAGTATTAAATTCACTACAATTATTTTATAGATTCATTTAAATTACATGTATGTATATAGAAGTGTTTAAAATTCATTAAATTTGCAAAACATCGAAAAGAAAATGCAAAAATTTTTTCTCCCACAAGAATTACATTGCGTCGTCTGTTTGTTGTTCCTCCAGCTATCTGACGTCATACTCGAACTCGAAATATCTCGATGTAGTGAAACAGTCTAAAAAGTTTTCAAAAGTCAATCGCGAACGCAAAGCATGAGTTAAGAAAGGACAGACATATATTTATGTCACTTTTTTATCTTATGCGTGTCGGTCGCAAACGACTTTCGCGAACCTATTGTGCGTTGGACTTAAAACAATGCAAAATAGTTGCGCGCGCATCGTTTTCTCGTTAATGTGAATAAAAAAAATGTTGTAGAAGCAACTTAAAAGCAGGGCACGAGCCTGTCAACTTAGAATTGTAGTGAATTAAAATCAACTATTCCTCTTACCCAATTCACAATTTTCCTAATCCAACCAATCACGTTTCGTATTTTCAGAGCGCTGAGAGAGCGAATGTTGGTAACACCCGACACAATGCAATTCTTAGGAAGCATTCAGACCTCTGCATGCAAAACTTAAGGCCTAAGTACAACTGCCAAGTAAAGTCCAACGCAAAATTGGTTAGGCCTCAACACTACCCAGGGAGAGGTGCGTATAATACACGTGGTTTTATACATGGGCAATTCGACGTGAGATTTTAGTCGACCTCTTAAAATCGTCCAAAAATATTTTTTTCTATTCTGTATTGACAAAATAGACATGTATTTTTTTGGAAATCAAATTTAAGAGTTATAAATTTTCAAATTTTTCGGTTTTTAAATGTAGATATGTTTTCAATGTCAGATAACTAAAGAAATATTGCTTGTTTTCATTTTTTGATAAGAGGAAAATTTTTTTTTTACTCTACTTTTAAATAACAGTTTTTTTAATTTTTTATTAAAAAAATAAAAAAAATTTTGTAAACAAATTAATTTTTTTACTGTAGGTATGATAAATTTTTAATTTTTTGTATAAAAACCACCATGAAATGCAAAAAAAGTTTTGCAAAAAGTTTCAGAGTGGGCCTGACAAGTTTAAAATGTTTAAATAAAAAATTCAGCTGCTCGTGCAAATTGATTTTTTTTAAATTTATTATTCAAAATTGTCTACAGCCTACAAATTTTATCGGATTTTTATGTTTTTGGTCTTCAAATAAAAGGGATGAAAATCTGATAAGATTTGTTGGCTCTAGAAAATTTTGAATAATAAATTTTAAAAAATCGATTTGCACGGGCAGCCTAATTATTTATTTAAACATATCAAACTATTCAGGCCCACTCTGAACTTTTTTGTAAAACTTTTATAGCATTTCAAGGTCGTTTTTATACAAAAAATAAAAAAAATTATCATACCCAAAGTTAAAAAAATCAATTTATTTACAAAAAATTTTTAATTTTTTTAATAAAAAATTTTAAAAAATTGTTATTATTTAAAAGTAGAGTCAAACACAAAACTTTTTTCTTCTTATCAAAAAATAAAAAGAAGCAATATTTTTTTAGTTATCTGATATTGAAAACATATCTACATTTAAAAACCGAAAATTTTGAAAATTTATAACTCTTTAAGTTGGTTTCAAAAAAAATACATGTCTATTTTTTTCAATACAGAATAGAAAAAAATATTTTTGGACGATTTTAAGAGGTCGACTAAAATCTCACGTATAATTGCCCATATATAAAACCACGTGTATTATACGCACCCATCTCTGGGTAGTGTTGAGGCCCAATTTTGCGTTGGACTTTACTTGGCAGTTGTACTTAAGGTTGAGTCCACAATAGGCACTTTTCTTAAAGCGATGCATACCCTCTACATCGATTTCTATTGTTCGAACAATGGAAATCGATGTAGAGGGTATGCATCGCTTTAATAAAAGTGTCTATTGTGGACTCAACCTTAGACCAACGCATTTGATTCGTGAAAGTCGTTCGCGAACGCAATGCATGGATTAGAAAAGGACAAAGGTATAGTTGTGTCCTTTTTTAAATCATGCTCATGCTAACGACATTCGCGAAGTAGTTGTGCTTAGGCCTTAAGTTTTGCATGCAGAGGTCTGAATGCTCCCTAAGAATTGCATTGTGTCGGGTGTGACTGATATTCGCTCTCCGAGCGCTCTAAAATAACATAACCTATATTCACTATTGTCATAGTACGTGTAACATGTTCTTCTCTTGGTAAACATTCTTTTAATAATTTTCGTTTACTTTTTTTTACATTTTTTGTCAATTAAAATTTGTTGGCTTTTTGATTTGTTTTAGAACAAGATATTCTGTTAGACAACAAATATTTCTAACTACATTATAAATATAAAGCAGTTTACAACGATGAAATTTTGACATTTCCTTTAACACTATATTAATGCCAAGTGAACATCGAAATCAGCCTGCAGTAGTTCTTTTAAATTTGTCAACATGACAAACGTAAAAATACTTGTAACATAATTTAAAATTTTATTTGATTAATATTAATTAGAATTATGTAAACCACATCTATCAGCATTCTAGAAAATTATAAAAAAATAAATAACGTTATAATTTTAGTGAAGCAACGATTCTTTATTATAAAAATTCTAAATGTTTCGTTCATTTAGAACTTGTGGATCATTATAATTCTAGAAAAGCAGGCAAATAAGTGAATGTGCTAAGCGATTTATCTACACATATGATTCGTTCTTAAGGATATTCATAAGTCATATTTAAACAATTCAAATTGACATATCCAATACGGCGTAGAACTATTTTAAATATATTTTTTTAAATGTTTAAAATGAGGTAAAAGTTAAGAAAGTAAAATGAATTGTTTTCGATTCTTATTTAAATTGATTTAAATATAATTTTTTAAACGTTGTGTGATTTTATCATAATTTTCTCCCCATAATACTGTTGATTTTGGTAGTTGCAATACATTGGCGTGAAACGTGAGAAATGTTGAATTAAATTTATTGAAATAATAAAACTTTGAAAAACTTACTCGTCAAAGTATAAGTATTTTATTTTAAAAATTCTGTATCGAATAAAAAGATCATTTTTTAAAAATATTTAATAATAAATACGGTACTAAAATCCACCAAGTCTACAATTTAATACTTTATAAATTTTTTTATTCATAAAGAACATTTACTATAATGACTATTTACAATAATTCGCAAAAAATTAAATTAAATAAATTATTTAAATTAACAATTTTTTATTAAAATTTACTATCGCAGTATATATTTTTTTATTGTACTTGAAAAATGCAACGAAGGTTAAGAAATATGGAATACTTTCCATTCTTCATTTTCCACATATTTTCCACAAACATTTATTTGTGTATTAATTCTTTTTAATTTAAATATGTATAATACTTTATGCTTTTATTTACAAGTTTTTAGACAATATTTTCCAAACCAAGAAATTGTAAACAAAACCTCTTTTCCAGGTTTTGACAGTTTTATTTTGACATTCCGGTGAATTAGACGATTTGACACGAACTTCGCCGAAAAGCACGTGTCTAGGAAAAATTGAAATGCGGTGAAAGTCAAATCAAAGTCAAAGTCAAATCAAAGTCAAATCAAATTACGTAATCGACCCCAAGGTCTCAATTGGAAATTTCAGATCTAAAATTAGTATTCCTGATCGTGGCGTGCCACAGGGTTTATCCTTTAGATCTCCAATTTTTGGAATTTATATTAATGATATAACAAACGTTATCAAATCATACATTTCAGTTTATGCCGATGATCTGAAATTTTACCGATCTAATTTCTGCTTTGGAAATAATCTGCAGCTTCCAGGTAAGAAACGTAGAATAGAAAAGAATTCAATTTGCAGATAATATGTTTTTGAAAACGAGAATTTTGAATTATTCTGAAAACGCGAATACACCTCGAAGCTCTATTCCACGGGATCCATAAAGAATTTAGAAAAATCAATTCTCCTCTATTGCTCTCGTTGATTTGCAGATTAAAAAGAATCCAATTTTTCTGAATGCACAAAGTTTTATGGTATTAAAATTTCTTGAGAAAAATAGAATTTTGTTCTTTTCGATTAACTTCTAACGATTCTAGGTAGTCAATTCAAAAGTATAGAATGTTTCACAAGTAAATATGAAATGTTTATTCTTCTCAATAGACTGCTTCGAATTTCAGAAGCGCATTAAAAGGAATACAACTTTTGACAAACAGTTTTGAAAAGCTTAATCATTCCAATTGTCTGTAGGAGCTCCTCTAGTTATTATCTTAAAATAGAAAGCGAAGTGACAATTATGTTTCGCGTCGTGTGAATTTCTTGTAATTTGAGTGCTAAACTATTAAAATTAAATATAAAAACTAGTGAAAATATGGTTAAAAAACTCAAAGTACTTACGATAAAATATAAAATGTTCTTACTGAAAGGAATTTTCATGTGTTCAATGTTTAACCCATTAATGCCCAACAGGACGAAAAATGTACATTGACTTCATAACTCTCATTTTATATGAAATCATTAGTTAAAAAATTTAGGAAATACCATTTCCGACGTAAAATTTATCGCTCTTTCAGAATATGATGTTAAAATTTGTTTATAATTACCTCAAAAAAAGTTATAACAATTTTATTGCAAAAAAACAGTTTTTTACAGAAAAATTTTTTTCAAAAAATAGTTTGACATGGAAATCTAAAGAATATGGTCTCAAAAGCCCAAAATATCGCGCCCTTGAACCCTCAGCTATAAAAATCAGTAATGAATTTTTTCAAATTCAAGATGGCGGATATGAAAATGGCCATTTTTCCAAAATGCAAAAGGCTGAAAAAAAAATTTCGGGAAATTTTTTTCAAAAATGAGTAGATTTGCTTGAAAATGGTTACTCGGCGGTTTTTGGGGTCGCTGATTACGAATCTGATGTTACTTTTTCCAAATTCAAAATGGCGGCTCCAATATGGCGGACAATTTTTTAAAAAAGTGATTAGATTTGCTTGAAAATGGTTACTCGGGGGTTTTTGGGGTCGCTGATTACGAATCTTATGTTACTTTTTCAAAATTCAAAATGGCGGATCTAATATGGCGGACAATTTTTTAAAAAAGTGATTAGATTTGCTTAAAAGATTTTCCTGTAGCTTTTACTTTTTACAACAAATTTATGGGAGGGGTGGATTTGCAGGATTCCCATTGCAGTAACCTTACGTCCTGCATCAAATCCAAAAAGTGGACTTGGTCAATTCTTGTAAGACTAATCCAATCAGCAATAACTAATGCAACTGTTCTAAAAAGTGCAGTTTTAGAAGGAGAAAAAGTTAGAACAAAAAATGATGCATTGGCTATTGCTAATTATTATTTGAAAAAGTCTGGTACTGCAAGTTTAAAATCTCATAAATTGCAAACCGGTGCATCGAAAAAAAATTGCTACTATAATGCAAAGTGCAATAAAAGGACACAAAAAATGTACATTCAATGTGGCACAAATCAGTGCCTCACTTGCTTTCAATCGAACCACATGTAGTGTTACTCGGGGTTAGTAATTCATACTATTTATTGAAAAAATATTGAAAAATTAAAAAAAAATATATTAAAAAAACAAAAACAAAATAAAACAAAAAAAAATTATAAAAAAATTACAAAAAAATTGGCTCTTTTGCACGTTGACCTCCTTGTGGTAAGAGCTGGGCAACGTCAATAAAATTTTGTTGACGGCTAACGGACGTGCAGCATAAACAGAATCTTATTCTGAACTCAGATTCGTAATCAGCGACCCTAAAAACCCCCGAGTAACAACTTTTAAGCAAATCTAATCACTTTTTAAAAAAATTGTCCGCCATAGTGGGTCCGCCATTTTGAATTTTAAAAAAGTAACAGCAGATTCGTAATCAGCGAACCCAAAAACCCCCGAGTAACCATTTTCAAGCAAATCTAATCACTTTTTTAAAAAAATTGTCCGACATTTTGGATCCGCCATTTTGAATTTTGAAAAAGTAACATAAGATTCGTAATCAGCGACCCCAAAAACCCCCGAGTAACCATTTTCAAGCAAATCTAATCACTTTTTTAAAAAATTGTCCGCCATATTGGAGCCGCCATTTTGAATTTGGAAAAAGTAACATCAGATTCGTAATCAGCGACCCCAAAAACCCCCGAGTAACCATTTTCAAGCAAATCTACTCATTTTTGAAAAAAATTTCCCGAAATTTTTTTTTCAGCCTTTTGCATTTTGGAAAAATGGCCATTTTCATATCCGCCATCTTGAATTTGAAAAAATTCATTACTGATTTTTATAGCTGAGGGTTCGAGGACGCGATATTTTGGGCTTTTGAGACCATATTCTTTAGATTTCCATGTCAAAATATTTTTTGAAATTTTTTTTTTTGTAAAAAACTGTGTTTTTTGGAATAAAATTGTTATAACTTTTTTTGAGCTAATTATAAACAAATTGTAACATCATATTCTGAAAGAGCGATAAATTTTACGTCGAAAATGGTATTTCCTAAATTTTTTAACTAATTATTTCATATCAAATGAGAGTCGTGAAATCAATGTACATTTTATGTCCTGTTGGGCATTAATGGGTTAACGTCAAGTTTTGAAACCTAACCTCACTTTCTAGTGGAATCTTGAGTGGTAGTGAGTCAATTCAGTGGAATAGAAATTTCTACTGATTTGCTGTATATTCCGAGTCTTTTGAATGCGCGTTTCATATTTTTGTGAAGACAATTCAGAATAATAGATTCTTTTGAAATTTTGGTAGTTCCCGCGGAATAGAGCTCCGAAGTAAATTCGCCTATTAAGAAGAATACAACTTTTGAATTCTTTTTAATTCTACGCTTCTTACCGGGTTCAGTCTGATAACTGAAGAGAGGTATTGATGTTTGACCAATAAACTTTCTATTAATTTTAAACAATCTCAGGACACATTTTTTTATAGAGGTAAAGCACCTGTCCTTTACGATTACAAGTTGGCTGATGTGCTTTTTCTACTTGCTATCTTGGTATGACTTTTTCTTCCAACCTAACATTTAATGAAAATATCACTAATACTTTTTCAGAATGCGGCGAAGGCTCTAGGGTACCTAATTCGTTATCGGGGGCACTAGGCTGAACCTAGTATATATTGTTTACTGTTTAATACTTTTATTCGTTGGCGAGCAGAGTATGCAAGAATAATCTGGAATCCCTACTATGATAAATATAACACATAAATTGATTCGATTCAGAAAAGGTTTTTAAAATATATATAGCTCTTAAGGAGGGTGGTATATATCCAAACCGAGGTTGCGACTACTTATTATTATGCAAGCGTTCTGGTTTCATGAAACTGGCTGAACAATATTTAATAACTGCGGACACCTTTTTGTTTAAAAATATTAGGTCTCAAGTCGATTATCCGTACTTACTAAGCGAAATTTTTTTTAGAGTTCCGAGGTTGTCTTCAAGAAATGTTTGTTCAGTTTGTCAGAAAGGTTCACCTTTCTGACAAACTGAACAAACAAAATATTGTCTCTTCGACTTCACCGATAGTTTTTGCGTGTTACCATGTTAACAGAATGTTTAACAATATGCATCCGGAAATAGATCTTTTTTCTCTAATCAGTCAGCATTTTTTATATGTTTATTGCAATACACAGATTTGCGATAATACACTAATATTAATTTTTTTCTTTACACACTTTTTGTATTTCTTAGTAACCAATTTATGGTCTTTTGACCGCGGGGACATTGTAAGTAAATAAATTAAAACAGGTTGTCAAATTTGTAGTGACTGATTAAATAATTAAAAATTCAATTTGACTGAAAAAATTGCCAGTTTTATCAAAATAATGAGATTTTTGATATTTCAATGCTTTTCCGTTCAAATGTTATGCTGTGGTATTTTGTCGTGTAACGAATTCTCTGATCAAAACTGTTACAATAATTTGACAGAATTACAATAAAATTTTATGTGTTTTAATGAAGATTGTTAGCGTTGACTCTTTCGATTTGGTCGTGATTAAGTGAAAGTAGTAAAATCATTTTTGGGATAAAACATGGGCACTTTATTTAAAGAGTAATAAAAAATTTGTTTCTGTTTATAGCATGATGAAATGTATTTTTAATTGAGGATTGTACTGATTTGTGAGTTTTCTTTTTAAATCATTGAAATTTATTTGTTGTTGAATATTTTGTGTGTGTTTCATGAATTAATTTTTGTAAAGAAATTGGTTCTTCTTTGTTATCAAAGCAATTTATTTGATTTTCATTTGACTGTTTTAACAATTGAATTTAATAAATTAGTATTAAGACAAAATGACCGTTTTGTTAATGTTACTAAGCGGGTACTAAACTGCCGAGGACGTCTTATGTAATTCTATTACTTAACGCGTTTTGTAACCATTAGTATAACTCTTCTTTCCGTTTGTTAATAGTTACTGGTAGTAAAAATAAATATTTTTTAATTTTGTTTTAAAATATTTAAGGCGACAAAAGACGGCCGAGTACCGGCTGCCACCGCTAGATGGCGCCATCACTAAATTCAAACCTCCATGGCGAGAAGTTTAAAAAAATTATTTGACAATTTAAATTCTATTGGATAGAGAGGAACCATTTTATCTCTATCTGCATTATCGACCGAGGATTGGCGGGAAATTAAAAAATTTATTTGAATATATAAAGTCACTCGTACAGAGGGCCGCCATCTTGTTTTACTGACAAATACACATTGCCAGTAAAAAATTTATTACTAAGACAATATTCCCTTAGGATTTTAAATTTCGCTGGTGAAGATGGCGGTATATTGTTTAATTTAACAAAATAATTCAATTGTTTGTAATTCCTACATTACACTTTACATTTAAGATAAGTTTAATGATTTAAACATTATTCTACTATATTTGTTTTATCTAAATATTGTTAGTCTAAATAAGATTAATTATTTTAATAGCAATAGTCTCGAATCGATATATTCTTATGGTTCGAAAAGAATTGATTATCTCTCATTGGTTAATTTTTTTCATAAAAAGTTAAACGACTTCAACATAAAAATTATAACAAAACTAAGGATTGTTTAACATTTTGAGTATAAATATATAATAAAATAAGTATCATTAATCGTTTTAATACTTAATAAATATTTACTATAATTAAAATTTGAAATTTAAGTTTGTACATTACGAATTTTCAAATTATTTTGTGTAAGGCGGGAATGTTCAAAATATTATTTTTACAAAATCTTTTAAATTTATTGATTTTTAGTTAATAAAGTAATTTTCAACATAATAGTCATTAACAACGACTTTTTAAATTTTAGCATAATTGAGAAACTTACTTTTTAATGAAATTTCAAGAATTTTAGGACAAGAGGGGGACAGTTGATCCTTCTTTGGTCTCTTTACTATCCCTATTAACTCAAAAAATCATGATTATGTGAACGTATTGTAAGCCGGTATACAATGTTGAATAAATAAATAAATAAATAAACATATTGTAATGCATAAAGCTAATCTCACAAAAAAGAAAATAAACTGTTCTTATCTTTCCCGTTTCAGTATTGTGTTTTTCTCATCTATTTTATTTTTATTTAAAAAACTATTGATTATTACGAATTTTGGCATTTACATTTTTTATTTGGGGGAATTTGAACTATATTATACTAAAATTCCAGCCAATTTAACCGGGCCCGAAATTCAATGCATTATGTGCATTATTCTTTGTATTCATCATGCTTTTTTTATTTTTCCCTTTATAACCTCAAATATTAAAATCAATTTCCTCTCACTGTTGCTCTCATTGTAGATGGATTGTAAAATGCTGACAACATGAAAATTTGCTATCGAGTATTCTCAAGTTTGCCTTCAGATTATACACTAATGCAGTCCTAAATCTGGTGCACATTGATATTAGTGCGTTTTTGGATCTAGGTTTTTTCAGGACCGCATTAAAGATGCTATAAACAAGTATGGTCATATTTTGGTGTATGGTGTTCTCATCGACAACTTTAAAAGGGTTAAGAACGATGAAAAAGTAGTTGAGCTGATTCCGTTTGGAACTAAGGCTAACAGTATCTTCCCCATAACCCTTTTAGATGATTGGTTTTAGGAAAACATCAAGAACAACCAAATGCGTGCGAGCTCATACATTGATTAACATTCACAAATTAAAAAAAAGACAGCCTGTATTAACGTGCAAAACAAAGACAATGAGTGCTTTAAGTGGGCGGTACTATCAGCCTTACAGTAACGTTAAAATATGTCTCAAAATTTAAAAACTAAAATAATATTTCGATTAATGTCTATGGTTTATCAAAATATTATGGGGACTTTTCAACACAACCTCTTCACCTTTCTACTGAAAAAAGAGATAAACATGTAAATCTCTTATATGTTGCTGACATATATGGAGATAAGGGTATTGACAATAATGTATTGTATGATGATGATGATTTCATGAACTTCCATTATGCATACATAATGGAAGTTCATGAAATCATAAACAAATAAAACATAAACAAATTAAACATATATATATATTTCAGAAACAAATTTTTGATCCATAGATCAAAAATTTGTTTACTGATTAATTAAGGTAATTATCTGAAAAAGTTGATAATGTATTTAAAAATCTGATACCAATGAATGCCTTAACTCTTCAAGAATTCAGTGACTTCAAGCGGGCGACAATGTGTCATATTTGTCATCAGAAAATACCGGCAAGCGAAAAGAAAGTCCGCGGTCACTGTCACCTTACTGGTAAATATAGAGGTGCAGCACATAAATCATCCAATTTAAACTACCAAGAAGTCAAACAACACCCGTTGTATTCCACAATTTAAACAACTATGACGCCCATTTTATAATACACGCGATCTCAACGAGCTTTGAGGGGAAAATTGACCTCCTCCCCATTAACAAAGAGAAGTTCATCTTTTTTACTAAACATGTTAAGAGGAGTGAGGTCAAATTTCGCTTCATTGACTCCTTGCCATTTATGGCAGCATACCCAGAAAAACTTGCATTCAAGAAGACTGGAGACAGGAGGGCTAACTGCAATAGTGGGGGTAGGACAAATATAGGGGGATTATGAAGGCGTGGTTAGATTGCGCTAAACATCGTGTTTTGATTCTGCACTTCCACTCACACACGCGTGTCACGTATTTAAATATATAACGTAAAAGTGTGCGAGATGTGCAGAACCGAAACAAGATATTTGGCGCAATCTAACCACGCCTTAATAATTCCACTAATACTGACTCTCTTCTGTGAGTGAGAAAACAGCCGAGTTAGCCCTCCTGTCTCTAGTCTTCTTGCTTGCATTATACCTAGTCGCGTACAAAATTGTCAACTCAGTTTTTGCAAGTATGGTGACAGATCCGAATAAAATTAAATTATTGACGCGCAAGGCTGTATTCCCGTATAAGTACTTTGACTCAAAAAGCAAGCTCGACGAAACCGAATTGCCCCCGATACAGAAATTTTATAGTACTCTATGGGTGTTTTCGGTATGCCCACGGATCATGATCTGCGTCACTTAGTGGTGCTGACTCGTTTCAAATTTCGAAAGTGATGAATTTCGAAAATCCTTTATGCTGATTGGCGCAGAATTTGAAAATTCGATAATAAGAGAAAAGAGCTTTATTAGAAAGAAAGAGACAGACAAACTATAAAATTCCCCAAAAAATAACTAGAAGTTTTGGATCAAGATCTGCTTCGCTAGCAGAATTATACTTTCGGATCATTAGCACCTGTTGGACCGCCTCGCGGTCGACTTCGTTGCTGCTATATTTTTAATTCTGTTTTATATTTTTAATTTTTTAATTATTATTATTTATTTCTCGTTTTTTATTATTTGGTATCCTTTTTTTCATTTGAAAAAGTTTGATTTTATTATTATGGGAAATAAAATAAATTATATATAAATCAATTTATTTATATTTTTGTTACATTTATATTAATCTTTTTTTATTGAAAAATTAATTGTATATTTATATTTTTATGTTTTAAATTAAAATGCACATAATTTACAAACACATGTTTATAATTTTTTTGAGATAATCCCAAGACAGCTCCATCTATTTCTTTTCCATTTAGACTGTGAGGTGTGCTCTACAATCACTTTGCTTTGTATTTGATGATTTCAAGTGAATTTATAATCAGAATGTGTAGTTACTTTAAACTTGAAAAAATACATTTTAAAGCTATTGCAAAAACACCTTTACAATTTGGTGTGAAGGCGATTTTGACTTTTTTCGGTATTTTTTTTCTTCCGTCAGTCGTATAAATGCACCCTTATGTTTTTGTCATTGGAGAGAAAAGACAAGAATGGTTTTTACATAATTCGTGTGACCGCACTCTTAGTGTCTAGAACATAAAGCTATTTTCACATACTATCAAGTTTTCGAAATTTAAAACGAGTGAGCACCACTGAGTGATCCGGATCATGATCCGTGGACAAACTGAAAACACCCTATATGATACCGGTATTTCTAAAGATGAGTATGCGCATGCGCAAAATGTATGGACCGAGTTGAATTGTCAAATTCTCTACGACTATGTCCATTTGAAGAATGTGTAAAAGCGTACGGTTTAGATCCTGCCCACTATTACACAACCTCCGGTTTAACTTGGGATGCTATGCTCAAGTACACGAGCATAGGATTGCAACTTATTACCGATATAGATATGATTATGTTTGCTGAGTCCGGTATTAGAGGTGGCATTAGTCAATGTTTTAACCGATACACTAAAGCGGATAATCCATACTTAGACATTTTCGATGATAGTAAAGATACTAGCTACATCATACTTTGACGCCAACAATTTATATGGCTAGGCAATGGCTCAAGCGCTCCCTTATGGCGGCTTTAAATGGGTAGACAATGTCAACAACTTTTTCAATTTTAATGTATCCGACGATTCACCTGTTGGATTCATACTCAAAGTTGACTTGGAGTATCCAGAAAATATTTACGATACCCACAAGGACATGCCATTTTGCGCAGAAAATGCGAAACCACCCCTCTCGAAACAGGAGAAATTATTAACAACTCTCCTACCTAAAGAAAAATATGTAATCCACTTTTGAACGCTCAAACAAGTTATTGGTAATGTCATTAAACTTGTAAAAATTCACCGAGTCTTGCAGTTTAAGCAATCAACATGGCTTAAACCTTATATCGACTATAATACGATGATGCAAACCAACGCCAAGAATAAGTTCGAGAAAAATTTGTTCAAGCTCATGAACAACGCTGTGTACTGCAAGACGATGGAAAATGTCCGTAAACATGTTGACATTAAACTTGTCACCCAATGGTTTGGCCGCTATGGAGCTGAAGCCCTTATTTCTCGACCCAACTTCCATAGGCGAACAATATTCGACGAAAATCTGGTTGCCATAGAACTGCGTAAAACCGAGGTACTACTCAACAAACCAATCTACGTGGGGTTAATGTGCTTGATGTATCTAAAACGCTAATTTATGATTTTCACTACGGATATAAGTTAAAAAATACGATGACAATTGTAAACTGATTTATACCGATACAGACAGTCTAATCTACGAAATCAAATGTCAAAATATATATGAAGATATGAAAAATGATATCCAAAAGTTTGATACGTCAGACTATCCCGGAAACAACGTGTACGGCATTCCGCAAGCCAACAAAAAGATTCTCGGCCTAATGAAAGACGAGTGTAACGGCAAGATCGTTACTGAATTTGTTGGCTTGCGAAGTAAGATGTACAGCGTGTTAAAGATCAAGACTTTATTAAAAAAGCCAAAGGCGTTGTTAAAAAAAGTATTCACTTGGATGATTATGTGAAATGTCTACAAGATTTTGACATTCAAACTCGAACACAGTATAATATAAGATTGCAACTGCACAATTTCGAGATTGTAAAACAGGTAAAAGTAGGTTTAATTCCACAAGACGACAAACGGTAATTAATACTGGGGAGTACTGACACTTTACCGTGGACATTATGCAATCCCCACAATCGACGAATGAATTTTGTAAAATATTGTAAAAAATAAAAGGTTTGTTAATAAATTCAACCATTGTTCATTAATTAAATGAGTTTTTATTTAAAAAATTCTTATACCTATATACATAATAATATATTATTATAACTTATATACAGTTTTATCATTTCACCGGCACACAAAACAAAAATTTCGAGTGGGAAGACTGACACATGGTAGGTTTTTTTCCTTGGGGTGTATCCAAAGAGAAAAAAGTAGTCGGACCAAAAGTTTATTGCTGGTATTTTTTTACACGTCTCGTAAGGTGTTGAAGTCTGAGAAAATGATTTGCATGGGGATTTACCTAATTTTTATGTTTTAAACAGACTTTTCGCATATTTTTATTATTGATTTAAATTCAGTGACTCTAATTACATAAAAATTGAATACATAAAAGATGTTAAAAATGGCGAATCCAAAATGGCGGACCTAAAATGGCGGGTTTTAAATAAAATTGCTTTTGTTTCCTTGAAAAGTATTGTTCGGGGGTTTTTGGGGTCGCTAATTATGAGTTTGAAGTCGGTTTTGTGTGCATTAGTAGCAATAAGAATCTCTTTATAATTCCTTTCATCATCTTCACTTATAAGGGATCTAGAAGGCTTATTCTTAAATAAAAGCTCAAGTAATCCAGGTGTTTGTTGATATAGTTTATCGTCAATTTTAACAAACAGATCCTCAAGAGTTATTGCTGAATCACCAATCATAAGTGACCCGTCACTGAGCTTACGTACGTCATATGTTGAATCTAAACATTGCTTTCTATTATGATTTAACAAGTACAGAAATTTATTACTTATTTTATCATCATCTGGAGATTTATCAGTTTCACTTTCATAGTTCATACTATCCTCTACCTTTTCTTTCCTTTCAATCTTGACATTTCCATGTTCAGTGTCTGTCAAGTTAATATTTTTTTGTAAAGGTTGAACTATCGGTTTAAAAGTTTCAGTCAACACATTTTCAGCATCTTCTTTTCCTAACTTTAACATTCGATGTCATCGTCTACTTGCCTCACAAGCTTTAACAATTTGATGAAGATATTATTTTTCTTTAGGTGAACACCACGTCAACTCATCACAGATATTTTCTAGACTAATTGGGATTTGGTTAATACTTTGTGTATATACACCTTAGGCAATGGGAAAAAAGTCCCTCAAATATTTTTTGAAAAAAATAAAAAATGGCGGAGATATGGGGTTTTCAATTTTTTTTATTTATACCAAAAGATGCCAAAATTTGTCTGTTAAATAATTTGGTAAGTTTCATTGTGGGATCGCCATGGGTTTTCAAAGAAAAATTAAATTTAATGTGATGCATGATGAAAAAACTGTGGAAAAGACAGGGAACAATTAGCAATGAATTCATATTACTTCTAATGATTTTTTTTATATTTTCTGAAGGGGCGTATAAATGTGTATCATGCACCACATTAAATTTAATTTTTCTTCGAAAACCCATGGCGGTCCCACAATGAAACTTACCAAATTATTTAACAGACAAATTTTGGCATCTTTTGGTATAAATAAAAAAGAAATTGAAAAGCCCATATTTTTTAAATGGCTATTTTTTCAAATTTGTCAAAAATACTGCAAAAATATTTTTTATTAATTATAATATTTTTCAGTTTAAAATATGGTACTTTACGAACAATTTCTGATATTGAAAATTAAAATCGGATTATTAGAGTATAAGTTATGAATTTTTTTTAAAAGTACTAAAAATTCAAAGTGTCATATCTCCGCCATTTTTTATTTTTTTCAAAAAATATTTGAGGGACTTTTTTCTCATCGCCTAAGGAGTATATACACAAAGTAATAACCAAATCCTAATTCGCCTAGAAAAGATCTGTGATGAGTTGACGTGGAGTTCACTTTTATGAAACATGTTATTACTACAAGGTTTCATATTAAACTAACAATATTTTAAGGATGATCCAATATTTATAGTGTTACAAAGCTATCAAATCCTTTTCTATATCTTCTATCCTTAATATCAGAATCCTAATCAATAACAACGAAGCCATACTTGTCTGAATTTCAACGAGTGGAATATAGTTCTCGAAACTGATTAAATGTCAAGTCAGTATTAACGTGGTCATCATAATTATGCTTTAAATTTTTTTTATCTTGATGAAAAAAAACTTATAAATTAACATTATCACGTATTAAATTTTTAGGAATGCGGGCATATGTTTGACAAAGATAAAAACAATCACGTCAACATATATCTACCCATACAAAAAAGGCCCTTACATTATCTTGCTTTTCACAAGCTATATCATCAAATATAAATATTAAATTTTTGATTTGCATTTTCAGGAGTGATGACTTCTTCATGCTCTCTGAATGGTAAATCCTCTACTCCATCAGCATTACTTACAACTTGTTCCAAGAATTTAAAACAGGGACCTTTACAAAAATCAAATTTTGATTTCGTTCCGATATTACAAAACAAAACGAAATTATCAATGTATTTCGATTTTGATTCAGTAACGAAACAAAATGTACTTTTTATTTTGATTCTGATACTGTAACGAAACAAAATGAACTTTCTATTTTGATTCTGATACTGTAACGAAACAAAATGTTCTTTCTACAGTCGGGTCCCCATACTGTTACATTTCCAGAAATTCCCCACTCCTCTAGACTCAACACTGTTATGTCCCAAAGTTATACCTATTGCGCACCTTTCAGGGCCGTAAATATACACACCTCAAGTGTGGATCAGAAGTAGTACGTGTAAACTAATTTACTTTTATTTTTCATTGGATTTTTTATTTAAAAATTTTTAATATATTTTATTAAAAAAACAACATTTTAAAACTTTTTTAAATATAGTATTTTTAAAACAATTGGAATTCAAATTTATTTAGAGTTTTAAAACAATTTGAATTTAAATAAAATAAAATTTGTTAATTATCCTTTTCAATTATTAGAGAGTTAATTATAAATTTTTTAAACATGTAATTTGGTTTAAAAAGGGAAATTTTAAAAATTAAGTAAAAAATTACTGTATTATAGTGAATTCAGTTTTCTCAAATATTTTTTTCCAATAATTGCAGCGTTTTCAAATCAAACTTTTTTTTAACGTTTTTTCCTATTCTTGTACTTGTTATTATGTTTATAAAAATTTTTAATAAAAAATTTCTTAGAATGTTACTTTTATTATAAAATTGTATAAATTTTAATATACACTCAAAGGAAATTTCCATTAAAATTAATGTGGATGAATTTATTATTTGTTTTCTTCTAATAAAAATAAGTTTTCAAATGAGCTACAACATCCTTAGTTTCAGTTTTCAGTTTTGGCAGGAGTAATATATTTTCCGCCTCGTAGTGCCATTGCCTTTGATACCATTTTTGGAAATCACTTAAGCACTTCAGAGCATTATTAGCTTCCTCCACTATATTTTTATGTTCTGAAATTCCATCTTCATTCTCTTCACATTCCATATCCTCATTTTGTTCATCATTTTCTTCACATTCCGAATCTTCATTTTCTTCTTCACTATTGCTCAAAGGCTCATTGCAAGAAGAATATCTGTAAAATAAACGTAAGAAAATTATCCATTTTCACACAAATTGTAATAAAAAGTAATGAAATATTGTAATTAAATATTTAAGGAAAAATTAATGTTTACCTTCGCAAAATCTGCTCTATGTTTTCCAATCTCCAACCAAGTTCATTATTATCCATTTCGAGCCAAGAAAGTATCTTTGCAACAGTAATGTTCTTAAAACCAGGAAGCCTGTAGGCTAATTGAACAATGTCATCTTCAGTGACATTATTTGTTTCAAGAACATCTATGTCACATGCCGGAATGAGCTTCCTCCAAGCTCGAATAATATTTGTTGGACTTATTTCTCTCCATGACAATGCTATAAAAGTGCAACAATTCAAAATATTAAAATCTTTCAAATATTTTAAAAGACTTTCTTCATCTTTTTCTATAAGCATGTCCCGCAGTAGACTTTTTCGATGCAATTTTTTAAATTTTTCTATAACACCCTGGTCCATCGGTTGAATAAGTGATGTTACATTCGGAGGAAGAAATTTTGCCTGCAATAAAATTTTTCCATTATTAATTAAAATAGAAAGTTAATTGTATTTGAAGAAAATACTCACAGTACAAATATCGGAAATGGAATCTATTTCTTCCTTAGATATATGACACCTTGCATTATCTAGAATGAGTAAGACTTCATAAGATCTTCCTTCCCTTTTTAGAAACTGTTTTACAGAAGTAATAAATACCTCTGTAAACCAAATTCTAAATAATTCTCGTGTCATCCAGGAACTTTTCTGATTATTATATTCAACTGTCAATTTAGCAACACTTTTAAAACACCTGGGGTTTTTGGATTTACCAATTACAAAAAGAGGAATTTTGTGACTACCATCTGCGTTTGCACAAGTCATGAGAGTGATCCTTTCTTTTGATATTTTAAATCCTTCCGCTTTTTTTCGAATTCGGAGACAAAAGTAACTCTTGGCATCATCTGCCAATATAAAGCGGTTTCATCAGCATTATATACTTGATGTAATTGTAAATTTTTCTCTTGCATTATTATCGCCAAATCTTCCACGAATTCAATGCAAATTTCGTTATCTGCTGATAAATGTTCGTCGTGCATTGAGACTGAGCGAATGTTGTACCGGTTTTTAAATCTACTCAACCAACCTTTGCTTGCTCGCAAGGTGGGATCTGCATTAATTTTTTCGTTTATCAACAATGCCTTCTCTTGCAAAATTACTGTTGTAATTGGTTGCCCAGCATCTCTTTTTTGTTTGAACCAATCATACAATATCTCCTCCAGATTCGAAATCATTGAAATTTTCCTTCGTTTTTTATCAATTGGACTATTCAATTCTTCAATATTGTTCTTCCATCTTTTGTTTGTAATGTTTTTCATTCGAATAGTTGTTGTGCTTAAAAAATTATATTTTCTCGCAATTTCAGCACAATTGGTTTTAGTCTCTGTCAACTCATTTGACTTAAGATTTTCCAAAACTTCTTTCCGTTCTTGTAGAGTAAGCCACTTATATTTAGGATGGCTATCTGACATTTTCTGAAAAAAATCTTTATTTATTATCCTTAAACATTTCATTAAAAACTGTAAAAAAAATTTTTAAAAATTTTTATTCTAAAATAATTCAGGTTTTTTAGTAAACAAAATTCAAAATTTGTTATTACCTTCTAAATCTGAATAAGTTTTTACGTGAAACAAATTTTTATGCATTTACACACAGCACCGAAACTTTCCTAAATATTTATTAAATATTCACTTGCAAGCTTCGAAAAATTTACTTGCAAAGTTTAGTGGAAATTGTCTAAAGATTTAAATGTCCCAATTCAATAAATATTTATAGTTAAATTTTCCAAAAATTTAACTTTAAAATTTTCCTGAACATTTAAATTTAATTTTCAACTTCTTTCTTAAAAGCGAAAATGTGGCTTAAAACTTTCCTGAAAAGTTAAATTAAATTTTCGTCTTTATACAATAGGCGAAAATTTAATTTAAATTTTTAGGAAAGTTTCACATTAAACATTTATTGAAGTGAGACATTTGAATCTTTAAGAAATTTTCACTTAACTTTTCAAGTAAATACTTCGAAGTTTTCAAGTCAAAGTTTAATAAATTTAATAAATATGAACCTACAAAAATATATTCTAGTTGCTTATAATAATTAGAAATTTTATTGTTATTACTTACGATTGATGTCAATTATATCCAAGTAGATAAATTCTATTCACTTCACACACCATTAAAATTATATATGAAATTTTTTTATTGTAAATTAAAATGTGGAAAAAATTATTTTCTCTTAATAATTATCTATTAAATATTTCCAAGAAAAGTCGTAATAGAAAATTATGATAAAAACACTGTCAATTTGTGTATAAACAGAACTCAACTGACAGATGTTTATATTTTCAAATATTAATTACTACGTAATTGTTAAATATAAAATGTATAAAATGAATGAAGCAAAGATTATATTATCAAATATATATTTGAATACTTAAGCACATTTTACTTTTGGATAAAATTTAATTTTTTTAGTTTTATTTATATTTTAATTATTGTTATTTTTTTAATATCCAATGTTTGTAAACATCGAACCGCTAACGTAAACAATATACATTGCTCTTGTAATGGCGGCCGGGCTACACGTGCGCCACCACACCGCAATTTTACAGCATAGCGCGACGCTGTTAAAATTGCTCTATTTTCTTTAATTTATTATAAACTGACGAGATATTTTCAAAAAAACTTCCTAACATATTGATGAACATTTTTGTCGCTGGAAGTTTTCCGAAATCGAAAATTCCTCACTCAAGTTTTTCAATTGAAAATGGGAGAATCATTTTTTTGACAAAATTATTTAAATAATTATTTACTTAGACATAACATTTTTTAAAAAAATTCCCAATCATTGATTCACTTTTGGAATAGTTTGAAGAATATTGTGTAAAAATTTCGTAAAAAATATTAATATTTAACGAAGTAGGCACGAGTTGAAGTCAAAATTTCATTAAAATTTCTTAACTTAAAAAATCACGTTTTTTGCAATGCACGTGAAAACGAAAAATTGTAGAAAAAAATGTCAAGAGAAAAAAAGATGCGCCTTGAAATTCTGTACAAGAGACAATATTTTAAAATTAATTTTGAACAACTTCAAAATTTTATCTCCAGGAGCCAACTAACTGGCCGCGTGTTCGCGCGTATGCCCTTTTAAGATCCGGAGCCTCATTTGGGGGTTTTAGGGGTCGCTAATCATGAATCTAAGTCAAATTTTCAAAATTCAAAATGGCGGATCCAATATGGCGGACATTTTTTTTTAACTTTGGGGCAAACCGGCCATAGGATATTTTCATTGAATTAAAGTTTCATAAAAATTATTTTTAAATAAAATGTTTCTTTTATTAAAATATTTCTTTACAATGAAAAATGACCCTTTAATATTGTTTTTCTGATAATGACAAACATTTTTATTCTTTTATTTAAAAAAATATTTATTTAATTAAAATTCAATCCCGAATTATTATTTTAATTACTACAACCATTGTTTACATGATTCAATAAAAGATAAAGTATAGGTGTATCTAGGAAAAAGTTGCGTAATTAAATTATCTTTCAAACAAGCCCTCGAAAAATGAAATCGGTTGATTCGTTTAGTCACAAGAGTAAAAAAAACCGTTAGAGGGTCCGGTTTGCCCTACTCTCCCCTACTAAAAAAAGTCTTTTTTTGCCTGTTTTGAACTGGAATGTCCCCTTAACAAAAACATAAATTTTAAACATTTCTTGTATTTTAGTCTTCAGATTTAACATTATTTTAATAAAATTAGAATAGTTTTTTTTAATATAAATAAAAATTATTTTAAAAATACATTTCTAAACATAAAATTTCTCGATTTATAATAAATTGATTTATCGACTTTTTAATTTGGCATCCATCACAAAAATATCGAGTATGCTCTGGGCATATTTTAAAACAAAATTTGCACCGTTTTTCTGTTTTTTCTTCTTAGACAAAAATCTCACATGTCTTGAATTTGTTCAATATTTTTTTATTGATTGTGTCATGTCCAATTTTTTTATTAACAGTCGTAATTCATGTGTTAGTGGAGCCTCTTCCAATTAAATTTTAAAGAATGTCTGAACAAGCTCTTTTCCCAATTTGCTAAAAATGATCTGCGAGTCATTTTTTCGCCGGTATTCTCACTGAGAATTATCAGCGAATTTATTCCGGCTATGTTGAGAAATGAATAAAATAGAACGTCGGCGATGAGTTTTTCTGCTCACACTGGATGTCTCTTTTAATTCGTGGACAGCATCGACTGCCTCTTTCATGAAATTATAAAACATAATTATTTTAAGTGATTTAATGATCTTTCAAACAAGCCCTCGAAAAATGAAATCGGTTGATTGGTTTAGTCACAAGAGTCAAAAAACCGTTAGGGGGTCCGGTTTGCCCCACTCTTCCCAATGTTTTTTTATTTTTGATGTCTTTTTTTCTTTTTAATTGTTATTATAATTTTTGAATTTAAAGGTTAAACAATAGAAATATATTTGTTTTATTTTAATCATTACTTATTTCAAGGTCACATTAAAATACCAATTTTTTTTATCTCCAGCTTGTAGCTCTTTGTAAAACCTTTCAAAAATTATTATTCACAGATTTAATTCGATTAATTTTACTTATCAATATATTAAATCGAAAAAAAGATGTTTTAACATAAGACAAAACTTTCCAATTCCGTAACTCAACACATATTTTATCAATTTTAATAATGTTTCATATAAATATTTTTACTAGTAATAGTAACATGCTAGCAATTTTTCGACAAAATCTATTTTTTGACATGTGCAGTTGAGGAAATGTGACCCTTATTTATTATGGATATACAATTTTTAGAATTTATTTTTTAATAGTTATGAATATTTTAAAAAGACTGTTACGTTAAAAAAGTTTTATTTTCCGCGATGTTGACCATATATTAATTTACCAGAGTTAAAATTGGAAAAACTATACACAACAGAAAGCGTACAAATCTGCGGTAACATGTTTTAAGCGAATCTAATGATTTGTTAGAAAAATTGGCCGCCATGTTGGTTCCGCCACGTTTAATTTTAAAAATTAGACTTCAGATTTATGACCCGCGACCCTAAAAACCCCAAATAACAAGTTTTAAGCAAATTTAATGAGTTTATAAAAAAATTGTCTACCATATTGTATCCGCCATTTTTAATTTTGAAAATTGGACTCCATATTTGTTACCAGCGACCACAAAAACCCCCGAGTATCAAATTTAAAGCTAATCCAATGAGTTTTTAAAATTTGTCGGTCATATTGGATCCGCCATTTTCGATAGAGCACATATGAAAACATAAGAAATGATGAATCTCGAATTTTCGATTGATTTTTAAGTACCGAAACATGTCCTTAAACTTCATGCCAAAATTTTGTCCATTTGGGCGTTAAAGGGTTAATTAATTATTTAAATAAAAAATTAATGACAAATGAAATCGAGTATACGCGGTTAGTCGCACGGTGAGAAGTTTCTTCACTTTGCGTAAAAAATTCTTGACATTTGCTGCTTAAAAATTCAATTACAAAAAATTGAAATAAATAAAAACACAAAAATTATTTTAAAATAAAGAAGAGTTTTGTAAAAGGTACTGAGAATATGAAATTATAATTTTTTGTATTTTAAAAGTTATAAATAAAAAAAACTGGGTGAGGAAACTTCTCACGATGCGGTGGATAGAGGGTTAACGGACTTTGATAGAGTGTTTGTAAATGTAACGTGTGTGGTAAAAGGTATCTTACGAATTTAGGTTATGTTGACGATTATTGCACCTATTTGTTAATACGAATATTTTTATATTTAAAACCAAAATTAATTCTTATTTAATATTTTAGATATAATATAGATTTAATATCATTAGCCGTGAAAGTACATTCCTTTGATGTATGATGAACTTCAAAAATTTGACCGAAAATGTTAAACGAAAACAATATTCTCTGTGTTTTGTAGAATTGTGATATATTTGGTATTAAAATATACAAATTATTAATTTTTAAGCAGTGTAATTTTATTTTCGATTTCGTGAACGCGATATTAGCGTGAATTTTTAATAGAAAAGCTCGCCAATTAAATACAATTAATTTAATGGAGCAACAATAATATTTTTCAAATTAAAAAAACTTTAATATTTTTAAGAATTAATTTTGCGCAACCTAAAAATCTTACTCTTGAGTATGAAATTAAGTAGTTTTAATAGGAAAAACCATATAATTGAAAAAAAATTAATTGAAAAACTGAAATTTAAAAGTGTCACTTTCAGAAAATTCACCCATATAGAGGCATCTCAGCCGATTTAATAATTGTTTTGTGACTTCACAAAGCATCATCTCTAAGAAAAGATGAATCTAACAAAAATCAATGCTATTGGTCGCATGGAAGCTTTCCTACCTACGAAGCCGCTTTCCGAGCTGACTCCTAGACATCAGTATCCTATAACGAAGATCCAGGTAGGCAACATCAGGTATGGAGTCAAGGTCGTCGTTGAGGTGGCTAAAAAATCAATACATTCCTACCTTCAAGATTTGTACCAATGTTCATTGATAACTGGATATGCTTGGATCAGATGCAGGAAGCTATTGATTCTAGACAATTACGGCTAAAGTATATCGGTGGTCAATACAACTATATTAAATTTAAAATAAGACAAGTGTAAATGTTGTATATTCAATATAATAAATGTATAAAATGTCATTAATACTGTATTTAATTAAACACCTTTATTAGTATTACGTTAGATAACAAGGTTTACATTTTAAGGTTATGTTTAATAAAATAGGTTATAAGGTTATGTTTAATAAAATAAATTTCAAGTTTACGTTTAATACAATAGATTTCAAGGTTACGTTTGATATTATAGATTTTAACAACTTTTACAAGAGCCATTTATTTAAATTTAAATAATCTCATTAGTGTAAACAATATGGCGCTATCTTTGCTCGCGAAATACAAAATTCAAACGTGTGGGGAATGCTTAATATCCTTCTCTCCCCACTTCGTATAGGGGCTAATCGGTCTTAGCAACCGCGTTGCTAGGTAGATTGAAAGAGAGTTTAGTGTGCGTTGAAATTGAGAGAATTATACACGTGTTATAAATATCATAAATATATGAGGCATTTCATTTCAAACCGTTCCACCGACAAAAAACAATCGCAAGGACACATATTTTCTAATAATTTTTATTATATAATTCTTTAATTGTTTATAATATTTATTTATTTGGTTTATTTATTTATTTATTGGTTTCTACACCTGTCTTCAGCCTTACATACTTGGCTATACAAGCGTTTTCTTACAATTTCATGCTTTCACAAATTTTTTCTTATATCCACAATTCTTAATACTAAGTTTGCGCCTACAGAACGTCTTTCGAAAATTAGGAGTACTCGCATTAGCCTGGACTACCCGTCTAATGGGTTTTCTCGCCAGAGGAGAGGGAAACTGTAGAAAACCTTCTCCTGAGTACAACCGGTTTATCGACAGTCGAGTTCTAATGGTGTGTACCGGACAATAATCGACAGTGCACGTCATTATACCTCGACGTCAAACCTCCCGCTCAGATTATCTCACATGCCGGAAAAATCCAAGCCAAATGGGCGCGAACCAAGTACCCTTGGTCCTAGAACGTCCGCCAAGCGAGGCATTTATCCGACTGAGCTAATCTGTCGGTTAATTGTTTATAATATATTATACACTGATTCAAAAGAGATTTTCATGAGCTTTCTATTGCTATTTTTATTATTTTAAATTTTTGCCAATTTCGTAGAGAAATTGCTGTTTGAAATGTTAAACTCTTAATATCTCAAAACACCCCCCCGCCGATTTTCATCAAAATTATATGAAAATAAAGCGTAAATTCTCTAGTTTCTATTCCCATTTGATATATTATGGACATTTCATGGGATTAATAGAAAAAAAATTATTTAAAAAATGTGTTTTTGAAAAATTTGACAAATAGTATGAAGTTGAACCTTAACCCATTCAACTTACATTCAATTTCGTAATATTTGTGAAATTTTTCAAAAACACATTTTTTAAATAATTTTTTTTCTATTAATCCCATGAAATGTCCATAATATATCAAATGGGAATAGAAACTAGAGAATTTACGCTTTATTTTCATATAATTTTGATAAAAATCGGCGGGGGTGTTTTGAGATATTAAGAGTTTAACATTTCAAATAGCAATTTCTCTACGAAATTGGCAAAAATTTAAAATAATAAAAATAGCAATAGAAAGCTCATGAAATTCTCTTTTGAATCAGTGTATAATATATTATAAACAATTAAAGAATTATATAATAAAAATTATTAGAAAATATGTCTCCTTGCGATTGTTTTTTGTCGGTGGAACGGTTTGAAATGAAATGCCTCATATGATAAATAAGTTATTAACTAAATTTGGTGAACAATTATTTATTACTATAATTAGTGAATCCTATGGTTTGGAGAACCATAATTTATAAAAAAAATAAAATAATAAATAAAAAATAATTTTTTTAATTTTCCGCAGAGGGGTTTGGAATTCGCAAGTGGCGCCATTTAGCAGTGGCAGCCGGTACTCAGTCGTTAAGGTAGAACACCCCAAACCATTACTGATAAAATAGTAATCTGTATTATCGACCGAGGGTACTTAGGCGAGATCAGAGCCTGTCCCAGATCTCTCCTAGCTATAATACTGCGATGCAGCCATTTAAAAAAAACGTTGACGACAAAATTAATGTTTGCACAACTAACAGTTAATTATCCAACTATGGCCGAATTGACTTTATAAAATAGTCTTGCTAACTTTATATACATAAATACATTTATAGTATAAGTGAAAATAAACAAGTAAAATATCTTCCGAGAGAGTGTGGACAACGATGCTAGTTACACATATTATAATAATTAATTAATCTTAAAATTTACATTTTTTAAAAGTGTATTTGGTCATTTCAATATAATTAAATAATTGATTTATTTTTCTGTATTTTCTGACAAAACACTTAAAAATGAATTTCTTTTTCTTGATGAATGATGAAAGCATTACTCCACCAGTAGACCCTAAATAAGTTTTTCTTTATTTTCAAACAAATTTTACTTTTTAAAAAAAGTATTATATACTTCAAGGAATCTAAATTTTATTAAAAGCTGAGTAATATTTAAATTTCAAGTGAATCTAAAGAATTTTTAAACAATTTGTCTCATGCACCTAGAATCCTGACACTGCATATCTATGTAGTTAAAACTAATTTTTTATTTATTTGTAACAAAAAAAATTATTAAAGAAATTGCTTTTATTAAACGTAATTATCAAAGATCTGGAGTGCTGTGATAAAATACCTCTGGTTTTGCTGGTCAGATTATTTTTTTATAAATTTTTTGCTTTAGTGGGTATCCAGGTACCCCGGGTACGAGACGATGTAGAATATGTTGGGTATGGACACAAGAGTTAAGCGTTGTTTTTCAATTTTTGACGACAAAAGATACTACTTTTACTATTTCTTGTGCTGAAAATTACTAACAGTAATCATTGTAGTATTCACTTTTAAAAATTGCTTTAAGAATTTTAATTTTTACATCATCATTGTAATTTTCAATAAATTTTGTATTACTTTTTACATTCAATATGTTGTAAATATTGCAAGAAACAAAAGCGAAACTTTAACTCGAATAAGTAGTAATCCGTACCGCTACCACCACACCTGAGGATGTAGTCCCATGTTGAGCGGAAAACGCAATGCAAAACATAATTTCGTTATTGTAAGAGAGATAGTCAGATATCTCTACCTTTCCACTCTCACAAAATTCTACTTTGCACTGCATTTTCTGCTCTACATGGGACTGAACCCTGAGTATGTGATCACGTCACTACTGTCATGCGCAGCGATCGTAGCCTGACGTCAAAGTCATTAAGGTTATATAGTATTAATAATCATGTATGCTAATACTTCCAAACTTCTTTATATAAAGGGGAAGCACAACCCAAACTTTGACCCCTTTAAATTTGAATTATTAATGTTGGTTATATTTTTTTCCTGCACCATTTTTAACCCTCAAATAAACAAGAAAGTCAAAAATTTTAATTTTTGAAGGAGTTATAATTTTTATCTTTGAACTAATTTCCTACTTTGCATATTTTTGTAAATTAAAATTCTACAACTTTTGACATTTTTCTAAAGTCCTAGACCAATAATCTTCTTGAAAATATTTGCTAGGTTAAATTTTTAACATTTTAAAAATATTAATCTAGAAAATGAAATTAATTTTGACAGATGTTAAAAATTTAACCTAGTAAATAAGTTATTTGACACAATTTTTGTATTAAACGAATAAATTTTATCTAAATACTCATATTCTCAGAAAGATTATTGGTCTAGGACTTTGAAAAAATGTCAAAGTTGTAAAAACTGAACATCAAAAACTAATCTTCCCTTACAATTTTTAATATTATTGAACAGAAATTTTTTTCTAAGCTTATCTTTTAGTTTTAAACAACTTCTCGCATGGATTTGCAAAAATTTGTAATTAGTTAAAAAATAAAAATTCTAACCTCTTCAAAAATTAAAATTTATAATTTTTCACCATGCTATATATTTTAGAGTTAAAAATGGTGCAGGAAAAAAAACTTAATCTACTTTAATAATTCAAATTCAACGGGGTCAAAGGTGGAGGTGGTGCCTCGCATTAAAATATGCAATTTTATCAGTGCATGTTTTGTAAGATGATATAATTTTAAAAACAATAAGACCTATATTATTACAAGTCATTTATAACCCACATAGCACAAAAACTTCCAGGAAGTTCCCCGTGTCAACCTTCGGAAATTACCGTTGGTAACTTTCTGGAAATTTCCAGGAAATATAATAATGTCCGCAGGTTAGAAGCTTACCATGGAAACTTCCTGTAAAGTTCCTAGAAGTGATCAGAAAGTTTCCAAAAATTATTTAAAATTTTTTTTAGTGAAATCATTATTTAAAAAGGGTTTAAAAAATTTAATTTATTCAAATTTTGCATTGTGTTAAAATAAAAAAGTGCATTTAATTAAATGAAATTATCTTCACAACTACAACATACATGAGGACAAGATCATTTTTTTAATTAAACCCATTTTTTATTTTAAAACAATGCAAAATTTGAATAATTTAAATTTTTTAAAACTTTTTAAAATAATTTGTGAAAACTTTCTGGTAACTTCTAGGAAGTTACCAAGGGTAACTTCCGATGGCTGCCACGGGAAACTTCCTGGAAGTTTTTGTGCTATGTGAGAGGTAGTTCTAATTCCAAAGAAAATGACCTTTAAAATAAGCTTAATATTATTTAAAAACGTTTATTATTTTAGAAGTTATTTAAATTTTTATAAAACATTGAAAATGTCAATTCTTATAAATTTCTGAATAAATTACTGGACATGTCTTCTAAAAGGTCTTATTCTTTTGAAAATTTTAACACCTTAAAAAACTTGAACCAAAAAATTGATTTTTATAAATATATTAAAAATCTTTTTTCATTTCCTTAAAAATGACTAGACTGACAACGTTGGCCGGTACTGTAATAATTTAATAAATAACATAGGTAATTTAAAATCAAATATTCTGTCCCTTATTATTATTATTTTTTTTTGCTTAGGGACTTTTGGGAAATCTGCCTACAGACGCCTTGGATTCCGCACTCTAAGGTTATGTGGGGTTGGTATAATAAAACAAAAGAAAATAAAGAAAAAATAAATAAATAATATAGTCAATTTAGAATACTGTCGACCTGCTGCCAGCCCGACCCACTAAAACCCGTAACCCTTCTTTTGGAGCCCTTTACCCTTTCTCGGAACTGTCGTAAGACTTTAGCCTTCGAGGGTGGCGCTCCAACTATGTCGCTGCTGCGACTTTGTTCTCTACCTGCGGTTCTCCTGCGTCAAGAGTTAAAAAATTTAAAACTATTTCAATATAAAAGCGGAATAAACAGCACAACAATAATAAACAAAAAATAAATGTTAAACAAATGTTGAAATGGTGTATAATGTCAAGAGATAAAGTATTAAACGGGTGTAAAAGAGTATCATATAAAATAAAGGTAAAACAGATATAGAAAAGTCAATAGGTAAAAAATTGTGTATGGATAGATAAATCACAAAATAAATTAAAATTGTATAAGGACAAATAAATAACAAAATAAATTAAAATTGTAGAAGTACAAATAAATCTCAAAATAAATTAATAAACTAAAAAAACGAACAAACATGTTTAAAGCTGTTTAATTACGCTTTTTGGCGGCTGTCGAGATCCTTCCTCGACATAACAAAGATTATGAAGTTCTCGACTTGTCGTCAATTCTCTTCTGACTGGGTCATCAGCGATACCATGTTCTCCGGTGTAACTTGACTGTTTACACCTTCGAACATGGCCTGCCTCTCCAAGTCCCACATCTTGCATGAAAAGAGGGTGTGCTCCGCGTTGTCCACAGGGAACTGACAGTACGCACACACCTCATTTTCGCGTAATTTAAAGCGATACAGGTACGCGTTAAAACACCCGTGGCCTGTAAACGCTTGCGTCAAATAATAGGAAACCTGACCGTATTTCCTATTTATCCAGGTGTCGAGTGTCGGGATAAGGCGATAAGTCCATCGACTTTTTTCCTCACCATCCCATCTTTCTTGCCATCTTTCTATGAGCCTGTGCCTCGCTTCTTTGCGTATCAGCCCCTTACTTGGTCTTATTTCCTTATCCAGGGAACTTCTTTCTTTAGAAAAGAGAAACAATTCTTCCCTTTCCCTCGCCAAAAGATCTGCTGGCGGGACACTTGCAAGGACCTGCACAGCACTCGTAGATATAGTCTTATATGCAGAGATGATACGCGTAGTTATCGATCTCAGCGCTGACAGTAACTTTTCACAGATGGTAACACATATTTTACTCCTTAGGGATGGGACCCATGCTGGTGCTGAATAAAGCATTTCAGCATGTATGCAGGTTGACCTGCAAACATTTTAAGGATTTGCCCTTTTAATCTTTTGCAGTTCTTCCCTGTAAACCAGGCAGGCTCTCTTTCCGGACTCAAGATCCGTTTCTGGCTTCCCCAGGTCCAAGCAAGTAAGGCACTTCGGCTTAACGTTACAGCTCTTCGCGAGGTGTCCCTCTCCGCCGCATCTCTGACAGTTTTTACTTCTGTCGGGGCCTTTGCAGGATAGGATTCTGTGTCAGTAACCTAGGCACTTTTGGCGCTTAGCTACTTCAACATGCTCGCGAATTGGAGCATTTATCCAGACGATTTTTATTTTACCAAACTTTAGCAGAATATTACTTTCTGCCTCGGCCAAGCGGATAAGAGCAATCTTAGTTCCTCTGTAGCGCGGCAATAGTCAGCACTCCATAGTGAGATCGGGTTTACCCAGCTTCTCTCTCAGTGCTGAGGTCACCTCACTCTCTGTGGTGGCTTCATCCAGGTCCTTGATCTCTAGAGACCTTCTATTTACTAGAGGCGTCACCTCAGCCCTGCCGTGCAGGCCCAAAGACAGTGCCTCTGCAAATTTTAAGGCCTCTCCACCCTTTTTCACGATCACGAGAACTTCCTGATTGAGAGTTCTCCTGATTTTCCGGATCACGGTACCTGTATCTTCAGGTTTAACCTTGGCTTTTATTAACGTCAAGATACCCTCATAAAACTTTGGGTCACTTGCCGTGATTTTCACAGCTTCCGTGGACCTGAGCTTCGAAGGAGGCTTCGAGAACTTTTTTTTCCCACCGGGAGGCTTCTTTTTTGTAGCCCGTTTTTTTGTCTTTTCCACAACTTTGAAGCCGTCCCCATTGTCTGCTCCGTCTTTCAAGACGGCCTGAGCATACGTCTTGCTAGGACAACTTGAGGACGCCTCCTTTGTTCCAATCAGCGACTCAGAATTAAGCTGTAAAGCATCCTTTCGCTTAGCTCTCTTTCCGCTTTGAGTCGCTTGTTGAGGACTCACATCCGGGCTTAGACCTTACCTGGGGCGCTGACCAACCGTTTTTGCCTTACTAAGGCCTGCATCCGCACTATCCTGAGTTGCAGTTGCACTCTTCGTCCGCCGTGGAGTTTCCACAGTTGGAGTTCGTGGTTCTTGGTCTTTGAAAGGCTCGGGGATAATACGTAAATTCTTACAAATTATATCGAACGCACTTTCCAAAACCGTCACTCCATCCTGAATATCACGACTGACGTTCTTTTGTCGCTTAAACGCTTGACGCACGCTTTTAAATATTCCGGGAATAGCCAGGGACTGATCTGCGACATTTGATTCATAGCATGTCAGCTGGCTATGTATTTAGCTCCCTCCAAAATCCTTGGAGCCGTCTGCACCGACTATCGAGGCTTGCACCCGATCAGAATCGGTGGTGGGATTACCCTCTTGCGAGGTACCCACTTGGAATATTTCGTTTAAAATTTTGTCCATTTCATTCAAAAAAAAATTTGTTTTTGGTTTTAAAATCGGGGAACCACCCTGTTGGTTGTCCTTTTGTGGGAAGCCCGGCACCACGACAAGATCTACCCCGGTGCACCTACGTCGTCAAGAACGACAGTAATGTCCGGCAAAGGATATACATCCGTCCCCAGCACACCCATGCCATCCAAGACAGCAGCCGGGACCAGGAGAGGATAAGCATCCGCTTCTCCCAGCACGTCAAAGATATCACCGATGTTCGGCAGTGGAAAACCAGCGGCGGAGATTAATATTATTATTATTATTACAGTACTATTACTGTAATATTTTAGTATAAATTTACAGTAATCTTACAGTATATTTTTCAAAGCAAAATTAATTTAAAATTCCAGTACTGTTAAACGACCATCTAAAGTAAATAAAAATAACTTTAAAATGTATATTTAATAAATAATCAAGAATTTTTTACTTACTTTATTATTTAGAAAGAAAACTGTTTTGAAATTTTTCCAAAAGCATGTAAGATTGATGTACAGTAGAGACTCTATTATCCGGACTAATGGATGCAGGCACTTGTCCGGATAATCGAAAATCCGGATAATCGAGTAAAGAACGAATTAGACAAATTTTTTATTCATAATTTTATGTATTTATTTGCATATGTATTAAAATGAGACTGAAAGAAACTAAAACTTTTGAAGTCAACATTAATAAAAATGTAGTTAGAAATATTTCAAAATATTTACATAAACATTTTCTTTAAATAATTAAAACACTTTAAAGCGCAACGTTTCGTGTAAAAACTCACGTTTTTGAATTTAAAATAGAAGTTAACGGCTTGAGACCTTATAAACTTTGTATTAAAAAAAATTTTTTTTAATTTTAAATTTGTCCGGATAATTGAATATCCGGATAATAGAGGCCCGGATAATGGAGTCTCTACTGTAATGTTACGTTCTATATGGGAAAGAGATATATGGGCGAATCCCTGGAACTTTTAACCTTTATGTCCCTCACATTATTTTCACTTAAACAGCCTAAATATAAAAACTAATGATTTTTAAATATTTACATGTTTTTAAAAAGAAAATAAGGATTACGATTTAACCATTGATATAAATTGTTTTGTTTATTTTTTCTTTGTTTTTCTTTATTAAAGTTCACAATACCATTATTTTGCAAGTGTCACTTTCACTTTTTCTAAAAGTATTTTAACTGTTTAAATAAGATTTTTTTGGAAAACACGTATTAAACTGTTATAAACTATTTAAAAATATCTTAAGAATTCCATAAACAAACTTAAAAAAATGAAAAGTAGAAATTATAAAAGATATAATCTTCTAAAAATTGTCCCTCAGTTTTTGTGTCGCTGGTCAAATCAAAATGGTTTTATAAATTAAACATTAAAAAACTAAATAAAAAAATTTGAAATAAGAGGCACAATTGAATTGTAATTCAAATTTTATGTGCGTGATTTTTATTTTCAACTGTATTTTAATCAAAATAATTGTTGGATACTTGTGATACTGGTGTAGTGCGAAAAATATGTCGCTGGTCAAATCATTAATTTCTCCAAAGTTTCTTATTTAATTTGCTCCAAAATTGGGGCATATATTGCTTTAGATGTATTTAAAACTGTGTATATGTTTTTATTTATTCTAATTCTCATTTAATTATTTTTTTGACGTGGATATTTAAATTGTCGCTCGTCAAATATGTCGCTTGGTCAAATCAATCGTTTTCCATTCAATCTGAAGTTTCGCATTTATTTGTTCCATGTTATATATCACGAAGTAACCAAAAATGTCATAAAAAGTGACAAAATGAAAGAAAATCAAAAAAAAGAAAATAAAAAGCAAGAAAAAGGAAACGCGGAATGAAAAATTTATCAATGGAAGGCACTTAAGTAATATTTATTTATTTTTTATTAAACGTTCATGAAACTGTTAGTGTTTTTTCAAGGTTATATTAAGATCCTCGATATTTTTTTAAAACAATTCAGCCAATCAAATAATTAGAAAAGTTCATGTTACTAATTCAAATAATTATACGTAAAAAATTTTCATTAATATTTTTATTGTAATTTTGTCCTTATTAGTTGTATTAGACGTTTATTATATTTATTTTCATGTTTAATTATGTTTTTGTGATACTGAGAAATAACTTACTTAAGTGTAGGAGATAAAATGTTTATGTATATCTTGCTACAGATGTAGATAACCTAACATTATTTTCTTTCCAAAAATTTATATTTTAAAGTACAAGGCAACCAAATAATGGTTGTATAATAATAAAAATGAAATTTATTTTGGTAGAAGATGTAATACCAAAAATATCCAAATTGTGCACACAAATTTTTTTTTTTAAATTCAAATTTAAATGTTAAAGTTTCCAGAGATTTGTCCATATACGTGTAAATGAAATTTTGTTCCATAGCGCTTGCTTTTTCGAGTAAAGCCTAAAAATGAAAGTATAATAAATAAAAACATAATAAAACTTGCTTCGCTTAGAGTATTAATTGCTCGGGACATTTTTAATATTACACGGCTCTTAATAAAATTTAGACTCCTGGAAGTAGATTAAACTTTTTTACAAACGTATAATTTGTTTGAAAACGAAGAAAAACTTATTTAGGGTCTACTGGTGGAGTAATGCTTTCATTATTCATAAAGAAAAGGGGATTTTTTGTTTTTTAAATGTTTTGTCAGAAAAGACAGAAAAATAAATTAATTAATTATATTGAGATGACCAACACTCTTTTTAAAAATGTAAAATTTTAAGATTAAGATTTTGTATCAGATAAATTCTGAATAAAAATACCTTTTTTGCATATTTTGGGGTCAGCAAGTAAGAAATATACTGTTAGTACCTTAAATAAACCCAAACAAAACATACATTTCTTTCAAAAAATTTTTAATACATATTTCCCATGACAAATCCTACATCAAATCTCATGTGAGTTCAATTTTACTCCTTGAGAGTAATTTTTTCCATATTATTTCTCATGTTAAATCTTTTAATTTTTTGAAAAATATTTCTATTTCAAAGCGTCGGACTCGAAATATGGCGCTAGAACTTTTATATAAAATAATTACGTGCGAATGAGGACGAGAAAAATGGCACAACCGATTTTAAAGATCTTTGAGAAAATCCCTTTTTCCCCAATAATATATCAAATTCCTCGAATCACCCTTCGGCTTTTCTGAAATCTCCCGATTACTCGACACCACGTTTACCGGGTTGTCTACTTACAGGCATCGTTTTGTTACCTACTTTTACATAAGAATAATCCCTACATTGTAAAGATCATTTTGTTTTATTATAATTAAACCCACTTTTTTATTTTAAAACAATGCAAAATTTGAATACATTAATTTTTTTTAAACCTTTCTAAATAATAATTTCACGAAAAAAATTTTAAATAATTTTTGGAAACTTCCCCTACTGGAAAATCCTATATAGCTTCCTTAAAGGAATCCTACAAGAATCCTTCTGGGATTCCTATAGGATTTTTTATGAGAACCTGTATATGTTCCTATATAGGACAATGCCTATAGGAAGATTTATGTCATCCTATAGGAGTCCTATATAGTTTCCTATAAGAAAACATATGTTGACTTATAGGATTCCTATAGGACTACTATAACAAAATATGTAGTTTCTTTGATAGGTCGTTATGTAAATTCCTGTATATGAAACTTATAAGAAGTTATATAATTTCCTATTTAGGATCCTACATAGATTTTCACATAAGATTTTATGTGTGTTCCTATATAAGTTCCTCTATGGTTTTTATAATAAAATTTTGTTTAAATATCTACATGTAGATCTTTCCTATATATGTTCCTATATAGGATCTTTCGTAGGTCCCTATATAGGTTTTGCAACAAAACTTTGTAGAAAGTCCTATGTAGAATACTATATAAAATTTCCTATAAGAATTTATATAGGATTCTATGTAGGTATCGCAACAAAATTTTGTACAATTTCCTATATAGGAACTTATATCGGTTTTTATGTAGGATGCTATGTAGGTCTCGCAACAAAACTTTGTACACTCATAATAAGGACAAGCTGAGTTTACTAGAATGATACGCATTCGAACTTACACTGGGAAGTTGTGTTAAGCTTACACTAATTGTTTTTTTTAATCTTCTGTCCAATAATTGTTGTCAATTGAACAGCATTATTTTGGAAAAATTTCATTTAAGTTACATTCAATTTTTATATGTAAACGTTACGTTCCAAAAAATTAATTTTGAGTTATTGATACCATTCTATCCAGATTTTCAATTTTATTTTCATATTTTCAATTTTAGTTCCAGTTTGTACTATTTTTAATTTTATAAATACACACATTTTTGTATATTTTATGAATATATATTATTTCAATTTTTATAACTAATTGACGATATTTGTATAAAAACATCATTTTTATTGTTTTTTGTATATTAGGTATTACAAACGAAGAATTAGAACATAATTAAAGCATTGAGTATTGTATTATCTTTTAACACAGGACAATTATATGTAATTTTTTGGTATATTATGTATTACAAACGAAGAATTAGAACATATTTTAAGCATTGAGTATTGTCTTATAATATAATAATATATATATGTATATTACATTATATAATTGTCTTATAATATGACTTTTTAATCTTTGACATTAATATCACAACAATAATACTTTGTTATAAAAACTCTAAATTAAATGCGTAAAAAAGTTTTATCTTTTTACACAGGACAATTATATGTTATAAAACTAATTATAATTTTTACGTCGATGAAATCGAGAACATAAAATGTTATTTGTTTATTCCAAAATAAACATAAAATATTACTTTTTTTTAATCACATGAATTACTAATTATATTGAAAAAACGATAAAAACTGATGAAATTTACAGTTGATTCTTCATTCCGTAAACAATAGTTTTGTAAAATAACTTTAAAAAGTTGTCGATGTTAAACAATTAGTATATAAAAATTAAATACCTTTTTTTAAACAAATACTTTTTAAGATCTGTTTGAGATATTATTGGTTTAATTGACATTTCATTATTTTAGAAAACATCTATAAAAAGGTACATTTTTCACTAAGAAAATCAATTGAAAATTTCTTCAGCTTTGAGCGACTTCTACATATCTACCGATTTTAAAAACAATTAATCAGAATCTAACAAATCTGACTTTTGTCTTTTTCAATAACACCATTAGTTTTAACATTAAGTATAATAATTTATAAAAATCTCTTATATCTGTTCGCTTATCTTAATCTTTGACATTAATATCATAACAATAATACTTTGTTATAAAAATTCTAAATTAAATGCGTAAAAGGAACTTTTTTTAATCATCTGATGAAGTGCTGTCTGAAGAATCTGTGAAAATATTAAAAATTATTTCATTCTTTTTAATTTTGTGCAAATTGTAAGTTATTTATAAAATTTTTCTTTTCTTTAAAAATTAATTAACTATTAATAATAATTAATTATAATTAATTAGCTAACCCCTACAGCATTGAAATTTTTCTGAAAGCTTATGAAATATTTACTAGCAATGTTTAAAATTATTATTATTAAATGCAAATATTTTTTTTAACAGTATACCTTTTTTAAATACATTCTTTATTAAAATATATGTAATTTTAATCGCCCGTTCATAAGAAATCACTTTAAGAGCAATTTCTCAAAATTTCATAAAAATTTCAAACAATAGAAATTTTGTAGAATCTTTTAAATATAACTAAACTGTTAAAAAAATTTTTTTATATAATTAATTTTTGGAAGAATTAGTTAATTAATTAATTAAAAATTTTCAACATGATTGTTTTCGCTAAAATGTTTAAATTATTTATTTATTATCCTTTATTATAAAAGACATGGAGTGAAAAGTCGAATTTATCGAAAAGTATCGAAGAAATGAATGAATATTCAGAATGTAAAATGATTTGTGATTTCAAAATTGTTTGAACATTCTTTAAATGTTAATTTTTAAAATTTAAATAAAATACTGTAAAAAATAAATTATTTTCAATTTGATGTTTTTATTATTTTAATTATTTAAAAAAATTTATTATAGGTGTATTTTAAGAATTTAAATATCCTTAAAAATTGAGCTCCCGAATCAAAAAACTTGATTTGCGTTCAGACAGAATTTTCACTTCAGTCAAGCCTTAATGAAAAAATAAAGAAGAAATAAAATAAAAAAATTTTGAAAAACATATCCTTGAAGATAATGTAAGCCTTTCAAACGTCAAATCGAGTTTTTTATCCGGAAGCTCGATTATTCAAGAATTATTTTTAAAAAAATTATTTTTGGAAGATTAGTCTATAGGGGCGATTCCACGTGAGATTTTAGTCGACCTCTTAAAATCGTCCAAAAATATTTTTTTTCTATTCTGTATCGAAAAAAAACAGATACATATTTTTTTATTTTTGTTTAATTGTCAAAATTTTCGAGTAATGAATTTTCGAAATTTTGCACTTTTAACCGTAGACCTATATTCAGTAGCTTATAAGTCCGAAAATATTGAGTTTAGAAAAAAGTTGTCAAAGAACGAAAGTTTTAGTTCTCTTTCGACTTTTATTAAATGAAAATAAAAAATTTTTTTTTCATTTTTTATTAAAAAAATAAAAAAAATTTATAAACAAATTAATTTTTTTTAACTTTGGGTATGATAAATTTTTAATTTTCTTTTTTCAAAACATACCTGTAAATGATAAGAAGGTTTTGCAAAAAGTTTCAGAGTGGGCCTGACAAGTTTAATGGGTTAAAAAAGATAGTTAAGCTGCCCGTGCAGGTCGCACGCCCGCGGCGCAATATGATTTTTTTACAATTTACTATTAAAAATTGTCTAGAGCCTGCAAATTTTATCGGATTTTGATTATTATTAAATTTGCAGGCTCTAGACAATTTTCAATAGTAAATTGTAAAAAAATCATATTGCGCCGCGGGCGTGCGACCTGCACGGGCAGCTTAATTATCTTTTTTAACCCATTAAACTTGTCAGGCCCACTCTGAAACTTTTTGCAAAACCTTCTTATCATTTACAGGTATGTTTTGAAAAAAGAAAATTAAAAATTTATCATACCCAAAGTTAAAAAAAATTAATTTGTTTATAAATTTTTTTTATTTTTTTAATAAAAAATGAAAAAAAAAATTTTTGTTTTCATTTAATAAAAGTCGAAAGAGAACTAAAACTTTCGTTCTTTGACAACTTTTTTCTAAACTCAATATTTTCGGACTTATAAGCTACTGAATATAGGTCTACGCTTAAAAGTGCAAAATTTCGAAAATTCATTACTCGAAAATTTTGAGAATTAAACAAAAATAAAAAAATATGTATCTGTTTTTTTTTCGATACAGAATAGAAAAAAAATATTTTTGGACGATTTTAAGAGGTCGACTAAAATCTCACGTGGAATCGCCCATATATATATATATTGTTTCATTTGTTTCTAGTTCACGTTTGATAAAGATGTTCATCTGTCGCTTCTGTGAACATAGAACTGAGATTTTCAAGCAACATGTGGATCATCAAAAACATCATCGACTTCTAAGTAATCAAAAATATTGCGGTTTTAATGGTTGTCAAATGAATTTCAAAGATGTGGCGTGTTTAAGATTACATACTATCAGAAATCATACCGAGCTACGCGATATTTATTACGAAAAAATGTCTGAAAGAGTAATTAACGAAGATGGTAAATTTCTGTGTACAGTTATTGTATGTAGAAAGCAATACTATCATTATCAAAAATTTATCAAACATTTAAAGGAACATATGAGAAATGGAGAAAATATCAAATGCCCAATCCGAATATGTGAAAAAAAATATAATCTAGTGAATTCATTTACAAGTCATATGTCAAAATGTCACTGGAATATCGAATGTGAGTTTAACAACGTAATTGACAACCGTGAATCAATGGAAGTCATAGATGAACAAAATATTAATCAAGATGTTTGCAGTACGGAAGGAATGAAGAATAACGAATGCTTGGAAAATGTTTATTTAAATGATGAACAGCTTGAGAACAGCAATGCCGTAAAAGATAGCAAAATTAATGAAATGAATTATGCTTTAGGGGAGACCGGGGTTACTTGGCGCAGGAGTTGCTTGCCGCAGTCGAGTTTTTTCGAAAATTTTGAGTTGAATAATTTTTTCTCTCCACTCGAGTTAAAGTACTTAATAAACTTTAAGTTTGTACAAAGTTTCATTTTTATTCATTAATTATTGTGGTGTATAGATTATAATAATTGATTTTGGTACTCGAAAGTAAATTTTTGACCTCCTCATTTTTTTGTTGTATCTTTTTAAGAAATGATTTCAAATAAAGCTCAAATATCCAGTTTTGAGCTTTAACTATTTGTTTTCAAGGGCCAATAAAGAATTTTTGATTTTTATTAATGTTATTAATAAAAACTTTATAAATATATAAAAAGTACCTCCGGGGTTACTTGGCGCGGTTTGGCTGGGGTTACCTGGCGCGCTCGAACTGAGAGAAATCTGCTACATCAGTATATAGTAAACAGCATCTCTCACGAGTTTAGTCACAACATTTATATTTCTATGATAAAAGTTAAAAGTTTCGGGTTAAATGTTGTTAATACTGCATAAAGAATGAGTAATTACAAAAGAAAATCAGCTGTTAACGAGCCAATACAACAGGATGTATTGATAAGAGCAGTGAAGGAAATTAAAATTAATGAGAAAAGTCTACGTGGAACTGCGAAAGATTTTGACTCACCAGAAACATTAATTTTGACTCTAAAAATTCGAAAAAATACTATTAAGTAAGAAATTTAATTAAATGTGTAATAAATATTAATAAAATTATTTGATAAAGTTTAATATTATGTAATTTATATATTCCTAAGTACTAAAACATAAGCCTGTTTAAACAATTTTAGTGAAGGTTGCGTTTTTTAAAAATTCACAGAGTATATTTTATAAATGTTTTCTATAATTTTACGATTACACAAAAAATGATCTTAATTGTAACTAAATATGATCCTTCTTTAAATTTTTTATTGGAAAATGACAGTAAAAAACTAATTTTACTATACCATCTAATGTTTCAACTTTAAATCATATAATTTAACTAATTTCACTCATGTGCCAGGCAACCCCGGCCCGGGGTTACTTGGCGCACTTTACACAGCTTTAAATAAAGTGGTATAAAAAAACTATTAAATGGATTTCAATTTTTTTTGTTTTAAATTGAAGCTGAGATGTAGCAGTAAGTTTTCCGTACAATAGGAATTTTAAAAAATCAAAAATGTTTTAGTTAAACAACAAAAAGTGAAAAGTACGCCAAGTAACCCCGGTCTCCCCTACTGTTTTTAAAATTAGAAGCAGAATTTTTAGTACCTTAATCTACTATTCAATGTCTTGTTAATGAATTGGGGATTATTAATTTCCAAAAAGAGTTTAATCATGCAAAAGTGTTCAAAAGACTTGTCAAAGATTTGCAAAAATTAGAAAAGGAAGGCGTTGAAATTTATCCTAATAAATTTGTTAAAGGCTCTGTTGTCTTCATCGCAAATGATAACTTGGGAGCTCATGGTATTGGAGGTTATGTTGAAAATTTTAGCAAGAGTGAGGATTTTTGTAGGTACTGTTTTATTAATAGATCAAAATTTTTAAATCAAGAAAATAAAAATTGAAACTCTAAAAAACAAAAAGAAGCAGACAGTGTTCTAATGCAAGAAGTAGAAGTGGAAATTGAAAATAGACAAAAAGAAGAGAACGAGGAAGATAACAAAGACGATGATGAAGAAGACGATAAAGAAGAAACGAACAATGATGAACAAGAAGAGGAAGATGAATGTAAAAGTAAAGATTACGAAAGTGGTGATGAAGATAATGAAGTAACTGAAATTGATAACGATAATGACGATTCTGATGATATTGATGAGCAAACAGATAGGACAGAATTCACTCCGAGAACTTATATAATAAGAACAATTAATTCTTACTTACAATGTTTGCAATTGAAAGGTAATCGAAATCATTACCGAGGAGTCAAATTCAATTCGTTATTTAACAAACTAAAAGGATTTCATGTTTGTAATTTTGGATTGCCACCATGTCTTGCCCATGACCTTCTGGAAGGAATTGCTGCTAGTGATTTACCGCATATATTAAAAAATTTAGTCAAAAGAAAATACTTTACGTATGAGTATTTAAATGCTCAAGTAAATCAGTTTCATTATTGTACAACTGATCAACGTGATAAACCAGCTAATGTAGCTGAGAAAGGAAACAAACTCACAGATGGAGCATGGCAAATATTCAATTTTATTCTACTGCTTCCTTTTTTTGTTGGATCTAAAATTAACATCGATGATGATGATGCATGGCAATGCTTTCTCAAATTAAGTGAAATTGTTGAACTTGTTTGTGCCCCGGAAATACATGTATCATACATTTTATTCTTAGAAGATGCCATTAATCACTACCTTGGACTAAAAACGAACTTGTTTCCTACAATCAAATTGCTTCCAAAACATCATTATTTGTTTCACTACCCTGAAGTAATACTGGAATTAGGTCCTGTAATGAAATTGTTTACTTTAAGGTTTGAAAGTAAGCACACGTTTTTCAAAAGAGTGATGAGAAACAAAAAGTGTTTTAAAAATGTAACTTTATCTTTAGCAGAAAAGCATGAACTTCTTCAATGCTTGTTACGTACAGGTGCAGGAATAAAATATGAATTACAGTTGAATGAAGAGTCTACATTTCATATTAATCGATATTGCGCTGATTTAAAAAAATGTATAAAAATATTCTTGAAAATAGTGAAATTACAGAGTGTTCAAGTGCTTTTTTTAGAGAAAAAAATTATCAGAAAGGAAATATATAGGCAATACGTCAACATACATATCAGTACAGAGTAGAAATGGGAAGAATTGCACTTATTTTGTGTAACAATCAAAGGTGCCTCTTTTTTGTAGTAGAAAATTTAAAAACTACCTTCGAACCAGGGCTTAGACTTTATGAACTTGGGTGTTTTGAACGATATGAGTGTATTCCAATGACCAGCAACTTGATTTCGAACCGCTTAATATTTACAAGCAAAATACCAAATCGTTTGTTAAAATTAGGCATGGACTTGTTCGCAGCTGTCTTAGTGTATAAAATATGAAAACAAATATTTTTATACATAAAAATTATTAATTCTTTAAATTTATTTGAAATAGAAGACTAAATTAAAAATGTTTTAAATATATACAATTTGTATAACTTAGTAATATAATGATTATTTAATTTTGTACTGTTTTTGATAAAAAATTTGTTTTGTGAAAATCTTTAGTATACCATGCATATTTTCAAAATCACTGGCCCAGAAGGAGGAAAAACAACAATCATTCCAGCCGTAAATAAGGAGGATTTAATATTGTCGGCCTGTACTCGACTAAATCTTCCTTTGGAGCAAATGTACCAGGTATAGATTACATATTTACACATTATTTTTAATATTACATGTTACAAATAAAAGATTTTAAATTTTTTTGCATTAATTGAAAAATATTTTATAATGTTAAGTTGTGTATATTTTTATTTATAGATTATAATTCTTATAATTGTTTTGCAGATTGTTCTTGACGGTAACGGTTCAGTTATTGAGGAATTTTAAGTTTTAAGTGAAATTGCTAGTAGAACAGACATGGTAAAATTCATGATGCTGCCTGAAGGAATGGCGTGGACAAATCCAAATTCTGTTTCCAGTGACAGTGGACATTCATTTATAAATGGTAAGATACATACCATATACATGATATCAACATTGAAGTCAACAAGCTATATAGAAACTCTGAAGATGGCAAAAAAAATTGTAGAAAGGTACCCAAAAGCATTTGAAAAAGTAACATGGAAAAATGGACACATTTATTCCGATGGCATTCATGAATTAAGGACCGTAATCTATGATAGGCTAAAGTGAGTATAGGAAAAATTTATTTGTAAAATAATGTTTAATAAATTCACACTCGCATGTCAGCACGCTTGTGAGCACTAAAAAATGAAATAATCTGTTAAGTTAATTATTTTAACTTTTGAATATCATATTTTTTGATTATTCAATTATATCAAGTTTTCTTATTTTCCAATTAATTGATAAATAATCAATTTATTAAATATTTAAGGTATCAAAACGAGCAATCGTCAACAACGACCAAAAAAAAGAAGTTTTTTGAGTTCCGTGGAAACGGAAGAATGCGATGCGCCTGCAAGCGTTGCAAATAAAAAGATAAAAATTACCAGATATGGAAAAGGCCAGGATTGCTATGGGTGTGTGGCCTACGAACCCCCTTTAACAGAAAATGATACAATAGAAAGCCAGAAAGAGAAAAAAAAGCAACTGTTGAAATACTTTGAGGAAGACTGTGACACAATGCTTGTTACTGAGTTATTAGAAAAGACATATCCTTCACAAAGAAGATGTATCAACCACAGGGAAGAGGAAAACATAAAATTACAGGACATTTTAACTAACCATTGGCCATACTTAAGCAAAGAAAAATACTTCATCAATCATGCTGATGTTCTTTTGGGGAAAAAAGTTCAAGATGTTTGGAATTCAAATGTACAGAAAAAATCAGAAATCATTGTCTCCTACTTCGAAGGTATCATCTTTCAACATCGTAAAACAAAAAATATTCCAGGATACGTAAAGAAACTGAATGAGATTTCAAAAACTTATAAAGAAGTAGAAAAAGTGGTGGAAAGCAGAAAACCTTCTGCTTTAGTCGTTCTGCCTCTAATAGCCTGTCAATTTAAAGAAGAAGAGCTTTTTACTCTTAAGGTGTGTATGGGTGGAGAATTTATACAAATAAATTTAATAAGTTGTGTGCATTATCGGTTTAAAATGTGTATGACACATACACGGAATATTAGTAACTTTTTTCTTTTTTCAGGATTCTGTTGCAACAGAAGACGAAATAAAATATGCTGCTAATGATTCAACACGACCAGCGTTAATTATTACAGGCACATTTAATTCAGTTTATATTATACCATATAAAAATTCATTTTTAGTTAACTTTAATATAATGTAGGGGAATAGGTTCGGTTGTGGGCATAGTTTCGATTTTGAATCATAATTTGTTTCCTTGTAGATATTTAGAAAATATATGTATATGTATTTAAAGCTAGGGACCTTAGCTAACTACTCGTGAAGAAAATAGATTGATTCCGTTGACTAGAAAAATTTTATTAGAAATTCAATAAATTAGTCATTTTTCGAACAAAAAAAATTTCTCTTAAAAAATCTATTAAAAATGCAAAAAAATTAATTAAGTTGCCATTGATTAACTACATAGGGATGATTTCTTCTAATTTTGACAATACATGCCCCCATGCATATAAGATTTCTCACACTTAACTTGAACTGCCCAGTTACTACAATGACTATAATTGCGAACGACGTACGGACATTAAAATCTCATTATATTAATATCCGTGCTGGACCACAAAACTCTTAAAATTCATAAAACACTATTAAAAGTTGTAAGGAATTACTTATGATTATATCGATAACGATATTTCACGATTTATCTAAAATAAGAGTGGTGTCCACAATCGAATCAATTTGGATGCCCACAACCAAACTTGACGATCATTTTAAAACATCATGACAAAAATTTTACTTGTGAACATTTTTGTGATACTTGGTATTGGATCATACAATATAACATATTTACTGTGTAAATACGCTTTGAACTTATTATTTTAATTAATTCACTTCGATTTTTTGAACATTTAACAATGTTTAAAAATACATTTTTGATATATTTAACGTGTAGAAAAGTTCATTTATATATATTAAAAAGCGGGGTTGTCTAATCATTTTTGTATTCAAATAGAAAAGTACGTTAGGTCATAACATATACATGATATTTTCCAGATTAAACAAATCTCATTTCTGCCAAAAGTTCTGCGTAGGTGTCTACAACCGAACCTCTTCCTCTACTATTTCTTTTTTTCAGGATTCTCCTTATAATTATGATGAAGCATGTAAGTGTTATATAGTAGTTGAGGAACACATTGTCTTAAAATCTAATGATGTATTGAAAAGTGTCTTATTACTTCTTCTTAGTTACTACGTCTATGGATATAATTATCCAACAAACAAGTCTGCTTCTTTTGATTTTATTCAACAATAAATTATTTATTTTATTTTTTTCAGTTTATTTTACTATTTGATTACAGTTATATTTGATAACAGGTTCAATATGTCTTTTCTAGGATGTTGCTGGATGTTAATCCTGTGAAAGGATATAAAAGTATGAAAACTTCAAAAAAGTCGGGAACTTTAATTAACAATATTATTGAAAATATGCTTATAATACTATTTTATACTATTGTGTCGACATTTTTTGTATATATTATATGTGGTGTTTCTGTTAAAAATATAAAATAAGTTGTTCACTATGTTTTTTTAAAATTTTTGTTATGCAATAAAAAGAAAATATTTTACATGACATTTCATAGATATTTTTTACTCAAGGTAATGTAATTCCAATTAAATATTCTTGCGAATTTTTTATGAAAACTTTTTATAAAAATGCTAATAATTTTGTATTTTTACCAAAATATTTTAAAGTATTTTTTCCAAAATATATATGAGCAATTTCACGTGAGATTTTAGTCGACCTCTTAAAATCGGCCAAAAATATTTTTTTTTCTATTTTGTATCGAAAAAAACAGATAGGGGAGAGTAGGCTACATTGAACCAGCGTCAACAGTGAATTACTTTAATTTTCTAAGAAATGACTGAGTGGAATTTTTTCTTATTTAATATATAAATTAGTATTACCGAAAGCGACTACGTCCAAAAATTTTGAGCACGTAGGTTTATTATTTACAAAGAAAAACGAAAAAAACTGTTTTTCACGTACAAAACAAAAAATTTTGTGGAAATATAATGAATTTTTTTTATTGAAATAGGAAGTTTTAAAAATTAGTAAACTTGTGATTTATGTCGCTTAGGGTGTCAACTTCAATATTCCGATGTGATAAAGAATTTTAAGCCTTACATAAATTTATTATAAACAATTTTTGTTGTGAATGTCATGTGAATGCAGTGAGTGCGGCATCATTGAACCACCCGAAAAAGCAAAGAATTTTCAATTTTAAGAGTGGTAAAGTTGTCTGCTCTACTAATTAGTAAGAAAAATACTAGAAGACATGCTTTCATCACAATTGTGAACGAGAGAAACTCAAACTGTCACTTTACCTACCTAACCTGACATCAAAATATATTAATCTCCTATATTAACAAATAATAACTCTTTAACAACAATTTTCTATTTTTTTGAGTGAAAAATAATATTTTTTACAATGTGTAAGTGGAAATATTATTTTTGAAGTAAATTGTAGTGTTTTATTAAAGGTGGTTCAATGTAGACACAGATTCTTCAAAATAAGATAAGTGTAACTTGTTATAAAAAAATTAAATTTAATTATTTTATCATAATAATTTGTGTTTGTAACGTGTATATTAACTAAAGGAGTACTTCAGCTTAATGTTGATACAAAAACCTGATCAAAATTTGTAAAATTTAATTAGTTCCTGGACTTTAGAAAATACCCGGTTCAATGTAGCCTACCCTCCCCTACGTATTTTTTTATTTTTGTTTAATTGTCAAAATTTTCGAGTTATGATTTTTGAAATTTTGCAATTGCCCATATGTGAAATTAGAAAAAATTACCAAATATCTAGTTTCTTTTTTCTCAATAATTTATAAGTATTTCAACACATAACTTTGGGTAAAGATACAATAGCTTCTGTAATTTTCTCTAAAAAATTCTGGTTATATTTTCCGTAAAATTTATAAACAAAAATACACGCCAAAAAGCGTGTATTTTTACTCACAAATTTTTAGGTATTTCTCATAAAATGTTTGGGTAAAAATACCAAAAATCTTGTGCATTTTTACCTAAAACTTAGTAGGAATTTTTTCCAAAAGATTTGGGTAACAGTACTAAAAAATTTATGTACTTTTACCCATCAAATTTTTGGTATTTTTTCCGAAATGTTTGGGTAAAAATACCAAAAATCTTGTGCATTTTTACCTAAAACTTATTAGGAATTTTTTCCAAAAGATTTGGGTAAAAGTACCAAAAATTTTATGTATTTTTACCCACAAATTATTGGTGAAAATTACTTCCAAAACATTTTTGGTAAAATTACCCCAAAAATTTTTTACAGTGTACTTTCAATTTGATAAATTTTACTTGTCAATATATTAAATCGAAAAAAGATATTTTCAAAAAAACCAAATTTTGAAACTTTATAACTCAAAAAATATTTTATCAAATTAAAAAAAATAATATTTACGCTTCCACGAATAATAGTAATATTATAGCAAAGTTTAGAGAAAATTCATTTTTTACCTGGGCAGTTATGGAATTTTGCCTCATATGTTCGTAATTTGTGATTACGTTTTATTTTGTTACTCCGAATCCCTTTGAGATCCCAATATAAAACTTACAGGACATTCGTCTACATTAACCTATAAAAAATTAAAATTCATAATAATCAGTTTTTATTTTTGTTATAGGTATTTTTCTCAAAGTTGCTTCATAACATAACCTTAAATGTTTAACCAGAAATGTAATTTGTAAAAAAAATAAAGTGATAAAATAATATTTTTAATTTGTTAGAATTATAGGAAAAACAAAATTTGATATCGATACTATTGTTTTGCTTAAAGTCGAAAATGAAATTCCACAATTTGGAAAAAGTTTTAAAATTTATATAAACGAAGAAGCAGCTGATTCTCTAAAAGACACAGCTTTCATGTTAAAATGTAAAATAATTAGAATATTTGAATTTAATGAACACTATCAAGCTTACGAAATTGAAGACACACTTGAATATGAGTTCATTAAATTAAGTGATTTAAATAATCATCGTGCAAGGAATTGCATTCCAAAATCGGATGAAAAATGTTTTGTGGTTTACTGTCATCATCATAATCATTTTTTACTGCTTGATTAAAAATGGACTGAGATATGATATGGGATTATTTGTGATAACAGTTGTAGTAAAAGAAAAGTTCGACTATAATTGTTTTTTGAATATTAGGAATTGGTGATTTATGATAAAATTTGTCTAATGTAATAATAGTTCTACGGTAATTGTATTTTAAATAAAATTACTTTTATATCTGACATTTATATTTTGTTTATTAAAGAAAATAGTGTCCTAACCATCCATTAGTTTTCTGAACGTTAATCATGGTCACTTTAACTAATTATTTAGTCTACATAACCTGTCAAACAAATTTATACGACTATTGAATTGTAGTCATTAAAATAGAAAACCTGGTTACTGTAACCAGGAATTACGGGTTACTTTAAAAAAGACCGGAGGTTACTTGAACTATAACTTAGAACAAAGCGACCCAGCGGGCACAAAGACAAAAAACGTTCTTTGAACGTCTGTAGAACGTTTAATGTCTGCCAATTTAAGTTTTAAGAACGTCCGAACGTTCCAAAAATGTTTCAGAACGTTCGGACATTCTTAGAACGTAAATTGGCAGACATTAAACGTTCTATAGACGTTCAAAGAACGTTTTTTTGTCTTTGTGCCCGCTGGGGAACTATTCAACTACGTTTGCTTTTTGCATCAACCAGTTTTCTATGTCACAGCAACTAAATTGTTTTTTTCGCATTTTTAGTAAATGCATGGTTAAAGACAAATTTCACTACAGAAATCTGGTTGTATGAACCAGGAATTTCTCTCAGTGTAGTACTGGTAAACTGCCGGATGATAACTCCGGCAGGTATCCGGTACACGTACTGGACCGGTACCGAATAATCCACCGGGGCGGTACTGGCCAGGTTAATATTTATAGGCATTTAGTGCCGCTTTAATACCGGCACACTACCGGCAGGTAACTGTCCCAGTACCGTCATTTTCACCGGCTTGGTACCGGTAAATTGCCGGATGGTAACTACAGCAGGAATCCGGCACACGTACCGGCTACACTGAAAAAAATGATAATGTTAATTTTGACATACAGCAATACCGTATTGCTGTTCTTAAAATACAGTTTTCGTGTTCTCCGCATACATATTATTGTCTCTCAAATACATATTGCTGTTCTACACTGCGTATGGCTAAAACAGCAATACTGTATGGCAGTATCATATCTACCAATATAATATGTCAGAATTGGCTATATTTATGGCAGTACCATAAATATATTTTTTTCAGTGTAGGCACTGGCCCGGTACTAAAAAAATTGTTTTTTTTAGATAAAAAAGAATTTTGTAGATAGAAAATTTTTTTAGTAATGGTGGAGTGAATCAGTTTTGTAAGTGCCGGCGATATATTGGCCAGGTACCGGTTTTAAATATAACACAGGCCGAGAAGATTTACTTTCCAAGGATCAGACAATACTTTTCCGAAGGATTTCGACGTGCTGAATCTGAATCCGACCTCAAAAAGGACCCATCACGTCAGGTTTTCGAGATATTTTAACCTAAAAGTGCAAAAAAACTGTTTATAGTTCTATTTGATGTCATGTAACATCAAGAGATAATTTTTTTCCCTGAAAGGTCAATATTGAGCCTGAAAGTACTACTGAAAGTACTTCCCCTTTAAAATCCATTTTAAAAATTAAAAAAATCTTTATTGTTTCTGAGTAATCGTTTATTGAATTTTCCGAGTTTGGCGAATTCTTCGAAAAAAGTGAGTAGACAAAGAAACTTTGATAATAAAGCAGAATTTAACTACAAACATCTAAATTTTAAATAGTTCTGAAAATTTTTTATATATCTGAATGCGAATTTGATATCAGATTGACAGAATTAAAAATGGAATATTTTAGGGAAATACAATCAATTTTAAATAAATCGTCTGCCATATTGTATACGCCATTTTTAATTTTCTGAATCTGATATTGAATTCCTATTCACTTATATCGAAAATCCTCAGAACTATTTAAAATTTAGATGTTTGTAGTTAAATTCTGCTTTATTATCAAAATTTCTTTGTTTCTACTCAGTTTTCGAAGAATTCGCCAAACTCAGAAAATTCAATGAACGATTACTCAAAGAAAAATGAAGATTTTTTAAAATTTCAAAATGGATATTAAAGGGGAAGAGTAGCACTTTTAGTAGCAAGATTGACCTTTAAGAGAAAAAAATTATCTCATGATGTTACATAACATCAAATATAACTAAAAACAGTTTTTTTGCACTTTTATGTTAAAATATTTCGAAAACCTGACGTGATGGGTCCTTTTTGAGGTCGGATTCAGATTCAGCACGTCGAAATCCTTCGGAAAAGTATTGTCTGATTCTTGGAAAGTAAATTGAATCAAATTTTGTTGGCCTGTGTAATTTGCACACACTTTTCAAATTTTATATTTTTTATACAGTAAACATATTTAAATAAACAATTAATATCAAATCATAAGCAATTAAGAAAATGCTGTAACATAACAATTATAATTATTGAAAATCTAAAAGAGAAAATCTGACGTTACGGGGATTTGAACTCTGGACCCTGAGACGCCAAGCGCACTGCCACATACACTGACCTAAACCTGCTCATGGTATATAAACGCTAAACCGTCGTATAAAGTGTAACAAGAGTCAAGGTCATAGGTTGAATGAAAATAACGTTATATACAGCGATCATTTAAATTATTGTATCTTAATATTTATACCTTTTTTCATTTAATGTGGTAAACTTGTATAGTTTTGAATAAAAAACTTGCAATTAAAAAATTAACTGCCTGTAACCTACTGGCGTAGTACCGCCTTTATAAAAGAAACCTGTATGATAAATTCTTAAAAGCAAATAGTACGCATAAAATTAAAATTGTTGCTTAAAATAAAATAAAAATATTTTTAAAAAATATATATTATCACCGGCAAATCTCCTTCGGCGGTAAAAAACAGAGCGAAATTACAGTACCGGGCCGGTGATACGCCGGTGCTGGGCCGGTAAAAATATTATCACCGGCAAATCTCCTTCGGAGGTATAAAAACAGAAGTAAATTATAGTACAGGGCCGGTGCTGGGACAGATATTTTTAATCAACCGGCCTGGTACACACTGCCAGTACGGGTACAAATCCACATTTACCACCGGGCCGGTACTGAGCCAGTATTTATTTCATATTCGGCCCGGTACCTTTTTGCCGGTACCGGCATAAGTCCGACTTTACAACCGGTTCGGTACCATGCCGGTCGTTAGTGTTGGCAGAAGTCCAACTTTTTTGCCTGGGGTACTTACCCAGTAGGGGAGACCAGGGCGTTATGGATCACTTTAATTTATTCAAAAGTGGTAAATCAGATTAATTTCGGTTTTTGATCAAAATAATGTAGTTGGTACACTGTACGTTTTTGCCAAGTTTCATTGTTATTTATTTATTATTGTTAATATTATGGTAGAAAAAGTAATTTTGATGCTTGAAAGTAAATTTTTGAAATTTTTTATTTTTTGTTATATCTTTTTCAAAACTACTTGTAAAAAATTTTTGTATATCAGGTTTTGAGCTTTAAACATTTGTTCTTAAAGAACAATTGACAATTTTTGTTTAATACTTACGGTACTGATAAAAAATAATAAAATTTTCAACAAACACCTCAGGGGCGTAATGGATCACTTTGCTTATTTTATTAAGAAAAACTCATTATATTTAAAATATTAATAAAATTATCCTGTCAAGTTTAATTTCTTGTAATCTATATATTAATAAGTTCCCATGATAACCTTTTATAAAAAGAATAACTGGAGAATAGATTTTTTAAAGAAATGGATTTTGCCTTTCGGTACAATTTTTAAAAATTTTAAAATAGCATAAAAATGTTTAAAGTTTAAATTGAATATGTTCTATTTTTAATATTCTTTGCTAAAAATATACAATAGAAATCAAAATTGTCAATACCGTAATAATATTTGATGATCTAAATTATAATTTCATTGCTGATCCATTACGCCCCGGCCCGAGGCGAACCCTCTGGGCACGGAAACGTCTTTATTCTAGGAACGTTCCTAAAACGTTTTTAGAACGTTTCATGTCTACTACATAACGGCTTAAGAACGTCCAATGTTCTAAAAACGTTTTTAGAACATAAAACGTTTTAAAGACATTATGTAGAGGACATGAAACGTTTTAAAAACGTTTTAGGAACGTTTCTAGAACAAACACGTTTCCGTGCCCAGAGGGAAATTGCTCACCTTGCATTTTTCCAAAAACATTGTTCTAGAAAAAAAGTATAAGTAATATAAGGGCGTACTTTTTTGTAATTGAAAGATGAGATGTTAGGCTAAGTGTTCCACGTGATGAAATTTTTATTTAAGCATGAATGAAGAAGTTAAGCAACAAAAAGTGAAAAGTGATTCATTACGCCTCGGTCTCCCCTACTAACTCCACACGGAAAAAAATTTCTTGTTAAATTCACAGGATTTCCTGCGCCATTCAAGAACGGTGGTTGTAGTATTCACAAACGGCTAAGTTTGGGAAATACACAAACCGAACTGTGTGTGCTACAAACTTTAGCAGACGAACACTTGAATATCTTAGTGATATTACAAATTGGTTTGTGCTACGCTCATACCAGCTTCTTGCAAACACTAAACGCATTGGTTTAAAGCACAACCTAACCTATTCGTATATTCTACAAGAAACCTTGAGGCTTTCGCAAGAAATTTTTTTCCGTGCAGTACTGGGAAAACTCTGGCTGTCCAGTATTGATTTTATACTGGTAGTCAGTACTAGGTCAGTATTGAAATCTTACTGGCATAATACCGCCTTATTACAGATTCACAGGTAAAATTTAAAAAAATTGGAAAATGCTGTAACGCGTTCTCGAAAATGAAATTTACTTGTATTAGCTTATATTAAAGCTCGTTATTTAATAATCAAAGCATGTCAATTAATTTATTGAATACTAATAATTATTAATATTTCTGTAGTAAATAAACTTTTGTGAGTGTAAAAAATGTAAATAATTATTAAAATTGTTTTTATTAAAATAAGTTTTTAAAAAACATTTTTCTTATTTTCTTTCATTAATTTGGACATTCTTATTTTTTTTAATTAATGACTAAATTATTAATAATTATTTTAGCTTATACTTTATGTAATACTATTAAGAATTGTACACAAAACTCTTAAATATAAGATGGAAAAATATCGCACGCACGGGGGATCGAACCCTAGACCTCGAAGACGCAAGCCGAATACACATACCGCATAGCCACGCAAGCTTGGAAGCGATTGCACTTTAACTCTCTGCTGATGCTAACAACCGTTATCGTCAAAAATCGTCATTTGGATCATTCATACAAACAATCAACTCCTAGTTATTTCATACAAAAACAAACAAAAAAATAATATGGTCATTACATCAATAGTATTTTGTAACTGTTCTGTTATAAATAAAGATTAAATAGAGAGCTCACTTATGCCAGTACAAAGTGCATTAAAAAATGTGTCAGGAATAATATTTTTAGGGTTTATTTTTATACACAAAAGTATTAAATTGCTTGAAGTTAAAAATTTCATCGGGTTCTATAAATTAAACAACGACATTTCGCCTATAAATCGTGACGAAATCTAATTCTCTAAAGTTATGATCATTTAAAAATTGATTTGTTTTTGGGTCGTGAGCCATACCGATATTTCCCAACGGTACTTTATAAATAATTTAATATACTGAATATAAAATAAATAATTTAATATAAGCGAATATTATAAGCAAATAAAATTAATTTATTAATAAATAGGTATACTTAGTTATTTTATAATACTTTTTTTATTATTTGTATAACATTTTTACTCATAATATAAAAAAAAAATTTACCTTCTTTTAATTTTTTAAAATTTTATTTGATTCACAAAAAGCATAATTTTTTATTAAAAAAATAAATAAATAAAATATTATCATATAACTTATATAAGAATGTTTTTATATATTATACATTATTTTGAATTATTTTACTTTTTTTTAATTATGTATTAAAAATTACTTTTACATCATCAAATGCCAAATATCGTTGGCGCCCTTAATTTTTGTCTAGTGTAATAGAGTTCAATATAGCGGATATCTTAACCCATTTAGTCCCAAATGTCCGTTTTTTTAAGTAGAAGTTCGAACTTCCCGTTCTACGAGTTCCGGTTTTAAAAAAAAAGGAGACAAAGGTTTTCTTATGGATTTGAGTGTCCTCTTTCAGAATCTGGAAAAAAATTTTTTTTTATAAACAATTTTCATAGAAAAAGAAGTTTAGAGTGAAAAGAAATATTTTTTTTCACTATTTACTTGGTTTGTCATTAGAATAGATATTTAAACACAGAAAAAAAGGGTGGTAATATTATGAAGGGTAATGGGTAAAAATGACTTAAGTAAAGGGTAAAAATTACGACGGGTAATATTACAGAGGGTAAAACACTTACCTGAATATGTCACTAAAACAAATTAAAAGTTTTTTTTCTTCTAATTATATTAGGAAGGTTAAATATTAAATTATTTTGATTAGAACTAGTTTGAATTAATCACAACTTAATAATTTTTTTACTTAAATTAATAAACAATTATATTTTCCAATTTGAATTGTTAAATTAATCACTATCAAACTCTCCATTTTATGGTTATGACTTTGTAAACAAACAAGAGTTATAAAACAATATAATAAAATGTCACGCAAAGCAGTACATTTTTAATATAAATTTTTATTTTATTAAAAAAAATTTTTCTTTTGTATAAAAAATGTATAATTGTAAATCATAATACAAATAAATTTTATGTCTTTCAAAATCATAATTTATAAATAATTATAATGAAAAAGCAAATATTTATCTCATTGTTTTGTTTGCTTGTTCAAGTGTTGAAGTAACTAATGTCAACTAATTTATTTAAAACCAAAAAACTAAAACATCTTTAATTTATAAAATTTACTTAAAATATTATAATGGTGTAATTTACAAAAAACTATGTTTCTAAATTAAAAACAAGAATTGGTTTAAAGAAATGTGATTAATAATTACGCATTAACCAAAATTTTCTTCCTTATTAAACAAAATTTTCAAGGAAATAATTTGATATCATATTATTACAAAAATATTTTTATTATAGTTTAAAACCAAATATTTTTTAGAAACAAATATTTATTACACCATTTTCTTTCCTTTGAATATAAATGAAATATTTTTAAAAATGTATAATTCGAAAATTTCTTATGAGCAAATTTATTCTTTTTAAAAAAAATTATAATTTTTACAAAAAATGCGACTGGAACATAAATATTATATTTTTTCAATCTTTACTTGAAAAAAATAAGAATTCTTTAGCAAGCTTATGATTAAAAATAAAATATTTAACAATCATTTCTTTGCTTAAAAAAACATTAGAAATTGGTTTAAAAAATCATAATTTTTACAATTATTTATGACTGAAATACCAATATTTTGCTTATATTTTTCTTAATAACAATTAAATTTTAAAAAAACATTCTATTATTCAATAAATTAATTACTTTTGTAGTTAAATAATTTTGAAATGGTTTCAGATTAAAATATTGTTGAAAAATTTGAATTTTCTATACTTTTAACTGGTAATTTTGAAAAATTATTGTTTTGAAAAAGTTTAATTTAATTTTTTTAAAATAATTTGAAGTTACGTGCAGTTACGTGGAAATTTTTTCAAATTGTATTTTTCCTGTATTCCTGTTTGTTTTTCCTGTATCTTCATGAAGAAATTTTCGTAAACGTTTAAGAGATTTTTTTCAAACTTTTCGAAATTCATAGAAAGTTTTCGATAATTTTTTAGAAAAACTCTCTTATCTATGTTAATAAATTTTAAAACAAATGTATGTGGAAATTCTTAAAGAACTTTTTAAAAAATTATTGAAAATATTTATTGAAATAATAAAAATAATTTTTTGAATTTGACATATTTAATCCTTTTAATTCCTGTGGAAACAAATAAAAATTCCTTTTTTTTTAAATATTCAATTTCTTTATAAATAAAAATTTGCAATTACCAAATAATGTTTATTTATATTTCTTTTCTTTATTTATAAAAAACTTTAAATTTTATTAGAGCAATTATAAGTAATAATAACATTTATGTGAAAAAAATCTCTTTTTAATAAAAAAAATAAAAAAAACGCAATAAGTATTTGCTTCATTATAATTATAAATTATGATTAAAAAAAGTAAAATTTGTTTACCATATTAATGTATTATTTATTAAAATTAGACATTTTTTAAATAAAGGAAAAAACTCGTTAACTAAAATAATAATTTATATTAAAAATTTTCTGCCTTTCGTGACTTTTTGTTATATTATTTCCCAACTCTTGTTTGTTTACAAAGTCATAACCATAAAATGGTGAGTTTGAAAGTGACTCAATCAATAAGTTTAATCGAAAATAAAATTATTTATTAAATTAAGTAGTAAAATTATTTAATTATTATTAATTCGAACTGGTTTTAATAAGAATAATTCAATATTTAACCTTTTTAATATAATTAGTAAAGAAACAGCAAAGTTGTTTTACTGACACATTTAAGTAAGTGTTTTACCCTCTGTAATATTACCCGTCGTAATTTTTACCCTTTACTTAAGTCATTTTTACCCATTACCATTCATAATATTACCACCCTTTTTTTCTGTGTAAAGACAAATCTTTGTCTGTAATTATTTAAGATTTTTTTACAATGTTATAAACAATTTTTATAAAAAAAGATGTTCAGAGTGGAAAAAAATATTCTTTTCTCCACTACTAACATTCTTTTGTCATTAAAAGTGGAAACAAAAGTATCTATTGTTTATAAAAAATTTGTAAACAATGTATAAAAATGTTGTAAACAATTTTTATAAACAATTTGCTAAATATGAAGTACCTTCATGGGAAAAAAGAATTTTTTTATTATATAATACCTTCTTGTAATCAAATTCTTTGTTATAGATATAATCTTTTATTTAACATTATTCAGCAATTTTTAACAATGTTATAAACAATTTTTATAAACAATTTTAAAAATTGTTTCTAAATTTTGGATAAACGGTTGAATCATCATTTGTAAACAATGTATAAAAATGTTGTAAACAATTCTTATAAACAATTTGCTAAATATGAAGTACCTTCATGGAAAAAAAGCATTTTTTTATTATATAATACCTTCTTGTAATCAAATTCTTTGTTATAGATATAATCTTTTATTTAACATTATTCAGCAATTTTTAACAATGTTATAAACAATTTTTATAAACAATTTTAAAAATTGTTTCTAAATTTTGGATAAACGGTTGAATCGTCAGTTTTCATTTTCATGTTAGAATAAGTTAGTAGTAAAGAAAAAATTTGTTTCTTCTCTGAACATCTTTTTTATAAAAATTGTTTATAACATTGTAAAAAAAGTTTAAATAATTACAGACAAAGATTTGTCTTTTAAATATCTATTCTAATGAGAAACAAACAAATAAAGAAAATCAAAATTTTTTTCCACCCTAAACTGATTTTTCTTTGACAATTGTTTATAAAAATTGTTTATAACATTGTTAAAAATTGCTGAATAATGTTAAATAAAAGATTATATCTATAACAAAGAATTTGATTACAAGAAGGTATTATATAATAAAAAAATTCTTTTTTCCTATGAAGGTACTTCATATTTAGCAAATTGTTTATAAAAATTGTTTACAACATTTTTATACATTGTTTACAAATTTTTTATAAACAATAGATACTTTTGTTTCCACTTTTAATGACAAAAGAATGTTAGTAGTGGAGAAAAGAATATTTTTTTCCACTCTGAACATCTTTTTTTATAAAAATTGTTTATAACATTGTAAAAAAATCTTAAATAATTACAGACAAAGATTTGTCTTTTAAATATCTATTCTAATGACAAACCAAGTAAATAGTGAAAAAAAATATTTCTTTTCACTCTAAACTTCTTTTTCTATGAAAATTGTTTATAAAAATTGTTTATAACATTTTTAAATATTGCTAAATAATGTTAAATGAAAGTTTAACCCTTATGCAACATTTTGATAACCAGAGAGCATAATAAAATTAAAAAAATAAAATTTCTACCATTCTATTTCATTTTTTGCAAAATTGTTTATAAAAATTGTTTATAACAAAAGAGAATTGATGAAAATAAATTTTTTACATCCACTTTGGCTCACAGTTTTCAAATTGTTTATAATAATTGTTTATAATATTGTTAAATAACATCAAATAACAATATTTTTTATTGAAGCAGCATTATTTTATTTAAATGAAGCATAAAAGTAAAAAAAATGTAGAGTTAAAAATTTTTTTAATTATTTTTCCAAATTTGCATATTTTGTCGGCCATTATTGAGGCGCCATTTTGAAATTTGTAAAAAATTGTTTTTGACAGTATGTCTATTTGATAGTCCTAACATTTTGGACGCGATATTTTGATGTTCCAGATTTTTCCCAAGCCGATTTCAATTAAATAATCTGCATTTAAAGAAAAAAAACTAAAAAAACGGTTTTTTTTGTTTAAACTATTATAACCCATGTAGTATTAGAGTGATATTAAGATAATTTTACGTACTCCTTGGATAGAGAAGTTTTTATTACTAGAACTGAACCATTACGGGCGAGTAATACTGGTAATACTGCGCCAGTTGACAAATATTGGTATAAGGCAAAATTTTTTGTTTAGGTGGGATGCAAAAAGAACATGTAAATTCTGTGTTTGATGGACGATATTAAGCCGGTTTCATATTATATGTATTATACCTTAGACGAAGACAAGAAATATCTAAATATAATACAATCTTCGTATATCATGGTATGCGTTGAGTCCGTGTCAATGTCAATTCATTCTGAAAACAGGCCTGAAAGATTGCCTCCTTCTTACAATATATTATATCTGACTACGTATTGACGTTGGTTGCTTGCTGTGAACAAATGTATCTGGTTACAGTGTGTTTGAGACAGTTACGAAGGCAATACATAATAATTTATAGTACTTTTATTTAGACGAGTGTTTATTAATTCTACAGAAATGGAATCGAATAGTTCCTTTGATTCTAATTGTATGACTTTAACTCGCTTTGTTCTTGCTGAACAGCGAAAAGTACCAACTGCAACTGGTGATCTCTCACAATTATTGAATAGCATTCAAACAGCTGTGAAAGCTATCAGCTCAGCTGTAAGAAAAGCCGGTATTGCTAACATGTGAGTATACACAAAATTTATTAAAAATGTTAATGAAAACTCTTAAGATATAAGAATAAATTCTTATTCAACTGATCATATTTATTTGATTTATTTTAAGAAAATCTATAGGATACTGTAAATATCTATATACTGTGAAGAATAATGAAATTTTATTTTAATAATCATATAATAATTTCATTTCTATAACTTTCTAAATTGGTCAAACTAGTAAAGTACCTTTAAAACTAAAAATATTTTGTTCCTAAATGTACCAATTTAATGAAATTATAAATAATAATCCAAAAAATAAGTGTTATTATATACTTTGTCATAATATTATCATAATATTTTCTCATATGGTCGTCAAGCAGACACCACTTTTTAAAACTTTGAATGCGTGTTTAAATAAAATTTCTTTTATCCTAAAATAAGTTTATTTTTTTTAATTTATTAATACTTACTTACATACATGAATTCCGAAAGATTTTGTATTACTAATTAATAATAAAAAATGATTAAAAATAAAGTAAGCTTGTTGTTTCTAATTATATTATCGGAGCAATTAACAATTATATTTTTAACTATGCTCCAGTTAGATTTAAATAGGATATATTATTGGTAAGATTTGTATAATACATTTATTTAAAACTTCTAATTTATGCATTTTAGATAGAATTATATACCACTGTTTGAAAAATAGAAAATAATTATCAATACAAAGCTTCGTTCTATGAAAAAAAATTTTGCAAGTCGGGACAATTAATATGTTTAAGTTGTTTAAGAGATATCTTTTTGACTTAAAGTATTATTTTTTTTCATTTTTAAATAATAAAGTATACACAGTATTAAAAACATAATATATAAACATAATATATGTGCAAACGTAACCGTAACAAAGTTACGAAAGTTATCATTGTTATTCTAACAAGTTTACAACTTGTTAGAAACAAATAGTTAAAATAACAACACAGTAAAAAGTAAATTTTAATTTAAGATCGGTCTTAAATGCAGCACTGTTTGCTATAATGTTAAAGGATACAAAATACGTGCGTAAATTCAGCATTGACTGCTTTAAAAACGTTGCATCTTAATTTAAGGCTGTTTTCCTGCCTTAAAATAAGACTTTCTTTTTACTGTGAAGGATTCCTATTTTAAACAAAAATGTTTACTAGTCAGATAAAACTAGGCTATAGGTTTATAATGTGAATAACTTGTCATTGTTAATGTCAATAATGGGGATAACCATTTAAATGTCCCTGTCATTTTAAAGAAGTTTCTAGTTGTCGCCTTTACTAATAAAGAATTAAGTTGATTTCTTGAAAATGGGTGCAAAAAATTTTTTTGTTTATAATAATATGAGATAATTTTGACTTAATATTGTATTAATATTGCTTGGCAATATTGTGTCAACATTGACTAGCTATATTAAAACAAGATGGACATGATTATTGTTGAGCCCATATAGTCTTAATATTAAAATAAAACATTGACCTAATATAGAAGTCATATGTGCTATTTGGATTAATTAAAATTATTTATAGTTAGAAAATTAAATATAATAATAAATCTGCTTGATTTTAGAAAATTAATGTATGTATAGTGGGTCGCTCAACGAAAAAAATCAAGTTCTTTCTCGAACTATTGATATCATTAATACAAACTTCATTATTCTATTGATAAGGAACTATAAAAGTTCTAAACTACGAGGAAAATATTAAAAACCAAGTAACAGTATTTTTGCTTTTTTCATTATAAAATTATTAAGAAAATTACTTTTAATAAGAAGCTAATATGATTATTCTGAATATGTGCGTTAAATAGTAATAAAGTAATATTTTATCTTTGTCTTTAAGAATGAATTTATCTTTATATTTGACCTATGAATAAATACTATCTCTTAAATATTGAGTTTCATTAATCATAATCTTCTTATAATATCATGTTTACAATTTAAACTTATTTTAAGAGAAATCTTTTCTTTGAGGCATCATATTTTGTTCAACTTAAACTTCAACACAAGATTTAAAGTTTTTTTCAGGTAATGAATTATAGCAGCAATGAGGTATAGGGGATTTTGGGGGTCGCTCTTCAAGACTCTGGGGTCAAAATAGCAATTCGACCAACACAAAATCCAATATGGCGGATTTTTTTGAAAAAACACTTAATAAAATCATTGATTTTTTTTAAATATATTTTTTAGAACTAAAAAAATTTTTCAAACCTTTCTAAAGTATGCTATTGGTAGGCAAAATAATTGTAATTTCAAAATGTAAAATAGAGAAACTTTGATTTCAAGATGGCGAAATCGAAATTTTGAAAAAGTGAATGCATTATAGTAAAAAAAAAAATTTCACAGCAATATTCAAAAAGTATCCAAATTCGATTCAAAATTTATACTCGGGGTTTTTCGGGGTCGCTGATGACGAATCCAATTATAGTTTTTCAAAATTTAAAATGGCGGATCCAATATGGCGGACTTTTTTTTGAAAAATTTCTTGGATTCACTTGAAACTTGTCACTCGGGGGTTTTCGAGGTAGCTGATGACGAATCCAATTATAGTTTTTCAAAATTCAAAATGGCGAATCCAATATGGCGGACTTTTTTTAAAAAATTTTTTGGATTCACTTAAAACTTGTTACTCGGGGGTTTTCGAGGTAGCTGATGATGAATCCAATTATAGTCTTTCAAAATTCAAAATGGCGAATCCAATATGGCGGACTTTTTTTAAAAAATTTCTTGGATTCACTTAAAACTTGTTACTCGAGGGTTTTCGAAGTCCCTGAAAACGAATCCCATGTCAGTTTTTCAATGATGACGAATCTAATTACAGTTTTTCAAAATTCAAAATGACGAATTAAATATGGCGGACTTTTTTTTGAAAAATTTCTTGGATTCGTTTGAAACTTTTTACTTGGGAGTTTTGAGTGTCGCTGATGACAAATTCGATGTCAGTTTTTGTAAATTTGCAATGACGCATCTAATATGACTGACGCTTTTTTAAAAAAATTTTTTTCGTTCTATTTTAATGGTGTTTCCAAATTGTACCACGTGGAGGTGGACGAACCGAAGAATTTTATTTTTTTGTTTTTAATTTAAAGAATAGTTTTTAATTTTCAATTTTTTAAAATTTTTTGTAAAAAATTTAAAACATCTTTTGCAAAAATATTTTTTGAACATTGCTGAATTTTCTGGCTCTCAGCGGATAATCGGCAGAAGAACTTTTGTTTTTGTTTATATCAAGCTTCGTGACTTTCTTTTGGGTAAAAAAAGTACGAGATCCTGTTGAAAATCAAAGTTTCTCTATTTTACATTTTGAAAGTACAACTATTTTGTCCACCAATACCATACTTTAGAAAGGTTTAAAAAAATTTTTTAATTCTAAAAAAAATATTTAAAAAAAAAATCAATAATTTTTTTGGGTGTTTAAAAAAAAATCCGCCATATTGGATTTTGTGTTTGTCGAATCTCTATTTTGACCCCTGAATCTTAAAGAGCGACCCTCATAACCCCATACCTCATTGCTGATATAATTAATTACCTGAAAATACTTTAAATCGTGTGTTGAAGTTTAAGTTAAAAAAATAATACGATATCATTACAAAGTAACAGGCATCCATTTAACACTTACCACTTTCAATATTTTATTACCTTTATTGTAATTTGCGACAAAATATTTTATTAAATTAATAATTATTTTTATTAAACTTTTCAAAAAAATTTCATTTCAATTGTTGGAAATAAAATCATTATTTAAACTAATCGTCCAAGTAAGTAATAGGTATCCATTTAACACTTACCATTTTCAATATTTTATTATTCTCTAAATCTGAATTAGAAGTTTTCTACTAATGAAATAGTGCGGATTCGTTTACCAATTGAATTAGTAACTGTTTTCACTAATTTTTAGTAGTTTTTTACTAATTATGAGTAGAAAATTTACTTATTAGAAATAGTAAAAAATACGTTCTACTGATGACGGCCTGGATGCTATAATGTGTTACGCGCCGTGTTAAGTAAAAGGTGCGAAACACGTTATAGCATCTAGCCCTTCAATTTCAATAGTAATTTTCTACTAGCAATTAATAACAAAATACTACAAATTAATAAAAAATGCTATTAATTTAAATTGATAAACGGATCTGCACTAATATAGATTTAGAAAGTATCTTTTATGTAAATAGTGAGATCATATTTTATTAAATAAATATTTTTATTAAATTTTCGTCAAAATTTTTTGGTGAGCATAATGCAGGCGCCTTAATAGTGACAGTCTCAATCTGTAAAAGCTCGTGTAGAAATTGAAAGTAGGAATTAGTAAGGCCCTCAATAGACGCCCTTTTGTTTAGTGAGGCGCAAACTAGGAAAATTAGTCAGGACCCTTCTAATTTCGTCACGCTTAAAATATCAGGTGATGATGTGGAAAGATAGAGAGGTTCTAACTAGATTGCCTTGTCACTGCCTGAATAGAAAAGCATAATGTGGGGAATTAACTAGAGGGCCTCTTTAGCGCCTCATTAGTTTTTCTAAATACCTAAAGCAAAAATTTACGACAGGCGTAATATTGCGCCAGTAATACTGAACAAGTCACTGAACAAACACATGTAAACGATACTGTTTCAACCAATCAACCTATCACTAACTTAACACTAACACTGACGCATACCGAACACTAACTCGCACGCTATGAAGATACCTTCTCATCGTCCTTATATACTAAGCAGAACATTTCTTTACCGCTTGTGAGAAAAAGTGCAATGTTTTGAAATTTAAAAATAGCAATAATTTTTGCTCAAATAGTTTTTATATTTAAATAGTATTTTAATATGCGTTTAAAACTATTTTTCTGATTAATTTCATGAATTATTATTTAGAAATTGTGATTTGTCAATGAAATTGAACATTAATTACAATACCTATAATAGGGGCATAAATAGATACCAGATAGATTTCTCTGTTTAGAAAAAAGAGGCATTCTAGTCAGAGCCTGATTGAAATATTTAATAGGGGCATAAATAGATCCAGCTAGATCTTCCTATTTAGAAAAAGAAGGCTTTCTAGTCAGTGCCCTTTTATCATCTATCTAGACATTACTGGTATGGTTGGCCTCACTAAATCCTCATCAGTGCCCTTCTTCCAATAAGGCGAAGTCGGGCAATTTCCATACGGGAGGCAGAGTGTATATCCAGAATTGGAAAATAAACGTTACAAATCAGCTCACAAAAGCGCGACGCGTCGTTGATTTACCGCGAAAGAAAATGTTATTTTTTATTTAATAATTATTTTATTAATTAATTAATTGTTAATTTCATTTGGTTATTGTACCATCATCATTAGCATTACCCAATGTGCACCACGAGAAGGTAGCATGATCGGATTTTGCACATCATTAAATCCTAAAAAGGACAGTTTCATTTTAAATATATTTCGCTCAGATTTTTTTGTTATTCCAAATATTTATTTGTGGACGTGCTCTATTTCCAGCATCAAAAATAATATCTATGAGTCTTGTCGATGGATATCGGATGTTTTGTAGGTGCTGAGCGTTTCCAACATAATATAAGACACTGGTGATGTGTGCACAAGTGCAAGAGTACGCGCACGGGACTTACATCAAACTGTCCTTTCTAGGATTAAATGATGTGCAAAATCCGATCATGTGTATTGCATTTAAAAACTACTATAGAAATTCATTTATTGCTAAGACTTTTATGTTCTTGTCTATTTAAAATATATTAATTGTTTTTTATATTGAAAGATTTAAGGTTTAGTTTCATTTACTTTTTTCTTTTGATTTGGATAGTAAGTGTTTTCATAATTTAGTGACTTTTTCTGATCGTTTGTTCTGTTGACAGTTTTAAGTTGTGATTTAATTTATTACTCTCCTTTATTTTAAAATGTAAGTGTCCTATTAGTTTAGCGATTTTTTCTATGTTAAGAAAAATTTGTTTTCTTTCTGATTTTAAGGTCTAAATGTCAACTTTTTTGACAGCTTTGAGAATTCAAATTGCCAAGTTTTGCAAATTTTTTAATTTTCCGGTAATTCAGGATACTTATCACTTAAACTCTGAGAAACAGAATACAAAGTTGTTTTTCTAAGGTGACCTCTTTTTTAAATGGATTTATACACTTATATCTAAACACTTTTCTTCACAAGCCATTATTACCTTTCGTTTCGAATCAAATGATTACAAGAAGTAAAACCAAACCTTAAAACTGGAAACAAAACAAACGATATAAAAAAGTCTAAGATCATAGAACACTCACCTTCTAAATTAATAAAAATAAATCATTCATATTAGACCTTAAAATCAGAAACAAAACAAATGATAAGAAAAAGTCACTAAAATAAGAAAACACTTACTATCCAAATCAAAAGAAAAAAGTAAATGAAACTAAACCTTAAATCTTTTAATATAAAAAACAATTAATATATTTTAAATAGGCAAGAACATAAAAGTCTTAGCAATAAATGAATTTCTATAGTAGTTTTTAAATGCAATACCCGATTTGCTTATATTCCTGTATAAGCATTAAAAATATGCACACCTAACGACACACCGCGAATCGCTGCGTAGCACATTGCGTCTTGGCGGCGCGACAACGTGATGCGTAATATTCAAAAATTCATTTCTCGAAAACAAAAAAAAACGGTTTTCTGGAAAGTAAGTATTTCATCGGAAAAAATCTCAGCTTTCATTTAAAAATAAAAAAAGTATCCAAAGATGAGAAAAGTGAAAAAACATTTTTATTTTTTCAAAATTCGTTACAAAAATTTTTTTTCGAAAATAAACTACGCCATTCGAAAGCTTATGAAAAAACCTAGAACAATCATCTCCTACTTTAAAAAAAAAAAATTTCCGTTTAAGTAAAATAAATTATCAAAGTTAAGCGTGTCACGCAAAAGTTCAAAACTTTAACCCCCTCCCCCTCGGACAAATTTTTAAAAAATTCATAAATATTTTTCTGACAAAGTACTAATCTATAGGGCATATCGACCTCCTGACGAGATAATATTATTTCAAATCGTCGCTTGGGGACAGCAACATGCCGACTCAGCTAAACGGTGAAAAAGATGCCGTTTCAAAAAGAAAAGTGAAAAACATGCCATTTCGCGAAAGCGCTGAGAAACATACCTTCTTCAAACGAACGGTGAAGAACATGCCTTTTCAACCGTTAATATTTAATATTCATATTATATTAATAATATTATATTAATTATAAACAATTAATGATTACTTAATTGATTTAATTAATTGATTAATTTATCATTATTAATATTATTATATTAATTATTTATTTAATATTATATTTAATATTAACGGTCGAAAAGGCATGTTCTTCACCGTTCGTTTGAAGAAGGTATGTTTCTCAGCGCTTTCGCGAAATGGCATGTTTTTCACTTTTCTTTTTGAAACGGCATCTTTTTCACCGTTTAGCTGAGTCGACATGTTGCTGCCCCCAAGCGACGAAATGTCAGTTCAGTATAAATCTATCTCAAAAACAAATGCAAGATGAAGTTAACTCACAAATTAATGCGTGACAATTTTATTTCATTTTTCAATTTAAGATAATGCTGTCTCAAGATCCAATGCAACAAAATGATAACTAAAAGTATAACGTTAAATATGATTCCCTCTTGATATATATGTTACACGGAAAAACTTTTTTCAAGAGTCATTACTAAATTTATTCAGGAACTCAGGATATGGGAAAAATTTAGAACTCCTTTTAGAAAAGTTCAATATTCATTAAAGAATTTTCAGGTGTTTTTCTAATGGCTTGGAAATAATTGTTCTTGACGCTGCGACTGAGTTCTTCAGTCACTGCGCGCTGAAAAAGTCTAGAACTATTTAAGAAAGAAGGCGTAGCGTAACCAATAGGTATACAGCGCCACTTGGCTTTAAACGTTTTAAAACGATCTAAAACTAAAGTATCGTAACGCGTCCCTGCAGCCGAGTGGCATAAGGCGGAGCGACCTTAAGTGTCGAGGTCTCACGTTCGACTACTCACGCGGGCAAATTTTTTTCGCTAATTTTACATTTTTCTATTCTTAAACAAGTTCAGGACTTTTTCAAGAAAACTCAACAAGTAGTCCAGAAATTTACTACAGTTATCCCTGAACAGCTTAAAATAATGTTTCAATTTATGGTTTCGTAGCATTTCTTGTATTATTTCCATATCCTGAGTTCTTGAATAAGTTTAGGAAATACTCTTGAAAAAAGTTTTTCCGTGTATTAATTGTAACCATTTAATTCCGATTAATATATTTAAATACTTTTTATTAATTAATATTACATTAAATAAATTATGATCGAATGTTTACGTATATTATCTTGTCTCAAAATAATCATGTTTCACAAATTCAGAAGAAATTTTAGTACAAATACAATATTTTTCATTGTGTTCGAAGTGACGATGCTTGACTAATATAATAAATAAATAATTAGCAAACAGAAATAATAAATATGATCAATAAATTAGACTTCCAAAATAAAAATGAATTTTCTTATTTACATTTAGAATTATTTTAATATTATATTAAAATCGAATTAAAAACAAATTTAGCTTCTTTTACAAAAAGTGTTTTTCTTTAAAATGGATTTGACAATTAAAAGTATTTTTTAGTGGATATTTATTTGTATTAAAATTTTGTATGCAATTGTAAAACATGTTTATTTTCAGACTAGGTTATATGAGTAAATATTCGATTAAAATTTACTTCATGTACGGTTAATTAAAAAGTATTTAAATATATCGACGCCTCCCGTTCATATAATGCTTATTGGAAAACGAATGCAAGATCATTTCTATTCACTTTTTGGTGCAAGATAATGATTATTCGATTTTCCGTGCAATAAAATGCTTATTCAAAATTGTGTGCAAAACAATTGCAACTGACAGAACAATAAATGTAACCCTAAATCTTCCTATTAATATTAAATTGCAATTAAATATCTGAGAATTTCAGTACGTGTCTATTGTTATAAAAAACTTTAAACACGGATCCTATCACACGTATTAAGAAATATTTTTGAAGCAATTGCAATTATAAATTATACTGAATTGAAAGTTTTATAAAATTCATAGAATAAGCTTATTTCAGAATGTACATTTTCGCAAAGAATTTTAAATAAGCATTTTATTGCACGGAAAATCGAATAAACATTGTCTTGCACCAAAAAGTGAATAAGAATCATCTTGCATTCGTTTTTCAATAAGCATTATATGAACGGGAGGCGTCGATATTAATATTTGAGTTAATTTTATCTTGCATTTGTTTTTGAGATAGATTCATACTGAACTGACGTTTGAAATAATATTATCTTGTCAGGAAGCGTCGATATCATAACAAAAATTTGGAAAGAATTGAACCAAAAAATTTTTTTTGGTGGATTTTTGACGTGATTTCCACCATATATCATTCAATTCTTTCACGACATTACACTTTTTATTGTCGACGAAGATGATTTTATGGAACTAAAAGAACTGGCTCTTTGTGCAGTTGGTGCTGTTTGTGCAGTTTTTGAGTGAAAATTAGTGCATTTATATATGTGCTTTTTGTGATATTGCACAGTGGGCCAGAATCGAAAATTTTTGGCAAAAATTAATAACTCCAAAATTAAAAAATATTTAAAAATTTAAATTATCTTATAGATTGTTTTCGGGGTCGCTGATCACAAATTTAAAGTCAGATTTTCAAAATTCAAAATGGCGGATCCAATATGGCGATCATAAACAAGTTAAAAATTAATCTTTTTTTATGAAACTTGGTATATAAAAGTAAAAATTGATAAAATTTTTTAAATATTAGCCAATTTGACTTTACATTCGTAAACATTGAATATAGATGACGGTTAGGATTGGCTGCTTTTATTAAAACACTCAGGATGTGCCAAGAGAAGGCTCCTAATCCGATTCAACATCCCGTTTTTTATTTTTTTTTCATTTATTTATTTTAAAGTTTTTTTTATTTATTTTTTTTCATTTAATTTTTTTTATTTTATTAGTTTATATAATTGAATAAGAGCGTAGTTTGAAAAAAACAAAGTTCAAAAAGAAAAATTGTTTTCTTAAATAATTTAGGATTCGATCTAATTATCTTCATAATCAGATAACTCTATTCCATCTAACATTGAAATATCAACATCATCTAACTCATCGTCTTCACCTTCAAGATCATCATCACCATCAGTGTTGATTGATCTGTGCTGATTTTCAGTTTCAGAATTTAAAAATAGGTTACTTACCTTTTTAGGTACTAATAATAACTTTTTATATTTAAGACGCAAAGAGAGACTCATGGATAATATCTTAGGATAAGATGTATCCATTGCGCGATTGAAAACATCCTCAAAATTCATTGTACGGTTATGCTTTCTACTAAAAGATTGTCTGTAGTTTTTGTAATTTTCGGTTCGAGCATCAGATGCTTCCTCCCCAAGGATACCTACTGGAAGGAGACTCATTTTAATTATTTCAGAACCGTGAATCAAAATTTTGTGCAGCGTTGCTGGCATCGGGTACCAATAATAATAATTAATATAAATCTTTGCAGTAGCAAATACATCGAATTTGTTGTAGTCAAGCGGACTCTTGGATAATAAAGCAATCAAAATATTTCGAAAGTTACAAACTAATTGTGAATTAAGGCCAAGAATTTGAACAAATAAGTGTGGATTCGCAAAAGCTCTGCGAGCTGTATTGCCACCATTCGAAGTGCCAGAACCACCCGGTTTCGGTTTATCTACTCTTAATCCAAATTCTTTCCAAAGTAAATTTTGAATAAGATTTTTTCGAGCTTGAAAAGAATCTTTCTGAAACTTAGTTCTCATTTGCCAAACTTTCACGTCAAGTCTATAAGCGATATGCTAACATAATTCTAAAAATCGAATCCACGCATGTAGTGGACTAATTCCGTGTTGAAGTGAGTTAACGTTTGGCAGAAAAATGTCTTTTTGTTTATTAGAAATATCATTGAATCTCTTTGGAGTTGCATGGCATATCGCACAAGTTTGCATGGATTTTGTCCCTGTTATAATATTTAGTACTTTGCCGTCGATTAATGTTAAGAAAAGACAATAGTGAACATCAATATGATGGTTTTCGTCAAGCAAAATTTTGAAAACTTCTAGATTGCTAATTTTTTTCAATATTATCTTTTTCTTTTAAAATTACGTCTTGTGTTTCTTTTATAAATTGTAATTTAATAGGACGGCAAAATCTTGCAGATTGAGTTGATTCATTGTTCCACAGCAAAACATTATTATCAGTCAACGATCGTAAAGGTGTAAGTGTGGTAGCGAATAAGTTCTGATCATTTACGTCCTCATTTGTTGATAAAGTTTTATAGGTTTGCTTATACGCCGAACTTCCGTCAAAACCCCATGAAAACATTAATAGAACTTTCATCTCTGTTATATTATTTTTCTTCAAATAAAGAAGTATAGACTCATTCTGAATTTCAATAATCCTTTTAGTGGTGTGATTGAGTAAGGATTGAAGTTCAACTTCAGCAACAGTTCAACTGATTGAAATAGATTCTTTTGCTCGTCTGCATGCAGATTTAGCTTCTCTAACACTATTATATGATGGCCAAATGTCTGCTTTCGAATCTATTGAGAATAAACGCATTTTTATATATAACTCTTTGGACATCGGTCCATCGAGTAAAAATGCTAAAGCTTCTTCAACAGATTTTTTTAAACTTCTACATGTGATGTATCCAATAATTTGCGAATCTTCCTAGGCTGTTCAGGGGTTTTTACAATTTTTTAAGAATAATGCATAAGTCGACTTGCTTAGAATGTTTTGCAGCGTAGCGACAAGCCATTATTAATTTTTGTGGATCATGCTTGTGCTCAGTGCTTATATTTGCAATCTCTTGTCTTCGAGAACGATCTTGTTTAAGATTAAATTCCATTTTTGGACGACCTGGCCCTGCACCTTTTACTTCGGCTTTTTCAAATAGTCCCTCTGTTTCAATAAAAAATTCCTGAATTAAGCCACTCTTCGTTCTGTTTTAAGAATCTGTCATACTTCCTACTTGCTTTTTCGTATTTTATGTTAAACTTAGATTTTAATGTCATGAAAGAGTTTTACAAGCGATCCATTGCTTTATCACAAATGTTTTTCGGATCACATTTCAAATTTTCTAAAATAATATGCATGACAGTTTCAATGTCATTTTTAGGATCGTTTAGTTTTTCTAAAATTTCTTTCTTTGTAAATGTAGCCATTTTTAATTTAATAATCTATTCTTGGTCCAATTTTTGTACTAAATATATATAACAAGTTGAGTGGAGAAAACAAAATAAATATCTATTTTGTTCTTTTTTACAATACGCTTTATGAAAAAGTAATTACTCTTTTTAAATATGGAACTTTGTTTTTTGCCACTTTCGACCTCTCCTGGCCCACTATGTATTGTCGTGACGAATTTCGAAAAGGAATGAAGAAGAATACAAAGTTAAACATGCCGAGGCTACTCATAGACAGGCAGAACTCTAAAATCATATTGATAGGCTAAGGAAAGAGAGAGAGAGATTCTAATAAAAATAAAGTTGCTGAGCTGGAAACAATCGTGAATAGTAGCAATAGACCAAATGTTTCTACAGAGCAAAATGGTGACGGAGCGGCGTCTATACCAGCGCCTTGATAACCTAACGTGACTTTTGTTTTGCCAATCGGCGGCATGAGCAAATTCAATATCGGAGAGGACTGGGACAGCTATCAATATAGAGGTACTCAGTACTTTACAGCGAATAGCGTGACTCAACCTGAACGTAAGGTGGCAATGTTAGTAACATTAATTGGACAAGACGCTTATAAATCTTTAAATGATTTATGTGACCCTGCTTTACCATCGAGCAAGACCTATGAGGAATTTTGCGTTATTTTAAAGGGGCAATTTTCCAAGCGCGTTTCCATTTTTCGTGAGCGAACCGAGTTTTATGAACTTCGACAAAATGAACAGGAATCGATCAACGAGTAGTTTATTAGAATCAAAAATAAGGCCGCAACGTGCAAATTTGGTGGACTTTTTAATGACATGATCAAGGACAAATTTGTCACGGGTCTCACAAAAGGTATCATTCTCGATCGTTTGTGTGAGGAAGAACACACAAAAAAGCTGATTGACATTTTGGAAATTGCCAGGAATAATGAAGCGGCTATCTTAAATTCAAAACGAGAAGCCTCTGTGTATAATGTTAATTCCAAAGTAAACAAAAACCCAAAGATTAAGTCTAGTTCGAAAAGTTCAGAAGTTAAACACGAAAAAACAAAGTTCATTACGTGCAATCATTGTGGTGGCTTGAATCATGATTTTAAATTATGTAAATATAAAAAGTTCAAATGCAATTCGTGCAAAAAAGTCGGAAATTTGGCTAAAGTGTGCAAGTTCAAAGATAAACAAGAATCTCAAAATCATCTTATTGAAGATGAAGTGTCATGTGCTACCATTGACTGTAATGATCTTTTTTCGGTTAATGACTACAAGCAACCTATTTTAGTTTATCGGTGACATAGCAGTGAAAGCTGAAATTAACTCTGGTGCAAGTAGATCAGTGCTTCCGGAATCCCTTTACCGAGAAAAACTTTCTAAATATAAAGTAGGAAAAGTTGACACTACGTTACGTTTGTATGACGGTACTATTGTTAAACCGCTAGGACAAATTAATGTTATTTTGTCAAAAGGTGGCAACAGAAACGTGGTTTAACTATTAGTCGTCAAACGTGATTGTCGAATATACCCTGACGGAATGTGTTAAGTTAGATTTGAGCGAATTTTATCAGATTTCTCTCCAGGTTCGATCAAAACATTATATTGTGTAATAATTAAGTGTAAGAAAGTTGTTATTTAAAAATAAACAATATTTAAAGTGAACGATGTGCGTTGGTAATCTGTCAGTTTAGAAGTGCTTGAATTTTCTCTATTTTAACGATAAATATTTCCAAAATTTAAAAGAAAACTGTTTTTATTATTAGGGTAATAGTTAAATTATACAAATTGTGTAAAATGAAAACTCATTTGATGATAATAACTCTTAATTAAGTAGAAAACAATTCCTATGTGTTTACTGTGTTGTGAATTGTTACCGGCGGTACATTAATGCGTTGCATTCCTGTTCTATACTTTCATTTGCGCTGTAAACCATAGATGGCACTCTAAAATTTTTAAGAAATAAAAATTTTTATATCCTTAAAATAATTTCTATTCCAGCAGAACGTATATATTTTTGGCTGAAGTATACATATAGACTTATGTAAGCTTAATAGAATAATGTAATTTTATATATTATTTTATATTATACTGTATTATATTACATTTTATTATTTATGTACAAATCAAAAAGTTCCTAAATAAAATTATATTTCTAAAAATTACACCTGTAACCCTACAAAAATTAAATTATTGAAAAACAAATTTAAAGCTATGAAAAAATGGGGGACTAACTCTGCTGGGGCTCGAAACCCAGGACCTATCAATTGCCGGTTGATTGCTCTTCCACTAAGCTTCAGAGGTCCACATCCAACAAATTCTCATAGCTTATCGATCCAGTAATCAAGATGGTTCGCATTCCTCTGCTACAAATTATTTAACTTTTATCCCAGAATTTTTCACGAAACAATTGTCAACTCATTAGTAAGACCCTTCACTAAACGTGAAGCTGAAACCTACAATATCGACCAAGTTTCAAATTCTAGAAGAAGTAACGATTTTTAAACCTAGACGTCACCGTCAAACAATATAAATTGAAAAACAAATTTAAAGCTATGAAAAAATGGGGGACTAACTCTGCTGGGGCTCGAAACCCAGGACCTATCAATTGCCGGTTGATTGCTCTTCCACTGAGCTACAGTGAGAATGTAAAATTCTAAAAAACAAATTCTATGAGAATTTTTTGGATGTGGACCTCTGTAGCTCAGTGGAAGAGCAATCAACCGGCAATTGATAGGTCCTGGGTTTCGAGCCCCAGCAGAGTTAGTCCCCCATTTTTTCATAGCTTTAAATTTGTTTTTCAATTTATATTGTTTGACGGTGACGTCTAGGTTTAAAAATCGTTACTTCTTCTAGAATTTGAAACTTGGTCGATATTGTAGGTTTCAGCTTCACGTTTAGTGAAGGGTCTTACTAATGAGTTGACAATTGTTTCGTGAAAAATTCTGGGATAAAAGTTAAATAAATTAAATTATTGTAACTGAAATTATTTATTATTTTTATTAAACAGTTATTAAAGTGAATAATTAAAAAAATTATTAATATTATTATTATTTTATTAATTATAATTAATTATTAATATTTATTAATTTAAATAAATATATGTTTAAATAATATATTAATAAAATTAATTAGTTATTTAATTAACATACACTTACATTAAAATAATATTAATTTAATTAACATACACTTATATTAAAATAATATTAATTTAATTAACATACACTTATATTAAAATAATATTAATTTAATTAACATACACTTATATTAAAATAATATTAATTTAATTAACATATTAATAGTAATTTACTTTATTTAAAATAATTAAGTACTTACAGATTAAAATATAAAAATTATATAATTTTATTAATTTTCAAAAAATCCTTTTCAATAATTTTTTAATAATAAAAAAATTAAATTTTCAAAGTACTTCAAATTTAGTAAAATATTTTGAAAATAATTGAATAGTGAATTTAGAAAAAGGCTAAACTCGAATTTATTTCAAATTTCATTTTTTTGTATTTTTGCATCATTACATATTTATTCATATCTTTTAAAAATAAAATTTCATATGAGGTACTTTTAACGGAGAAAAATTTAGTACAGTGTATTTTTCTTTGAATTCTACCCTTGAATAGTTTGTTTTCTAACCTACTGCTGAATTGTTTTTGGCTTAAAATAAATTTATTACATTTTGAAATTAAAAAAATAAAGAAATTAATTCTTGAGAGTAAAATATTTAATTAATATACTAATTATGGTTAAAACGATAAAATTTTTTTCATGAATTTTGAAAAAGGCTCAACTCTAACAACGATAATATCAATTTTCTCATAAAATTAGCATCTATTTATTACGAAAAAAGCTGTACTCTTTTAATTAAAGCTGTTTTCTAAAACTGCGACGTCTTGATGGTTCAAATGCCCTTAAAAATATTGTATTGTAATTTTTCTTATTTTTTTTACTTTTTTGTTTATTTATTATTTTTTTATTTTTATTATTATTTTTTTAAAATTCTTTTTGACTTCACATTTTCATGTATTCTTCTTAACTATATTAAGTGAAGAATAAATATTTTTGTTCAAAATGAAAATTCTTTAGTGTAGGTGATCCGTTTGGGAAATTTTGACCCAAAATTATTTAAGATTCCACTTAAAAACTGGTCACCACTGATAGGGAACGTCTATAAACTACGTAGACCAATTTTTTGAAAATTTTAACCCCCCCTCCCCCACGTGGACGCAATTACATGTATTAGCGCCATTTTTTCCTCTTATGGTAGATTATTGCTTGACCCCCCTCCCCTAGACGTGCTACGTAGTTTATGAACGTTCCCATAAGAGAAACTTGACAAATCCTATTAAAAGAAATATTCCACATTTTTCCAAATTTCTGGACTGCCGAGTTACTACGAAAAAAATAAGTACCAGACCCATTAAAATACACTTTTAGTCAATAACTTATAGTGAGGTATTAAAAAAATTTCTATGTTTTATACGATAAAAAAGAGAAAAACCTGTAAGTTTCTGTTCGTCTTTTTAAACCATTTCATAATATTTTATTCGTTCTTGATTTAGCAGTTTATTTCGAGTTGATCACAACTCTTACTTGAGAAGATGAGCTGTAAATTCACTGAAAAGTGACTAAACGATTTTCTGTTCGTTCCCCATGCATGCGAATTTTCCATTCTTACTTTTAAGCATAAATTATAAGAAATGTCTATTACTACATAACAAAGGTTATATGTATATCTTTAACTTAAATTTTTGTATTTTTGGTCATACGAGCGTTTTGTCGAAATTGCATATATTCAACTTGTTTACACTTTTGACACTTTACTTGCTATTTTACTATTTTGACACTTTTCAACAAAATAACTTGAGATTTGGACAGCATGTTCCTTGAATGTGTAGTTTTCGTGTCAACTAGAATTTTTAAGTTCCATTAATATTTTAAAAAGTTATAATTTAAGTTGCAAAATTATGGTAAAAAAATTTAAAAAGTCTGTAATTCGATTGAATTTGTTTTTCAATGAATATTTCTGATTCTAGTTCACACGGTATCCCAAATGGTATAGATTAAGAAACTTTAATATTTTTCATTTCGGATGAACCGTTTAAAAAAAAAGTGTAAACAACTTTTACAGAGGACCATTTTCGGCAGCCTTTTTTTAATACATGAATAAAAAAAATAAATCAAAAATTTTTTTATTTACTCTGAGGCCTCAATTTTATTGTAAAAAATTTTATGAAATAATTTTTTTTTACGAAAAAAATCTTTGAAAAAATCCTCAAAATCAGTGGAATCTCCTCTTAAATAATTTCTAAGTAGTAATTTTATGATAGTTCATTATGTTAGAAATGTCAAACAAAAAATTTCATCATAAATTGAAAATTTTCTTATTAATTCCAAAAATTTAATTTTTTCCAGCACTTTTAATAAAAATCCCTTCCTTTTTTCCTGATCTGCAGCAAAATTGAAATAATTCCGTTTATAGTAATTATTAATACCCACCTATAATATTTTTTTATAAATTAATTATATTCTATTATTATTAATAAAGGAAAATTCATTAATTCCATTTCGTATCCTAGAAAGTAGTGGAATTTCAATAATATTCATTTAGAGATCATGAAATTAAATTTTTCGAAAAATTTAATTTTTAAAAACGCTTAAATTTTTATTTATTTGAATTTAATAAATTCTTTTTTATTTTCTCAAAATAAATTATCAAAGATAGATCTATTTTCTACCTCTTGAGTGGTGTTACCCATTAAAAAATATTTGAATAATTAAAATTTTTAAAAAATTCAAATTTTAATAATTATAATTTTTTACTGTAGTTAAACTTTCACTTTTGGTTTAATAAATATACCTTCAAAGAAGTTTTTTTTAAATTAAATAAAAATAGTTAATTTTGAGAGGATATCATGTTACAAATTCTAGAAAAGTAATTAAATTGATATCTTGAAAGTAATTTTTTTTATTATAAAATTATAAAATAATTTTTTTTTGAAGAAGCTAAAATTCTGGGCTTCTTATTTCGCTGAATGATATGAAGTGTTTCTCTTGAACTTCAATAAGGCGCTGCATGTGTGGTACTCTATAAGCATTTCCATTGCTACCTAAGAGTATGCCAATCACACCAGCAACAACCTAATTTCCGTACATATGTGATAGTATTTTCTCTATTAAGAAGAATCTAGAGTTTTGCTGAATACAATAAAATAAAAAAACTTTGTTCTTTTATTAGTGCGAATTCTGTATTCATTGCCGTAAATACAAGCTTTTTTAAAACTCTCTATATGTATATCTGGAGCAATAATTTGACCTGTAGCTCTTATTAAATTGACTTCTTCCTCTGAAGGATAGCAAAATTTTCTTCTCCCCAAAACAACAAAATAGTGACCTTGTGCCATTCCTTGAACAGGTAAATTTGGAATTTTTAAAAGACGACTAATCTCTTCTTTAGTTATGTATGCAATTTGTACTTGCCTCGATGCTACAATAACGAATTTTTTCATGAAAAATCTGCTTACTACTTGGTCTGCTTTGTGGTAGGGACTTTTTATGGAATCAGTAATTCTTCGGTTCATGGATTCAAATGCAAGGGAAGAATACACCCACAAAGGTCCCCAATTGCGAAGGCAGTTAACAAGATAAGTAAGGAGGTGAACGTTATACATCATGTTCTTTAAATTATAGTTAAAACAGATATTCGTCAACAAAAGTTGTGAGTAAATTTTGAGCTAAATCCAATTGAAGTTCTCTTATTGAATCAGAATGATGGTAGCGCGTAATATAAAAGCCAGTTTTCCATTATGTTGCTTTCCGCATCTTATATATAACAGTATACTTCGCGTTAATTTTGCTATTCTTGTTGGAGGTGTAATTGATATTAACTTGTTATTTATAGCTGTTGTTGAATCTGGATCTCCAATACCAAAAGCAACACCAAGGTACACGTTGTGAGCACAGTCTGCAGGAACACCCTCTACGAGATCAAATTGTGGCAGTCTCGTTAAAGATGAAATTCCTTTCACGACATTTACAATTTTTCCTCTTTGAAGTGCACGTAGTCCATCCTCACGTATAGATGCATCCGAACGTAATTGATAATTACCTACTCTATACACCCAAATATGATCAACTATTTCACCTTCGGCAAGGCAATAGGTACATTCACATCTGCCGTTGTATCTCTTTATCCGTAAAGCGTCGGGCCTTGCAATTGAATCTGCTATAAAGATGGTTGTAATAAATCGACTAGTTACCTCGACGTGTCCATCTGGTCTTCAAGAAATTCCATTTTCATAGAGTTTTCTAAGTTTATCGCATATTGGACGTAGTGAACTGTTCCTTGATGGATGTGAGTTTGATACCCATAATCCTGCTAAAAACATATTGTGTTTTCTTGCATGAGGCGAAATTTCGTTTAGTTGTAATATGACAGAATATGATGTTGCAGAAGAAGACTTAGTCAATTTCTCACCATTGGTCCAAAAAGATATAGAGAAATTATTATCATTGGATAAAAAGTTTCCAAGATTTCTTAAGTGCTTATATTGTTCACATTAAAAATGTCTTTAATGTTATTGTTGTTTACTTTGACTCTGGTGTCACAGTACCTTAAGGATGCTGCAATATTTGGTGTCTTTAAAAGAACTTCAAAATGAGAAGCTAGACGTATGCGTCTGGAGGTTGCAATGTGGGATTTATCGAGGTCAAGACCACGAGCTCCACAACGACATACTCTTTGAACGACATTCTCTATTCCTATCTGAACTTTACATTTCAAACAGAATATTAGATAAATATTAATAAGATAAATTTTAGTAAGATAAATTTTCGGTATTTCGACCTAGAGTCTTCCACAAAGCTGGTTTATTTGTAGGTAAATTTATAAATCTGTATGACTTCTTTAACCACGTTAATTCATCCAACACTTGCTCATAAGTCGTCGTATGGTCTGACTTAGCAAGACTAAAAGTTGATCAATAGCTCTTATGTCGTCGTTACTATGCAGTGGTACACGCAAACCTTCAGTGTCTCTACCTTTGAATAGAGTTTCCTGACGACCTTCCCTTTCTTGTCCATCATTTTCATTAATTTCTGCAACGTTATCAATTTGCATCTCATCTTCATTTACGTCATTGACTCTTAATTCTGCATCTGCATCGTCATTAATTATCTCTACATTTTCGTCATCTTCTATATAATTATCTTGTTCCCCGTTTTCATCATCAATTCTTTCTTCTTCATCGTCCCCAAAATTTCGTCATTATCATCATCGTCAAAATCATCCACAGAATTTTCTTCATCGTCACTATCATCAAATTCAACCATATTTTCGTCTCTTAATTCTGCCATTAAAATATTACTTACAATTTCCTTTCAGATTATAAAATAAAATAATTCGAAATTTTAATAAAAAACGAAAAGTTAAAATTATTTTCTATATAATAATTATTTTTTATCATTCTTATTCTTGTTTTTATATTATTATTTGGTCGAATATCTTGATGGTAATTTGTTGGATTCGTAAACGGTTTAGTATAATTATTTGCTTTTCCGATATAATGTAATAAATGGTTCATACCAGTTTAAAAACTTCAAAAAACTGAATTTTTTCTAGAAAGATTTTGAGAATAAAACATCTCAAAAATTTTAGAAAGATCAGAGCACTCTATATTTTTATGTCATAATAGCTCATACATTAGCATTGTAACTACACAACATAAAGTTTAAAGTCTTTAAACAACTTATTTAGTACTGTGAAAAATTCTTCTTAGCAACTATTGAACCGTTTCTAAAGAAATGTTTTAATTTTTACTATTTTTTGAAATCAAAAATCTGTTTCAAAAAAATTCCTATTTTCTAGCACCTTCCAGGAATGCCAGCAGGCGGCGGAAATTATACCCCACCATTAATATTTTTCTATTTAATTGTAATAATTCTTTTAGACTATCTCATATTATAATATTACAAAATAATATTAAATATTATTTAAAAAATTATTGTTTAACTTTTACAATGATGAAAATTGTAATTTGTATCATTTAAAAGATACTAATTTATTTCCATAAATATTTCAGAATAAATAAAAAATTCTGCTGAATCATAAAAATTAATTTCTTTGAAATGTAATTCAAAATTGATTAAATCTTTTAAATTCTGTCATTTTTTATTATTTTTATTCTCATTTTTTAAATAATATTACTATTTTTAATAATTAATTGTATTAAACTTAACCCATTAAGGACCAAACGGACGAAATATTAGTGTTCAATTTTTTAAAATTACCTGAATCGATTGAAACTTGTTACTTAAGGGATTTTTGGGTCATTGATTACAAATAGAAATTCCGATTTCAGAACAGTCCAGTAATTAGTGTTTTAATCTTTTTTTAAATTAAATACATTAGTTTTTACAAAATTGCTTTTTGTTTCGTTTTTGTTTTTTCAGTGTTGACTGTCATTTATTAACTTACCACTTACGTCGGTAAATGTCAATTTTTTTACTATCTCCCAGTGAAAACTGTTGTTTCGCATGCCTTAATTCTGAAATATGAAATTCTCATTTCATATTATTTAGGAATTGTTGAAATAAATACCGTCTTTTCTATCTTTTGTTTTATAATAAACTGTTATTTATCATTTATTCGAATACAGTAACAACGCAGGTAAGTGCTACTTTTAACCACTTCGGCGGCATGGCGTTCCAATTGGCGTTCCATGAGTAAGTGTCAGAAGCGGCAAAAAAATGCGAAAATGGCGTTCCTGTTTAAAGTTGATTCCTAAACTCTGTAAACAAATTAAGTTTATCAAACTAAATGTTATTTATTATTTGAGATAAATGAAAATGAATAGGACAAGAAAAAAATATTTTTTAGAGATCTTAAATGGTTTTAAAAAGGTTTTAATGTAGCCAATTTTTAATACTTTTTACGAATGGCGTTCCAATATTCACCCAAAATAGTTCACAATTTTGAATCCGCCTATTTGAATTTTCAAAAATCTATTTAAGATTTATAATCTCAAATAATAAATAACACTTGGTTTAGTAAACCTAATTTGTTTACAGAATTTAGGAATTAAGTTTAAATAGGAACGCCATTTACGCATTTTTTTGCCGCTTCTGCCACTTACTCACGGAACTTCTTCGTGAAGACGCTTTGCTGTGGTATAGAAATTAGATTACATCCACTAATTCTTTGGAACACCTGACAACTTCTCTTAGAAAATTTTATTTATCGCCAGGAGAGTTAAGAAATTTGGAGTCTCAAATCACAAATAAAATTCAAGGAAAAGACGACTCTATTCGTAGTTATGCTAATTCTCTACGAACTCTCATGCGTAGGCACGAAGGATATGATACCAGTCGTCAATTGGATACGTTGTATTGGAATATGCAAGAGATATATCGGTTACTTATTAGAAGAAGCGAAGTCGACTGTGTAAATACTCTGATACAACGTGTGGAAGAAGTGTCAGAAATTTTGAACGCTATGAAAAACGAGGAGATTCTGCAACAACCATCAAGGAGATTGGAAATAGTAGAAGTGAGTAAACCTTACGATCCGAAGACTCATTGTTGGAGATGTGGAAAACCTGGACATCGTCGTAATAATTGTCGGAGTAGACCGAAGAAGTTTTGTTCCTATTGTGGAGCTGAAAACATTTTTACGCGTGACTGTAAGTGCCATCCGTCGGGAAACGCCAAAAAGTCCGAGCGAAAGGAGTAAGTTCGGCCTTACTAATTTCTGACTCCAGAATTTTCGTGAAATGTAGCTGTGAAGATGTCACCTTCTCCTCGCTAGTAGACACAGGAGCCATCTTTTATCAGCCAGGAGACAGCAAATCGTCTAGTTTTACATGGAGGAGTTTCTCTACTAGAAAAAATCCAGATTGCCCTAGCTAATGGTTCGCAATACAAGGTAAAAACAAGTTTTTAAATGAAATCCTAAAATAAGTGCCACATCTACTTGAGTCATTAAAAATGATATCATAAAATAGGTCCAAGGTACTGAGTATTTTTAAGTAACTTTATATCAGAAAAATTAATTAAAAACAGTGAAAAACGGGTAAAAAAGGAGTTTTTTGAATATTACTCTCCCCCAGTACATATACACCTATAGAAGAATTAAAGAGTACAAAATTTTAAAGAAAACAAAAAAATAGACTGCTTCATCATTCAATCTTTCCGATTTATAGCCTTCTAAAGTCAGATGTTAGCAAAAAAATATGGAGAAAAACTTTTTATTTTAGTTTTTGAAAAATAAAAAGTGTTTTGTGCATCTACCGCATATATATTACTGAAAATAAATTAAAGTAGACTATACGTCCACAGAAGATTTGGAGCAGGTGTTAATTAATATTGCTAAGCAGGAGGAAATTAATATGAAAAATATAAAGACAGAGAAAATTAAAAACATCCGGAAGAATTCGTGTTTTCCGATCGTTCGTGTAAATCGAATACAGTCTCCACCTCTGCCGGATGTTGTTCCCGAAATTGTACCGAAACCTATTTCAGCCATGAACTTAATAGCAAAAAATATAATTGCTAAACAAATGAAGAAGAAACAAATAAAGAAGAAACCCGTGAAGAAGCCGAAGATCACCGTTACCGCTGCAAGACATAAAAAAAGAAATTAGTTTTAAAGTAAAATAAATCGAAAATCAAGAAAGAAGAAAAAGAGGAGAAAGGAAAGAAAAGTAAAACTTATCGGCGAGGGGAAATTCACTTCACCCTTTCGTGCCTCCGGGACATATATGTCCCACTAAAATAATTATATGTAATTGTTATAAAAATTAACCAATTAATTTGCGCTAAATTGCTTTCTATTCTGAATGGATGTGGCTACAATTAAAAAAAATAGTAAATTACGAAAAGTTATAACATTTATTTTTAACAATGGAATAAACATTGACTGTTCTTAAAAAAACAATTATGTAACAAACTATACTTTTAAATTATTATATGATATTATCACTCGGTTGTTTTAAATAGTTACTAAACACTGAATTTAACGATCATTCATTGAGTGTCCAATTGTAATCGCCACGACAAAGACGTTCCTTTGGAACGTTTTTCAAATTTTATTTTATTTTTCGTTTCTGAAGAGGGCAGCCGCGCTGTCGAAATGTTAAACAACATTTGTTGTTTCTTTTTAAACACCTGACTCGGAATGATCGTTAAATTCAGTGTTTAGTAAACTATAGTTTTGTTAACATTTTGTGAATAATTTTTAACAACACTTCGTTTTTTATTTTTTTTGGGTCTTTGATTTGGAATATTAAGTCAGATTTAAAAAATTCAAAATGGCGGATCTAATATGGCCGACAAATTTTTTATCAAATTAATTTTTTTTAATATCATCAAAATTGCTTCCAAATTGTTACTCGGGGATTTTTGGAGTCACTGATTACGAATTCAATATCAGTTTTTCAAAATTCAAAATGGCGAATCCAATATGGCGGACAAGATATTTAAAAATTGCTTGAATTTGCGTCAATATCGTTACTTGGGGGTTTTTGGAGTCGCTGATTGCGAATCAGAAGTCAGATTTGAAAAATGTTTTAAATTCAAAATTGCGGATCCAATATGGCGGACAATATTTCAAAAAATTGCTTAAATTTGCTTACATATTGATACTCGTGGGGTTTCCGGGTCGCTGATTACAAATCCGATATCAGTTTTAAAAAATTCAAAATAGCGGATCCAACATGGCGGACAAGATTTTTAAAAAATGCTTGCATTTAGTTCAATATTTCTACACGGGGGTCTACCAATACTGTATTCGCCATATTGGATACGCCATTTCGAATTTTTTAAAAGTGATATTGGATTCGTAATCAGCGACCCCGAAAATCCCCGAGTTAATACTCGGGGCAAATATGTAAGCAAATTTAAGCAATTTTTTGAAATATTGTCCGCCATATTGGATTCGCCATTTTGAATTTTGAAAAACTGATATTGAATTCGTAATCAGTGACTCCGAAAATCCCCGAGTAACGATATTAAAGCAAATTCAAGCATTTAAAAAAAACTTGTCCGCCATATTGGATCCGCCATTTTGAATTTTATAAAACTGACATCAGATTCGTAATCAGCGACCTCGAAAACCTCCCAGTACCAATTTGGAAACAAATCCAATAGCTGGATTTCCCGGGGGCACGAAAGGGTTAAGAAATCACGATTTCCTTGTTTTCGAAGTCATAAAATATTCAAGAAATTTTAGCAGTCTATAGAAATCATTGGGATTCTCAATCGAAATCGTAGGGAGTCTCAACCGAAGTCTATACTCACAGAGCAGTTGGCTTGTCAGCTGATAACTGCCGTATGAGCCCGAAGTGTTTATTGACAAATGATCTTAATTTCAAATTTATTTAAAAGAGCAGCAAATAATATAATAATAGTAATAATATAATAATAATAATAAAATAATTATATAATATTATATAATATATATTATATATTATATATAATATATTATTATTATATATATTATATATTATATATTATATTATATATTTATTATATTATATTATATAATATAATAATATAGCAAATAATTTTAATTAATTCAATTTTTAACGTTTATTCTAATGACAATTAATATTTAATAAATTATGAAAAATTAAAATCACCAAACATTATTTATTTATATGTGAATTTTTTTGTGATTTCTAAAAACCGATTTTTACCTAGCTCATGCTCATCCGAAGCTACATTTCGATATATGATACCTGAGAAATCTCAGGTAGTCGCGTAGAAATCTCAAGAAGTTCTAAAAATCAATATGAGAATCTTTCAACGACTGCTACTAGCGATTTCTGACATCTCAAGTGAATTTCCCCTAGCTTATCGGTTATTTTGTCCGACGTGATACTTACCACGCCTGTCGTTTTGAAGGAAAATAGTCCGAAGAAACTGTAGGAAGATTGCCCAAAATCTTTCGAGGAATTGTTTGCGAGTTTAGAGGAAACAATTCACGACGCCGAGGAATTATTGAACTAGAATGTTGAAATAATTCACAACGCCGAGGAACTATTGAACGAGAATGTGGAAATTCAACAGCCATTTTCGGACCAGAACAATAATTTTGTCGCCGTCGAGGGTTCTTCGGAGGATTTGCCGATTCCACTTCCGTTGGAAATGTTTGGTCGTCCATTTAAGGTGTCTCAAATACCTGATGGTCCATGGGTTCAAGTGCCCCTAGGTGCAGACCGATTTCGTATTCTGGTACCAGGACACAAATGGGTCCTTCGTATTAAAAAACTTACCGGAGAAATTAAATGTTCGACACTAGTTCCTCTAGTAACATTTATTTTTGTTATTTGTTTTCTTGTTGATTGTTTGGAAAATATTTTTATTTTTTCTCGTACGCTCATTAAAACTCGCTTTGAAAGAAAGGATTGTAACGAAGGCGTATTGCATTTGTGTAAGCAATAGCCATTGTCGTCGCGTTGCCCACCTGAGTGAGTGAGAAACGACGGCGCGCGCACAGCAGTCTCTCGCTCCTCTTCTTTGCTCGCTCGTCCCACTACTCACATGTAAATCGAGGTACCTGGATGCATGAGACTCGATCGTCTTCCGGCTTGGCCCGAGGTGCTCTTCGGGCCTAACAGGAAGTCCATACAGGTATTCGTCTCAGTTAGAGGTGCTCTTCTGTGAGGCAAATGCTTTAAAGGGAATTGTTCTTTCTGCCCAGGTGCTCTTAGGCCGAACGAACTTTCTCTCTCTTCTCTTGTATGCTCTGCAAACAACCAGGGGTGCTCTCGTGGAAGGCTGCCGAGCATACCTAGACTATTATTTTTCTATGCTGGTCATCCTGGGTGAATCGAGGGGGTCTTCTTTTCACCTATGAAGACAACAGGGGCGCAAACTCTTATTCCGGGTGCTCTCAGGAGCAGGGTTTGCGTTCAAAAGTAAATTCATTTCACGTATTTCCGCGTCGTTAAGAGTTTTGGTAACCGGACGATATTATAAATTAACTCTTAGCGGTTGCTTGGTTAATTCCTAGAAGTGCGCGCCTTGGTATTCGTCGATGTCAGTAAAATACGGAAACTTATTCTAGAACGGTTTCGCGATTATGAATTATAGTCAAAATGCCTCGGAAGGCTAGTATAGTTAAAATTCTTATTTCTATTTTCAGAGTGACAGATAAGGATAAGTCGTTGGACGAATTGTGAACGAGATCTCAGAGCGATGTTTTCTCTCTGTATTTTCATTTGTTATTTTATTAATTAATTAGAGTTATTCAGTAATATTCCGTATTCAGTAATATTATTTTTCCATTTGTTAAATTCACTTTAAATACTCAAGTATTATTTTCTTTTTCATTTTATATTTTTATATTGTTAAATTTTACTTAGATATTTCATTTTATATATTTATGTTGTAATTGTTTACTTAGTAGTTAATTTTATATTTTGTTAAAATATATTTACTTTTGAAGGTTTAAATTTGGCCTAGTTAATGACTTTACCCTTTCCAAATTTATCTAAAATTAATTACCTACTAGAAAATGGTGTATTGATAGTAAAGATGGCGCTTCATGCCACTATTTGTTTAATTATAAATATTTAAGGTAGCCGGACTCCATCCGGCGAGCGAATTCCGTAGCAAATAAAAATCATATTATTACAAAATCAATTAATACCGCCACCAATGTACCCTTATCCCTCCTTAAAATTCTATTTATTAAAAAATCTAATAAATAGATGTGACGCGATCTGAAGAAAGGGACCTTAGAAGTAAAAAATTGTAGGTTATGTTTGCAATTTTTGAAATGAAAATACAAAAAGAGAATCAACTGACAATAAAAATTATTGATGATTAAGTTTTCATTATAACTGAAATATTTAATAAATACTGATTTAAATTTGCAAAAAGTAAAAAGAAACTTTTAATCAACAAAAAGGTAAGATTAACATAACCTTAAAGTGATTTGCTTCTAAGGTCCCTTTCTTCAGATCGCGTCACAGATATTATGTATTGTCCACATACCTTTTCTAAATCCTGTCTGATTGTCAGGAATACACTCCAGCTCACTCACCCTCTTTTCCAATCTCTTCCTCAAAATCTCCGTTTAAACCTTATAACCCACCGGCATTAGTGAAACTTCTTTATATTCATCTACCCTTTTTGCTACCCCTTTCTTCTTTATTGAAACTATTAAACCTGTTTTTCACTCTTTCGGACACTCCTTCCCTTCCCATACATCATTTACCACTTTCAACATTTGTTTTTTAACCCACTCTCCCCGAAATTTAAACCTTCTTCATCCATTCCATCTCCCCCTGGCGCCTTTCCTCTTTTTATCCTTTCTATCGCCTTTTCAACCTCCCCCATACTTATTTCAATGTCCTCTTTATCCCTCTCTCCTTTCTACCCTCACCTTTAACTCTTTTTTCTATCCCCCCACTTAAACCTTTAAAATACTCCGGCCATTCCTCCATTTTTATTTCTCTGTTTATTCCCTCCCACTTTTTTCTTTTCCTGTTTATAACCGCCCACACTTTACCCTTATCCACGACCTTTTCTATTTCTTCCAAAAATTTATTTTTTCTGCTTCTCTTTTTTCTTTTAACTTATTCTCATACATTTTGTGCCTTTTATTATAAAACCTCTTCTCGATCCATCCTTTTCTCCATGCACTCATAAGCTCTCTCAATTCCGTTCTACTCCTTTCACATTCCTCGTCCCACCAACCCTTTCTATTTCTTTACGTTTCCCCTTGTGTATTTATTCCACCTTTTACTTTCTCAATAGGTTCTCTTAATCTTCGCAGCCTTTCGTTTATTTCCATATCTTCCTCCTTTCTTGTCGCTCTTTCATCTTCAAGCCTTTCTTTAAATTCTCTTAATTCTTCCTCCTCCCAGTCTCCCATGATTATCTTTCTTTTTCTCCTCCTCTCATTTCTCCTTCTACCCACGCTCTCTATTTTCTTCATCTTTACTATTAGTGGGAAGTGCTCCAAGTCGACCTCGCTCCCTACCTCCATGCTGTTGATCATTTCCCTTACATTTTTATCCCCCAAAACGTAGTCAATCACTGTATTACCCCTTCATAACATAAGTAAATTCTCCCTCCTTATCCCCCTTTACATTTTAATTTAAAATTGTACATCTTCTTTCCGCTAATACCATGAGCAACTTTTTCCCTTCCTTATCTACCTCACCATGTTTGGATTTCCTTATGTATTTTTCCTCATCCCACATACCACCGCCCCTTTCTCCTGTCCACGCATTTAAATCTCCTCCGATCAACACTTTCACCCTTCCTCTTCCCCTCTTTTTATATACATCTCCACTATTGAGATATATTTCTCCCCTTTTTAACACTACTTGCCATGCTCCGCTTCGATGCTCCCCTCCTTCGGCCTTTCCTTTTCTATCCCATTTCTTACTCCTGACAACATCCCCCTGCGTTTCTCCCCTTTATATTATCCCTTTTCGCCCCTTGAATTCTCCACATAAAGTTCTTAGGCCCTTCTCCAAACCCCATTTCTCTCTCCTCTTCCAACACCTCTCCACCTTCTTCTTTAACTACTTCCTTTCTCCCATTAATTCATAGACATTCCCTTCCCCATTTTACCCAACTCCCTTTTTTTCTCTCTTCCCACGCCTTCTTCCTAATAACCAACCAATCCTTCTTTCCTTGAAGGTCCTATCCTCATTTATTTTTATAGGCTTACACTTTAACTTATTTTGGGCCCTCATTACATCCCATTTTTCTTCTTCACTTCCTAATTCTGTTTATTATATTCTATTATTTCATTACTTTCTGCACTGCTTCCTTTATCTCTCTTTTTTCAATTTCCAACACCTTTATCACAATCTTTTCTTTTCTTCTTTCACTCTCAACTCCCTCCATCTTCCTTTCTATTTCTTCTAATTTCTTTTCTATAATGCTCTCAGACCCACAGCCCCTTCTACCTCAATGTTTTTCCTTTCTTATTCTTCCCATTTTTTCCATCGTTTTTTCTAGATCACTTAAACTTTCTAACTTTTCCTCCATTTTTCTGAACTCTTCCTCCCTTTCCTTAACTCTTCCATCTTTTCTTTTTCCTTAAGCCCCTTTTCTAGCCCATGTCGTTTTTCCCATACGTCTTCTATCTCTTTTTCAATTCCTCTTCATATTTAACCTACATTTCTCTTATTTTTCCTATCTCCCCCCACACCATCTCCATTTTGTCGTCCATTCTCCTACTTCTATCTTCCTCCCTTTTTCTACCCTCTCTCTCATCTCTTTTTTCAGTTCATCTAATTTTTTGTTCGACTTCTCTTCCATTTTATTAATTATATTAAGCACCGCGGATAATTCTCCTTTCTTTCCGTCATTGCCTTTTTTATCTATATCCTGTTTTTCCACATTATCACCCCCGCTTTTATCATTTTTAAAAAATCTCTCAACATTATACTTAAGCTGTTACTCACCGACCTTTCTCTTCTATCTTTGCTTTCCGCCTGCTATCTCCCTTTCTAACTTCTACCTCTTCCCCCTTGACACCGTAGCGTTACTGCTGTCACTCAGCTCACCACTGTTTGAAATTCCCACTTTTTTTCGTTTTCCTTACTTTGTCGCCCTCTAACTTCCTGCGGCAGAGTTTTCCACATAACTGTACCTTAGCCACCTATTTCCTGCACGCCTCTCTTTCACACACGCAACTATTTCACTCTTATGCTTAACCTAGAAACTACACAACGCTCACACTTATATACTGTTTACAATCCTTTTATCCTTCGCTTTCACACGCATACACACTATATATCCTCTTATTCCTTGCATTTTGATGCACACTTTCCACACACTCTCAGCCCACCCTCTAAACAAGCTAAAAGCCGCACCGTCTCAAAATGTCAATTAATCGATAACAATACCGGAAACCATTATTTAATACTTATAATTCTTTTACGTTCAGCATTGCCTAGTTTTAGAAAATAATAAATTTAATACTTCGTAATTTAAGCACAATATTTTACTAACGTAATATAAAAAAATTTATTATGCAGTTAATTAAAAAATAAATAGAATTAAGTACGGCATTTCCTAAGAGTACAAATACTAAAACATTTTTGAACAAATAACTCATATCAATTTTTAATAATATTTTACGTAACAATTAAGTTCAGTTAAAATTTAATATCTTTAAACAATAGAGTGTTTATTTGAAAGTTTGATTGAGGACAAAAATAATTATGGTTGAGTCATTGAAATTGTCCGACAAGTTTTTCTGATATTAATTATATATATAGGGATGTTTTATGTAAAATGTTACAGAAAAATTAATATTTCGGAAAAAATATAAATATTAAAGTTTTAGGTGGCACAACTGTTTACTAAAAGCAAAATAGTAATGTCATAATGTAGTTTTATTTTAAAAATTAATTCAATTCATATCAATTTTCTACAATATTTTTTGTGACAATTAAGTTTAATACAATTAATTGTTAAAAACAATAATATTATTTAAAAAATGAGAATAAAAATAATAAAAATGACTGAATTTAAAATATTTAATCAATTTTGAATTACATTTCAAAGAAATTAATTTTTATGATTCAGGAGAATTTTTTATTTATTCTGAAATATTTATTAAAATAAATTAGTGTCTTTTAAACGATACAAATTACAATTTTCATCATTGTAAAAGTTAAACAATAATTTTTTGAATAATATTTAATATTATTTTGTAATATTATAATATTAAATAGTCTGAAAGAATTATGATAGTTAAATAAAAAAATTAATTAATAAGAAAGAGTTGTAATAATTAAAAAATTGAGTATTGGTTTTTAATAATTGTTCGCATAAAATTTTGTAATAGTTATATATGGTCATTCTTTCTGAATCCAGCCACCCTCTGCACACTTTATTTTTCAAGATAAAATGTTGTATGTATACTCAAAATAAAATTTGCGTAAGAAAGTCAAGTTTTTGATGCCGTCTGGCGAATTTTATTTCCATTTAGGGGTTGGGCAGTATTTTCAAAAAATCGCCAGAACTACTCTAAAAATATGGCCAATTGAGTGAATAACAAAGAAAAATGAGGTAATCTTTCTTCTAACAAAAAAAACATTTTATTTATATATTTTTAACACTGTACCCTCAAAATAATAAAAACAATCCGTAAAAATTACCCCCTAAACATAGGTTTGAAAAAGTTCCAATTTTTCTTTAAAAAATTGGTTTTAAAAAATAAATATCATTTATGAGGCTCGTGATTTAATCAGGACATATTGTAATCAAGTTTTTCCCCATAAAAATAATGTCCAATCAACAAAAATCATCCCCCGTACATTATTTGGTCAATTTGGTAATTATTTTCTTAAATATAAACATAACATTTTTTTAAAGATTGTATAAGTCATAGAATTTTCTCACAATATATATTATGTTTAAACTAAAACTAATATTAATAAAAATAACCTCTGTAAATCATCCCCTAATCATAATTTTCACATATTTCCAAATATTCTAAAATAAATTGTGTACACAAAATTTAAATACGGTTTCTGAAGTCCGGAATTTGTTCTGAATGTATTTCAATCAAATACATGTGCATAAAATAATAGCCAATTACCAAAAATAATCCCCTGTTCATTAGTTGCGCAATTTAGTAATTATTCTCATGAAATAACATCTATTTTATATCAATAACAAAAGGTCAATTGGAATTCGTACATACACAATGTGGCCCTGAAAAGGGCCGATTGGATTTTGTCAGTTTTTATTGAGTTTGAAGATCGCTTGTGCATTACTATTGCATAATGGGTCCCTGAAAAGGGCCTATTGGATTTTGTCAGGTTTTATTGAGTTTTACGATCGCTTGTGTATCAGTACTGCATGTCTGCTTCATCTTTTCTTATGTGGATACCATTTGACTCCTTGATGAGCATTCGAATATCTCTTAAGGTGACTACTGTGTTTTTTTCTGAGTTTACAATAAGACCATGGTTCTTATTTATTTCTGGAACTGATGAAGCTATTTCAACCCTTTTATTTAATTTCCTTCTCATTTTTGCATGGTCTGTTCCCTTCGGTGAAGGGCGAGACCTTTCCAATCTCTTGTTACTCTGAAGGTAACCACCCGAGTTGGCACCACAACTCACATGTCGAAGCGCTAGTTACTATGTCCGTTGCCGAAGCATCGGTCCGTTCATAGTGCCCCTAGCCTCAAGCGATGTAGGCTATAACCAACTGCCCCCACGAGGCCAACCCAATGACCGGAAGGAAACAAGCCTTTCGGCAAGTCCCCCGGGCTCGGATCAATCCCCATGGTACCGTTTAGTACTCTGGTATGAGTACTGATTAAGAGTCTTACCACCCTTGCGTCGGCAAGTGAGGTCGACGGTCTATAATTAGACTTGGCGGGCCGTTACGGCACTGCCCATCATCATCGTATGCCCCTGCTCTATAAGAAAGCTTGGGACGAACCGAGTACTAACCGCAAGCAGTGGCGCCACTCCGAGCCTCATATGATCGCCTTTTACGACCTGTAGCCGGTCACAGGGGCCTATTCTGCACCCGGGTACCCCACGGGTATGGATCGGGTGGCAGAGGTGCGTCCCGCCAAACTCTTTTAACGTTCGAACTCCGCATTCCTGGGACACGAACGGGGCATTATCGGTTGACAACAGTTCGCTCTAAGACGTCATCCTCACTGTCCGAGAGGGTTAATTCTACCGCTAATTGCTCGATGGGCGTCAGCGTGGGCGGTGGTGGTTTCTGCTTCTTCTCTTTCTTCAGAAAGCGGGCATTGGATAACAAGATTTCAACGTCCCTGATGCGGGGCAGGTTCCTGGCTCGAGTGTCAGGCGGAGCAACACTGAACGTCGGTAATGGGGCACACGTGTTTTCAGGTCCCAGTAGGCCACTTGGCGGGCAGACGTCGAGCTGCAACGTCGGCGGCGGTCTTCCCTTAAGCGACAGCTCAGTTGACGGCCTCTTCTTCGGGGTTAGTCTCAGTGGTGGTGATGGGGCCAAATAGGGTGCTCGGTCAAGCTCCTGGAATAGAGCTTCGATTTCCTCGAGCACCGATTCATCTTCGGGTACCGGTCCCCAGAGTAAGGCACGAGGAGTTGGGGTGTAGACTGTTGTCTCGACGGGTCCTCCGGTCGGTTCGTAGGGCTCCGGGTGTTGTTTTGCGAGCCAATTTGCTCGTCGCTTAGCCTTTTGATCCGCTTTCAGTTTCAGCCCGCGGAGCCTCCGTTTCTCTCGTTGTTTAGCGCTCTCGTTCCTCTTTCGTCCTTCAGAATTGGTCATCTACGAGATGAATTACAAGTTGTGGATCCATTTCGATGTATTTTGTCGGACGTCCTCCTTCCACCCACGCACTACGTGAAGCAGGGGGTTTACTCCCGTATCAACGAGTCAGTGGTCCGGGGGAAAAAGTGTCCTGAGATTAGTGTATTGAACCAGAGCCCCTGGCCCCTTCGATAACTGACCCACGTACTACGTGAAATCAGGAACGACGCTCCAGTAACAACGAGTCAGTGGTTAAGTAAGCGAGAGGGGTGGGGTCCTGGGGAAATTGCCCAAAACTTCGACCTATCCTTCCCAAAGGCCGTTTCGACGTACCAAGTGACCAAAGAGCGAACTTCCGTATCGACTGATCAGTCAAGACGGCCTGGGGAAAGAGGTAATCGTGATTCTGACCGGATTCTGAATATCGTCTTTCTCTGAGTTGTCTTCACCCACCTAGTGTAGCAGGAATTACTCCCGTAACAACTGGCCAGTGTCGAGATTCTGGGGGGTGTCTGTTCAGAACCCTAACCAGGGTTAACGTAAGTGTTGCTACCCAGTGCAATTACCCCACATACCATAGGTAGCGTGGTAACTGTACGTGGTGAGATGTAAGTGTACAAGAGATAGAGGTACTCACAGTGAAAGACAGGCGGTTCGGTTTGAGGTTAACTTTACGAACACTTTATTTTCACTACAAGGCACTGTTACAAAACCGGAGATGGAGAGAATGAGGTCGATGGTTAAAATGCGTCGCCTTATATAGGCGGAGGTTCGAAATTTTACCCTCTTGAGAGGGGATAAAATTTGCATCTTCCCCTTTTCTACGGCTGGCATTGATTCACCATCGATTTTCTATCTTATCTTTATTTTTTATTGTAATATTAACTAATTAAATGTAAAATTATATTTAGAATCAAATAAACAATTTTTGTTTGTTTAATCTCAAGAAACCAAAATACTTATATATAGTAGATATTTACAAAACGAAGTTGATTAATGTAGATAATTATTCTTTCAATAGTAATGATAATCTATATTAATTATAATACAAATGAATATTAATAGCCCAAAAATAACAATAATAACCATTTATAAAATAAATAATATTTATAATAATAATATTGCAATAATATATATTATATAAAAAAATGTTTAATATATTATATATAATTCAATGACAATGTAACAGTACAATAATTTCAGTTTAGCATTATTTCTAATAGCTTTTTAGTAATAATTACGGAATAAATGATTAAACCTAATAATAAAATAATAAGAAAAAAAATCAACCAACAAATCGGAAAAAGTGAAAGTGTGAAAATAACTGACGTCATGGCCAGACACTTTTTTGGGTTTTCCCCACGACAATGGCAATAGATGTTTGGACACTCTCTCAATGTTTTCGCTTTCTTCTGTTTAGGATGTTTGTGTTTATTGTTTGTATCTTTGCAGGGAATGTTAATGAACTCAAACATCCCAAGCTGAAGAGGACGAATATAACAATTGGCCTCATTGATCCTGGTACATCCCCTAAGGTCGTGAAAGGTTAGGTATAATTTTTTTCTTATTTATTGTTTTCTAGCACGGGGAGCATACCATCGTGCATCCCGGTATAGGGCATCGGTTCTACGTCGAGAAGGGTATCGCTAGTGTGTGACGTCGGATGTTGATTCGATGCCTACTTCGTGGTCCGCTGTAGCTTGTTCAGCTGCAGTTGTTGTAGTTGGGGCTTGTTCAGCCTCATGCTGCTTCAGTTGTGTAGAACCGAGCGGAGATTGTTTAGCTGCGTAACGTTCTACTGTGGATATCACTACTGGGATATCAGTCGGTTGTTGATCTGTCTGAGCAATGTTGTCTGATCGGTGATCATCCGGACCTGCGGGTGTAAGATGATTTGAGAGATCTCCTCTGTTTCGAGAATGGGCTCGAATAACAGAGGATCGTCGATCGATAGGATGACTTGTTGTTAAACTCCATCCGGATGTTCTAAGTTCCTTTCCGGCCGAACTAAAGGTGCTCGTACTAACTAACTCTGATGGACTTTGTGTTTTCTGTCTTTCTTCTGGATGCAGAATACTTCCGGTGATATTACTTCTATCACAGTGTACAGCCCTGTTCGGACTGCAGCTAAGTTGGCGTTGTAATGTTCTACAGCGTTGAATAGTCGATGATTTGTAGCGAAAACTTGGTCTCCAATTTGAAAGAGAGGCGCTGAAGTTGGACCGGCGTAGCGTCGCTGATATTTTTGTTGATTTAGGGGCGCTTTTCTTCTCTTCGTTTTCTCCGGGGCGTTTTATTTCTCGACCAAACAACAGGTATCCGGGAGTCGAGCCGGTAGCAGCGTTTTTGCGTCTGCGCAGTGTGAACAGTAAGTCGGGAAGTTGTAAGTCCCAAATTTGCTGGTTCCCTTTGGACAATCTTAGGCGTAAGCCTTTTTTTATTTCCTGGTTTCGCCGTTCGGTCGGATTCGCTCGAGGATGGTAAGTTGGGGTAGTCGACAACGTACTGCTCCAATTTTTCTTTTACCGTCCACTTTGTACCGTACCTCCGGTACAAAAAATCTAACTTAAGGCTAAATAAAAATAAATGAATTTACTTTCATAATATTCTTTAATGTTATATTCAGTATTCTATCTAATATATTTTTACAATATATTAGACGAAACTACAATATGCATTAAATAATAGTATGTGAGATAAAGAAACAAAATTTAATATTTCCTCACGCACGAGAAGTGAGTGTAAAAATTACACTTATAAAATAAATATAAATTACACTTTAAAGGAATTTTCAAAGTTTATTAATATTTGAATAATTTTGCAATGAATTGAAAAATTGTCTCAAATATTAAAACTTGAAAAGTAACCAACTGTAACAGTATAAGGTCTACATAAGACCGTTTTCGTTGTCTATAAGACGTTAAAGAGGTCTTAATTTAAGGCCTCTTTAGAGCATACTAACCACTACTGACTACAGCGTTTAGAATTCGCGCTTGCGCAAAGAAGAAACAAGTACTGTTAATATTAAACAAAGAATCCAATTTGTTTTATTAAATTTTTAGTTCTCTTGACAATTAGAATGTTTTGTAAACACAAAACTTCATTGAATCTTAATTTTATAACAATTGTCAGGACAACAAAAAACTGATCATAACAAAATTGGATTTTTAATTCAGCAGAAACAATTCTTTTTTTAGTTATATGATATGGTTAATTTACGTTACCTGATTTTTTTATTGTTAACTTCTACAACACAACAAAAACAAGAAAATAATATTGAACTCAGATCAAAAATATATATATTTATTTTGTAATACACATATGTATACATATATAATGTATATACACATATAATATGTATATATATATATATATATATATATACTAGGGGGGCTCCGCCCCCCTGATTTTATATGATACTAGCTGTCGTACCCGTCTTCGACGGGTTTTAGTTTCTACAGATACATTTAATAGTGTGTCTACCAGTCTCGAAAAATAGGAAATAGTGGGAAATTTAATTTGACTGGAGAAATTATGATTAGCAACCATTAACTATTTCATTATAAAAATATTACCATTTTAAAACTGTGATTAAAATTTTATCATCAAATAATTAATTTTTTATTTATTAAAATGCAGAAAACAATGTTTGTCAATTATTTGTAGAAATTTAATTATAGTATTATAAGTTAATCCTAAATTTCGACCAGTTTTTGTAGTTATAGTAAAGTCAAATTCGAACTAATTGTATCATAATTGCTTAAATGTAGATCCCCTGTTAAAAGTATTTGTAAAAACAAAAACCCGTCGAAGAGTATTTTCATAAAATATGTGAATTTTTGTAGCCATTTGTAGTTTTATTTATCGTTTATTCTTATCAAAAAAATGTATATTTGATGAGAAAATATACACCTGGAAAAATTTGGACAAAGATGGGAAAAGCCGGATAGTTTGTTACACAAAAATAATAATAGACACTCTGTTTAACTTTTGCCTTTGCAATGCTCTAAACATCCATAATAGTTAAACCTAGAATTAAAATAACAAAACTTTTTACTGTCTACGTTTTTTCCCCAGTAGCATAATGCAAGTATCGTTTCACAGGTATTCTTGAATTTATGTAGTATGAATTTTATCATAAAAAATCTCCATTTTCAATCTCCTTTAAAAATAATTTTAAAGCTATGAATTAATATTTTTTTACATTGTTTACCATTCATCGTTTACCATTTTTAATATTTTCGAAGTTTTGTAATTGAAAATTGTTTGATTAATTGGATAAACAAATTATTCTAAATTCCATTATTTTGACGTCAAAAGTTTAAAAGATATATATTAAAAAACAAAAAAATTAAAAATTTTCCATTTTTTAAATGATTAGAAAAAATTGAATACCTCCCGTTCTAATAAATATGTTTAAAATCTGTAAATTTATTGTTTATATATATATCTCTCACAAAAAACAAAACTGATTATTTTACTGCAATCTATCAAAATGTAAAAATTTTTTGCCAAAAATAATGTCCTACAACCAAGATGTAATATAAAAATATTTTCAAAAAATTAAAAAAATCGAAATTTTTTAAATTTTATATTTTTTAATGAATTGCTTTTAAATGATCTATAATTCATTGTTACATGTTATTTGGTCAAATTTTGGCATAATTTTTCCAAAAATTGTCTCTTATAAAAAAAAATAATTTTTTTTAAATTTTCCGAAAACATTATTATACTTACATCTGAAATATGGAATAGTATTTTTTGCTAAATTATGCTAAAAAGTGACTAATTAACATGTTATACTCAATTATAGATCGTTTAAAAGCAATACATTAAAAAATCTAAAATTTTTAAAATTTCGATTTTTTGAAAACATTTTTATCTTTACATTTTAGTTACAGGACCCAATTTTTGAAAAAATTATACTAAAATTTGACCAATTAACATGTAACAATCAATTATAGATTATTTAAACGCAATTCATTACAAAATATAAAATTGGGATATTTGCGATTTTTTTAATTTTTTAAAAATCATGTTTATATTTACATCTTAGTTATAGGACATTTTATTGTCAAATCTATTATAGAATGTTACTAAATATCATGTTATACTCAATTATACAAAGTTTGAAAGCATTTTCTTAAAAAAGGTAAAATTTGAAAATTTCTGATTTTTTAATTTTTTGAAAAAATTTAATATCTCCCGTTCTAATTAATATTTTTTAAATCTGTATATATTTAAAAACCTTCCTTGGCCTAAGGTCAAACATTCTGCCAAATTTGGTTTCAAACGGTTGAACCGTTTTTAAGTGATTCGCGAACAAAGATTCTGTGACATACGGACATACATACATACATACATACATACATATACACACACATACATACATACACGAAATTTTTTATTGGCATTTTTGGAATCCTGGGTGCTCAAAACGAATAAGTGTGTGTAAAATTTTAAGTTCTGAGCAATGTACAGACAAAAGTCTCATCTTATATATATAGATTAAATAGAAATGTTAATTGGAATTAATAATTATAATTTTTTCTTTTCTGAATTTTTCGAAAAAATTTTTATACTTACATGTTAAATATGGACAGAATTTTTGGCAAAATTATGCTAAAATTTGACCAAATAACATGTAACAATAAAATATAGATCATTTAAAAGCAATTCATTAAAAAATATAAAATTTTAAAAATTTCGATTTTTTAAATTTTTAAAAAAAAATTTTATACTTACATCTTAGTTAAAGGACATTATTTTTGGCAAAACTATTCTAAAATGTGACTCAATAACATGTTAAACTCAATTATAGAATATTTGAAAGCATTTTTTAAAAAAATGTAAAATTTGAAAATTTTTGATTTTTGAATTTTTCGAAAAAATTGAATATCTCCGGTTCTAATTAATATTTTTCAAATCTGTAAATTTATAAACCTTCCTTGGCCCAAGGTCTAACATTCTGCCAAATTTGGTTTCAAATGGTTCAGCCGTTTTTAAGTGATTCGCGAACAAAGATTCTGTGACATACCGACACACATACATACATACATACATACACGAAATTTTTTATTGGTATATTTGGAATCCTTGATGCCTAAAACGAATAATTATGTGCGAAATTTAAAGTTCTGAGCAATGTACAGACAAAAGTCTGATTTTATATATATAGATATATCTTATGATATTAGCCATTTTCAAATTTTTGATCTTTTTCATCAATTTTGAAGTAACATACCAGCGTGCAAGTAAAAAAATTTTCTTTTGCATAGGCTTTGACGTCCTATTTCGCGCTTCTATTTGAGGGGGCAAGCTCTGACCTGTTGGTAAAACACAGATCAAATTTTGACGTAATGTGAAGGCCCACATTAAGGCCCCTTTTAAAACCCGTAGCTCAAAAAAATAGGTAAAATTAAACATGTATTTTTATTCGTTATTTATCCTCTTTTTGATTTAGGTCAAAAAAAAGGTCAATTTTGACATATGTTTTGATTTATGTTTTTGACCTATCGGTCAAAAAATAGGTCAAACTAGACATAGGTTTTGAGGTAATGTGAGGCCGTTATTTATCCACTTTTTGACCTATAGGTCAAAAAATAGGTCAAATTAGACATAGGTTTTGAGGTTATGTAAGGCCATTATTTATCCTCCTTTTAAACCTTTAGGTCAAAAAATAGGTCAATTTTGACATAAGTTTTGGGGTAATGTGAGGTCGTTATTTGTCTTCTTTTTGACCTATAGGTCAAATTAGACATAGATTTTGACGTAATGTAAGGCCATTATTTATCATCCTTTTAAACCTATAGGTCAAAAAATAATGAGTGCTTTTAAATAAAACGATAACTGCAGTCTTACTCAATCTAAAGCTTATTGATTTTAGTGATTATAGTTTTTCAAATCTAAAAATAGCTGTAACGTCAATGCGAGGTTACAGTGTAAACTTGCCTCAACCTTACAGTAATCTTACAGTGTAAGCTCACTGTGATTTTATAGTAAAATTACGCGAGCTAATTGCAAGCTTACAAGTAACCTTATTGTTTTATTTAAAATAAAATAATTTTTCAGCAAATTGATTTTTATTATAGCAAAAAGATATAGCTAGTATATACATATTAAAGATTAGAGTCGTAATGTCGGTACGAATGTTTAATTGGTTAATTTTTCAAAAGTTGGTCCAATTCAGCATGGCAATAGTTGGGCCAACTAGCCAAATCATAACTTTTAGTCGTCCATTATGAAGGACATGACAATGGGCGCATATGTCTTTTTAACAATACATACTCATCAATGTTAATTTTGTCATTAAGGTTATTATTAAGGAATAATCTTACGGGCACTTAAAATAAAAGTTGACGAAAGACAAGAATTGGGAAATTTAAAATGTAAAATCATATTAAATTTTTAATTTATTTTATTGACAAGGTATTAAGGATTATATTTTGAGAATTTCAAATAATATTATAAATGTTGCATTTAAAAACAGATTATAATCTTGTCAATGAAAAACGTTTGTAAAATATTAAGTTAAACTACCTAAACTGTTTAATAGTTAACAAAAATTTTTAGTTTCTATTGATGTGTTACTTCTTTAAATAATAATGTTTCGATTCTTACTTATTTTACTCTATATGTAAACTAATATTCAATAATATAATAATAATAATAATAATATTCAAAATCGCCTATAAATTATTTAAACAAATTATTACTGTTAATTATTAATTTCTTACATAATATTTCTAAAAAGATACATTTTTCCCTAATTTTGCAATTTACTGAACCTTGCATATATATATATATATATATATATATATATATATATATATATATATATATATATAAATGCCGATGCAAATTTGAAACATAATTATTATTGCTTCCTCATATAGAGGAAGTATTGTAATACCAAAATTTTTCGACTTCGATTTTTTGACATATCTTTATGTTATTTAATCTGAGGGGTTCAAAAATAACATTTTTACAAAATGTCATTCCGTGTGTGTGTGTGTGTGTAAACATCACATTTTCATAAATATCTCTAAACTATGAAGAGCTTTTGGACTGAATTTTTTTTAAATTGTAGGTCTCATCTGCGGACATACAATGAGAGTACTTTGAGACAGAATAAAGTTTAACTATATATTTTTTTGATTTTTAATTAAAAAAAAAACGTTTTTTGCCCATAACTTTAAAAAATGTTAGGACACCTATGAATGTTTTTCTGTAATTTTGTAGAGTTTTTTGAGACGCATCTCTTAAGCTCTCAATGAACATTTCTCGTCCATATTCACCAGAGATATTAAACTTTTAAAAATCGAAAATTTTGGAATATAAGACTTTTTTGAAAATTTTGTTAAAAATGTAGAAATAACTTTAAAACTATCATTATCATCTTGTAGAGCATTAAAAACGCTTCGATTGACCTATTTTTGAAGCTAATTCGATTAGAAATAAAGAAGTTATTCATATTTTAAAAAACAGAAATTGTGATAGAATGTTAAAAAAAATTTTTTAATGTGCAACTTGAATTTTTAATCAAATAAAGAGAAAAAATTATTACAGCAATTGACAATAATTGTTTAAAATTTATATTTTATTATTATTAACATCTCTATGAGGAAGCAAAGTGTTCATGAAATGATCACCAAAATTATAACAAAAATATATAACTTGGCAGCGGTTTTTAATATTGCCAATTTACCAAACTTTTGTGAAATTTTTATTTGTATTAAAAATAAAATTATAAACAATTTTGTAAAAATTTTGGTAATTGAAAAATAATAGAAAAATGTATTTTTATAGTAAAATTTACTGAACAATATCTCTTCTTTATATAGTTATAGTAAATAACAATAATAATTTAATTATAAAACTTTGGTTATCCAAAACTTTTTCAAATAAAATAATTTTGATTTAAATTTTCATCAGTATTTATTATTTTAAAGTTCGATAAATTGCAAAATTAGGAAAATGCACCTTTATAGGTACACTTCAATCCAACGATGCCTTCTCTCAGGGAAGGCACTAATTTCACGAAGTCAGCCTACCTTCTATATTGTCTAAAAAATTGGCCAATAGAAAAGCAGAATTCTATTGACATTATTTTCACAAACTATAAAGAATATCTGAATATAGAAAAAGGGCTAAACTCGTCAAATTAGTGCCTTCCCTGAGAGAAAGCATCGTTGGATTCAAGTGTACATTTTGTAAGAAGTTTGTATTTAACAATAATATATTAAGAAAAATGAACAATTTATCATATCTTTATAAAAAGTACATTATTTAAATATACAAATTGTTATTGTTCTTATTTACCTGTCGGTAAAATTTTACTACAAAGATAAATTTTTTTTTAGATTTTTAATTACAAAACTTATATAAATACAGATTAAAATTAAAAGTTAAATTATTATTTAAACATTTTCAACAAATTATGATATTCATACTTAATATTTTTTATAGAATTATTGTTTAAATTATAATTTTTTTTGTTTAATTTGTTTTAACCAAAAAATTACTTTTAAATTATAATGTTATTTTTATTGTTAATTATAATTTATAATATAATTATTATATTATAATATAATAATAAATAACAATAACAATTATAATAATAAATTATAATAATAAGTATGTTTTACATATGCATTATACGAAAAAATCCATTTTCCTAGGTACATAAGTTTACCTTTACAATGTCGTGAAGAGATTGACTTTTTCCATCAATTTTTTTTTAAATTCTCGTAAAATAAGTCAGAATTGAAACATTGTTATTAAAAGTAAAAATATATTACATTTTTTAAAAATGTTTTTTATAAAAATTAATATTATTTTATTTCATTAAAAAAATTTGTAAATTGTTAGTAAATAATATGCATTTACTGAAAAATTTATTAAATTTTCTTTTTTTCTCTTATACAGATAACGCATTTTCATTATTTAACAACAAAAAATTTTAATTTCAACTGTTTAAAATTAAACAGAGTGTCTAACAAGGATAAAAAAATTCCCTGGTTTTTCTGACCATTAAAGAGTTCTTTTAAAATTAAGCAAATAACCTTTAGAGTAAAAATTTCTTTAAATATTATTGACATTATATATATATATATATATATATATATATATATATATATATATATATATATAATTGACATATTATTACATTGCAAACTTTAGCAACGTTAAATATTGCCATTTAAATAAATCGACGCCTCCCATTTATATAATGCTTATTGAAAAACGAATGCAAGATGATTCTTACTCACTTTTTGGTGCAAGATAAGGCTTATTCGATTTTCCGTGCAATAAAATGTTCATTCAAAATTCTACACTAAAATGTACATTCTGAAATTAGCTTATTCTATGAATTTTATGAAATTTTCAATTCAGTATAATTTATAATTGCAATGGCTTAAAAAATATTTCATAATACGTTACATTTATTGTTCAGTCAGTGGCAATTGAGGGGCTGGATGCTATAATGTGTTACGCGCCATTCTTTTAACATGGCGCGTAACACATTATAGCATCCAGCCCCTCAATTGTTTTCTATACAATTTTTAATAAACATTTTATTGCACGGAAAATAGAATAAGCATTATCTTGCACCAAAAAGTGAATAAGAATCATCTTGCATTCGTTTTTCAATAAGCATTATATGAACGGGAGGCGTCGAAATTGGCCACAAATTTTAATCTTTGGAATAAAAAAATATTTTTTATTAAAAATATGACCGTGTAAAATACTGAATGAAAATACAAAATTTTTAATTAACTTATAATAAATTTATTTATAGAATCGCAAAATGACTGTAATAGCGAAATCAAACTTGTAAAAAAATAACTATATTTCGTTATTTTGAAAGTTTAGATCTTTAGGAACATTTAAATAACAAAGAGTTTAAAAAGTAATGTAAATATTTTAAATAAATTTAATTTAAGGGCCGTTGAGAAAAAAATAGATAACGATACAGGCGGATTTGTCAGTCAGCTATTTGTGTGTTCTGAACGTTCAAATGAACGAAATTTATTTTCTTCTTCAACAAATTAAATGGTCTAGCAAGGTAAGTATGCTAAAGTTGCCCCTGCACCTAATTGGCTCATATTTGTACCGTGTTTTAATATCCATATAAGAATAAAATTCTGAAATTTTTAAGTCCCCATGTGTTTTTTCTAAGAGTTATGTAGGGGGAAAGAAAAATCAAAAAACTTATTTTTCTCAGAAACTATTTGACAGATTTAAATGAAATTTGGATATGTTATTTATCACGTTAATATGAATTTCAAAAAAAATTCGAAATTTTTTTCAAAAATACCCCAAAAAAATCAATTTTGGAATTTTCAAAAAAATTTTTTTTGGTTTTTTTCGGGGTACACCTTGAATTTCTTTTTTAATTTATACCCTGAAATGTCCCCTTACACAATTTTTTTAAAAATTTTTTGCAGAGGTACTAAGGGGTGAAAATATTAAAAGTTTCTAAAAAGTACCCATTTTTTGGAGTATTTTTGAAAAAAAATTTCAAATTTTTATTTAATGAATTTGTATTATCGTGATTTATAACATATTCAACTTTTATTCAAATCGGTCAAGAATTTCTTGAGAAAAATGTTTGGTTTTAAAGGAAACGGGTACTTTTTGGAAACTATTAATATTTTCACCCCTTAGTACCTCTGCAAAAAATTTAAAAAAAATTGTGTAAGGGGACATTTCAGGGTATAAATTAAAAAAAAATTTGAGGTGTACCCCGAAAAAACCAAAAAATTTTTTTTTGAAAATTCCAAAATTGATTTTTTGGGTATTTTTGAAAAAAATTTCGAATTTTTTTTTTGAAATTCATATTAACGTGATAAATAACATATCCAAATTTCATTTAAATCTGTCAAATAGTTTCTGAGAATAATAAATTTTTTGATTTTTCTTTCTCCCTCCATAACTCTTAGAAAAAAACACATGGGGACTTGAAAATTTCAGAATTTTATTCTTATATGGATATCAAAACATGGTGCAAATATGAGCCAATTAGGTGCGGGGGCAACTTTAGCATACTTACCCCCCTAAACCCTTTTTAATGCAATTATTTTGTGTCCCTATCCAAAAAAATTAATTACTGAGTTTCTAAACGTAAAATTTCAGTTTGTAAATTTTTTTGTGATTAGTAATTTATAAAAATATCTTCAACAAAAAATATTTCGTTTATTTGAACGTTCAAAACTTAAGGATCATATTTTCATTTATATTTTTTTGAATAAAATATGAAACTTTTACAAAAAATGTTATTGATAATAGAAAAAAAGAATTACATCTTTATTTCTCTCTGAAAAATACTTTTGTAAAAAATTATAATTGAGAAATAGAAATGTGATGCGCTCCCAAGAAAGGTAACTAAGAAGCAAACGAATTATAGGTTCTAAGCTGATCAATTACCGAGATCAAGCTAGATATTCCCAAAAGGTAAAGTTGGAACCTAGATTAGAGAATCATATGTACTAAGCTTCAGCTTGCTAGTTTACAACAACCCATTAGAGTCCTGTTCTTCTCTAGAAGTCTAGTATTTCTCCTATAGATAAATTGCTCACCTGCATAGGGTCTATAATTGCTTGACCCCAGCTAAAAAGTCTGATCCTAGCTAACGCCGGGCATTCAGATAATATGTGAGACGACGTCTCGTCACTCGTCTCACACAGTCTACACATAGGTGAGAATTTTTTTCTTATTTTATGCTGATGATAATTTAAAAGCCCATGTCCTGTGATGAGGCAAACAATGGTTTTAACTCTGATCTTATCGAGTTTTAGGAGATCGCTCGTCTCTTGTTGGGCACAAAATATTTCTCAAGCTTTGATTCTATTGTGTGATTGTTTAGAGCCCCTAGGGCCGCCTGGACCACACAAATACTAATCCTTTTGCCCCTTGTCCCTTTTTGAATGTACATTTGGGCACAAGTTAATATCGCACAGACCTCGGTCTGCCAAATCGTGGCATATTGTCCTAGTCCTCGTCCCCAAGTGGAAACCCCTTCTTCCAGTCTAATCTGGAAGGTATTAATATCTTAAAGCGGGGTTTAAATTGCACACTCTTGATCATCCTATCTTGCACCATACTTAATTCTGGAATTAATAAGATTAAACGTGGGAGCTTGGTGAGTTTACCACTTAACTTCCACTTTCCCTGCACGTTTTGCCTGCCTATAGTAAGGGCCGCCTTTTTCATCGCAGCAATATATAGAGGTACTTTGGCCAGTATGAAACCCAACGCCGCTGTAGGCGTAGTCTTCATGACCCCTGTAATACCTCTTAAACCATTGCTTGGAGTTGGTCCAGTTTCTCTTTGACAGTGATCAGTTGAGTCCTAAACCACCACCGCGTGAAGAAACCTGGGTTTTAAAATCATCTGATAGAGCTAATTGACCATATTGGGCCTTAGTCCCCACTATGACCCTATCGCCCTTCTACATGCCCAGAGAGCAGTACAGAATTTCCTATACTGATACTTGAACTGTTCTTTCCAACTCAGCTTTTTATCCAGGATTACTCCTAAGTATTTAGCCCATTCAGAAAAAGAAATCTCTTGTCCACAGAATACCGGCTTCTTTAAACTCGGTATCTTCTATTTCCTAGGGAAAACTACTATATTCGTTTTTTCTGGGTTCACAGAAAGCCCAGTCTGACTGCTAAGCACCACAATAGAGGAGATAGAACTCCTCCTGGTGGGCATCCTTTTGAGACGACGTCTGTTAACCTGGCTTCATCACGCCTCGCTTTCTAGCTGCCCTGCAGATAGCTTCCCTAGAAGTGTTAGGGAAGGCACCTTCAATATCAAGAAGGGTACCCACCGCATAACTAACACTGCCAATTTGCTCCTCTATTCTACCTACTCCAGAGTGGAGGTCTGATTCTACTTTGAAACTGCTCTATACGCATGTTGTCCTAAAGGCAAGGGATAATCCCTCAGACACTCCTGTCTGATAAAATTATCCACCAGTTTCTATAACTCCTTTCATATAAAGAAGGAGTCACAACTGTGGCTGCTAGTTTCCAGTGTTCCCAGTTTCTTCGGGCCCTACCTGGACCCACTCCAAAATCATGAATCGGTTTTTCTTTAAAGCCCGAGAAATTAGTTTCCATCAGATTCTTTAAACAATCCTTTTTATCCTGAGCATATTGCCAATTAGATAACTTAATGGTAGATAGTTTTACCAACGGGTCTTTAGCCAGAACCTTATGGAGTCTTGATGCTTCTGGCACTCTTTCGATTCCTTTGCAAAAACTTTTTCAGCTAACACCCATGCTTTTTCTACCTCTTTCTCATAAGAATTACGAGTCGCATGGTAAGATCCTATGCTTGTTGATTCTTACGTTTCTTGGCTTTATTAAAAAGCTTTCTTACTGTTTGCCTGTGTCCCTGCAAACAGGAGCTCCACCACCTATTACTCCTGTTAATGTCCACATTTTTGGCTACGCAGTTTCTCTCAAAGGAGCCGACAATCGAATCTCGTAGATATTCCGCTACGAGTTCTAACTCTTCGTGGGTCCCGTAAGAGCTGGAAGAAGTGACCAATGGCCTTGAGGCCTTGAGGTCCTTAGTAAATTAGTCCCCATTAGTACTCCTAAGGTCACGTTTCCACTTATGTCTCGATCTTTCGATTCCAATCTGAATCTGAATCTGAATCTGAATGTGATAAGTCTATGGTCCGAAAGTGAATCTTCATTAGACACTTTCCAGTCTCTTACACCACTCCACACAGACCTGGAGCAGATCGTAATATCCAACACTTCTCTCCTGTTAACAGTAACGAAGGTTGGCTCATTTCCCTGACTTAAAATTTCTAAATCTGTATTTATAATAAGCTACTACAACCTCTATTTTATTTTCGTTCATCTCGGAGTACTTAGCCTTCACGATAGCTTAGTCTCTAGTTGTAAATTCCAACAAAGGAAAAGTATCTAAACCTTTATATATCAGACATACTCTTGAAACCAGTTCATGTGGTGAGCAAACTAGCTCTCCATATCCATTTAGACCTCTGATTCTCCCCTTAAAAACCCAAGGTTCTTGAACAAAGGCTACAGCTGTCTGCATCTTTGTCAAGCCCTAGGCTAAAATCGCTGAAGCGCCTTTACAATGAGTCAAATTGATCTGCATACACTAAATCCCGAAAGCAGCCATTTTAAGGCTAATTCATGGTCTCAGACGCGTAGAATATTATTATATTTCTTTATTTTCTTATTCTACATTATAAAACAATCAATTTCATTCATAAGAATCTCATGCGAGATTAAGAAATCGAGGTTCCTTAATCTCGCCGTAGTCGCAATCACCTATTTTGCGCCCTTGATACGAAAATAACTATTTTACGTTTTATTCGTCTTTATCTTGCTGACTCTCCTAGTTAAACATAATATAAGAAAAATTGATAAAAAGTATTAAAAAAGCTCTAGATTTCTAGATATGACAGAAGCCGCTTAACTACATAATTGACAAATATTTTTAAATCATTATTTTTTTATTATCTCAGGTATGGAATTGCTGGTACAACAAATATTCAAGGAGAAGAAGTAAAGAAATTAGATGTACTAAGTAATGAATTATTCATTAACATGGTATCGTCTTCGTTTACTACATGTTTACTCGTTAGTGAAGAAAATCCAACAGCCATTGAAGTTGATTGCGAGAAGCATGGAAAATATATTATCTGTTTTGATCCACTCGATGGATCTTCCAACATTGATTGCCTAGTTTCAGTGGGATCCATTTTTGGAATCTACAGAAAACTGAGTAATTCTAAAATACCATCAGTTAAGGATGCTCTTCAGCCAGGGAAAAATTTAGTTTCTGCGGGTTATGCACTTTATGGATCTGCTACAATGATGGTTCTTTCAATTGGTCAGGGTGTTAATGGATTCACTTATGATCCAGCGATCGGAGAATTTATTTTGACTGAGAGAAATATGCAGATACCAATAAAAGGAAAAATTTACAGGTATGTTGTTGAATGCAAAAACAAATATTTTTTATTACTACTATCTCTGGTAAAAATTCTTATTACAAATTGATTAAAAATCAGATATTACTAACTCTTTGTGATTTTAAAGCGTAACATTATGAAAGCAACCTTTTACCCTTAATGCCTATGGGCACACTGTTATATATACTGATGAAAACCAACTATACGAATTATGACATTAGGTCGAAAACGTGAAGAAACACATTTAAAATATTTTTTTAAATTTGTTTAAACAATTTTATTTTTATTATTCTGTTTGTTCATCGAACGAATCTAAATAGTCTTCATAACAATTCTTTTTTAATATTTTTTTGTCTCAATAACAAGTAGAATTGCTAGTTCTATATTGACAATCTAGAAATTGTCATGTGGACTTAATTTTTAGTTAGCACAACAATTCCTTTTTCTCCTTGTTTAATATTATTTAAATACTTTTTTGATTACATAAAATCGAAATTAAAAAAATAATTTTGTTAATGAGTAAATAATGTTATTCCAAAATAAAATTTTCCTTTTTTTGTTTTCTTTAATGTGATACAGTTTTATTAGAAATCATTACAATTTAATGCCAGACATATCATTTGAAAGCTAGTTTTATCACCTTTAAAACGCATTTTTTAAAATTTTTATACGATAATTTTTAAGAAAAATATGATCTTTTGTTTAAAAAATCAGCCATTATTTTCAATTGTTGATATCTCAAAAACAATTACTTTAGGAAAAAAATTTTAAGAACATAAATTGTTCCTTTTTGTGTATAGAATTAAAAGAAAATTATTTAAAAAATTTTATTTAAAAAAATTTTTTTTATTATTTTTTGAAAAATTTTTTTTTACATTTTTCAGATTTTTAAGTTTTTTGTGTAGAAACTCGCTTTTTACACTCATTATAACAAGCAAACATATTTTTTTCGTATTTATTCAATTTTTTTAAATAATTTTATCTCGCCAATCTATTAAATAAGTTCTTAAAACGTTTATTTATTTTATTGTTTAAAAACGGAAATTATATCAAATCTTCAAATGATTTTGTGAGTTAAAATATTTGGAAAAATTGAATAAATACGAAGAAAAATATGTTTGCTTGTCATAATGAGTGTAAAAAGCGAGTTTCTACACAAAAAACTTAAATATCTGAAAAATGTAAAAAAAATTTTTCAAAGAATAATAAAAAAAATTTTTTTTAATAATTTTCTTTTAATTGTATACACAAAAAGGAACAATTTATGTTCTTAAAATTTTTTTCCTAATGTAATTGTTTTTGAGATATCAACAATTGAAAATAATGGCTGATTTTTTAAACAAAAGATCATATTTTTCTTAAAAATTATCATATAAAAATTTTAAAAAATGCGTTTTAAAGATGATAAAACTAGCTTTCAAATGATATGTCTGGCATAAAATTATGATGATTTCTAATGAAACTGTATCACATTAAAAAAATAAAAAAACGGAAAATTTTATTTTGCAATAACATTATTTACTCATTAACAAAATTATTTTTTTAATTTCGATTTTATGTAATGTTAAAGCTGAGGAAATGAGCTTTCAAACAATATTTTTTTGAGCTTCGTAACTTCAATAGTAAAAAAAATACAAAACTTTTTGTAAAGTCTTCAGTCGCTGTAGGGTGGGCAAATTTATTGAGCGGCACTGTAGGTATTTTAATTCACAAAACAATAATTTGAAACTGACTTTTAAAAAAATAGTTTCATTTCAATCTAATTAAAGGTACCACCCTTGCATTGGCAAGCTCTGGTTTCTTTAATAAAAAACCGTGCCCATTTCCCTGACAAAACCTTGCCGAAAGTGTGTAGCCACTTGGGCAAGTGAAGGGATTCAAACCCGAAGAAAGTAATCGCGTAAATCAACTAGTCAAAATAAAAATTACTTTATTCGGTTAAATAAAATCGTTCATTAAAAAAAAGAAAAGTATACTACACTGCTTTTTATGTTTTTAAATGAAAAAGAATTTGAAAATATAACCCAGCGGGCACAAAGACAAAAAACGTTCTTTGAACGTCTGTCGAACGTTTAATGTCTGCCAATTTAAGTTTTAAGAACGTCCGAACGTTTTTTGCCTTTGTGCCCGCTGGGAAGGGTCTAAAAAAATAAAATCGCGAGTAAATTTTATAAAAAGAAAATTACTATTTTAATGTAAGTAATATAGAATGAAAACAAAAAAGTAAAAGATCAAAATTAACAAGAAGAATAGAAACCCGAAAAGCAAAATGAAGGCTGAAATTAGAATAAAATCAAGAAAAGAGGTCTGCGTCTAAAAAAACAGCATCAATGAAGATAAAATAAAAATAGTAATTTGTAAAATATGTTTTTCCAGTTAATAAGCTACTAGACAATGACGGTGTAGTTAAAGTCAGAAAAATTGAATTTATAGTATAATCTTTTTGGAAAATAACGATAAATTAATAAGTTATTTAGATGTTTTTTGGACTAAAAGTGAATAAATGAAATAAAATATACAGAGACAATATACGAAATTAGATGGGTGTACGAACTAGGTTACGCGACACTGTATCAGGTTACACCTCAAGTGTCTAGGTCAAAGATTAGTGCAGAACCCAACGCGTTGCAGCAAGAAGATATTGCTTTAATCAACGCGCTCCAAAAATTTGGCACAAATCGATTTTTCTTCGAAGAAGTTACAAAACATTTAAAATCGCGATAAAATGAAGAATGATTAATTAAGGTAAATTCTTTTATATTTCTCAGCTGGTAATCAAAAAAGTATTTAAATAATACTAAAGTGTATTTAAAATACATATTATTTAAATAATTCCGATTTACTAAAATTAAATTACATTGCCAAAATAAATTATTAAATATGATCGATTTTTGCCATTTCATGCACAAACTTAAATAACATATTTTATGCAACGCAGGTCCATTATGGGCACTTTACGCCACCTATTTACATACCAATAAGCTCGCGTTTGCAGTTCAGCCCAATGTTTTCAACATAGATACTATGTCTTATGGTCCTAGGACTTTAAAATTCATAATGTGCCTGTAAACCGACCTATAAAGCCTTTTCGACAGCCAGCAGGAACAATAACTGCTGCCATCTCTAGCTTTACTCGCGTACTCAGTACTCTTACGTCACACATCATAACCTAACTTTTAACCACATGTCAAAACGCAGAAGACGCTGAACATCACTATCGAATTGCACTTAAAAATATAATTTTCTTTAATTTTATTTGTCAAAATCAGTGAAAGTTTACAAAATGAGTAATCCCGAAGAAGAAATTTTGCCAGAGAAAGTGCGTGAAGCAGCAAATGAAGCGGTACACAACTGCTGCCTGAAAAATCGAAATCCAATTACGAAATTTATTATCAAAAATTTCTTGATTGGAAAAAGGCACAGGGAGTTAGTTCATCAAGCAAAAAAGTATAATTGGCTTATTTTAAGGAAATAAATATCAAGTATAAACCTTCAACGCTTTGGAGTTACCATTCTATGTTGAAAAAGATGTTACATGTTAAAGAAGAAGTCGACATCAACAATTATCATCTTCTGAATGCGTTTTTTAAAAATAAAACGTCAGAATTTATAAGCAAGAAATCTAAAGTTTTAACATCGGAAGAAGTACAGAAATTTTTGACTGAAGCACGGGACCACGTCTATCTTGCAACAAAGGTAAAATTTTAAATGTCATTATATTTTATTGCAATTTCATTAACCATTTTTATGAATGATTTTTACTTTGAATATTTAATTTTAACATGTGACGCGAACTTTTGTAACTAAATTTATTACTTAGTATATTGCTTTATACACAGGTTGCTCTCATTTTTGGAGTCTTTGAAGCTTGCCGAGGCCAAGAACTTGTTAACGTCAAAATTCAAGGCATTACGAAACAAGGTAATTTGCTGGTGGTCAATCTTCCCGATACGAAAAACAAAAAGCCTCAAAAATTCGTCATTGACGAAGAATTCACTGAAACTGTACGGAAATACGAAGCTCTCCGTCCTCCTACAGCAACAACAGATAGATTCTTCGTAAACTATCAGCAGGGTAAATGTACCACACAAGTTATCGGGAAGCATAAATTTCAGGCTATGCCAAAATCAATTGCAACTTATTTAAATTTGCAAGAACCTAACTCATATACGGGTCACGCCTTTCGACGTACCTCTGCTACAATCTTCGCCGATTCGGGAGCTGGTCTTCTAGACTTAAAACGTTTGGGAGGTTGGAAATCGAGCATTGTTGCAGAAGGATACGTCGAAGAATCCGTAGCAAACAAAGCTAAAGTGAGTAAAACAATCTCGTCCTCTCTCGGTTTCACTTCAACAAAACAAACATTTGATAAATCTGCAAGCGCATCGACCAGTCTTGGCTTCACCTCAGCAAAAAACGTATTTCATGAGTCTCAACAGGAATCTTCCTCAAAGCGACAAAAAACAACTAATAACGATGTCGTTTCTGGTTTAACTGTTGACACATCGAAATCGAAATCATTATTCATAAAAAGTTAAATATGAGCAGTTTCCAACAGCCTAAATTGCAACGATCTTTTTTTGAAAACAACAAAATCAAAATAACTTTTCCATTTGACAAACTTAATTTTAATAAAAAATACACATAATAAGATTCATTCTATATGAAAACAAGAATATAAAACTTTAATTTATGTAAACTATTTTGTATAGCAATTTTCAACAAGAAGAACACATCTGACAGATGTTTAGTGATACGTAGAACCAAGAGATGGCGCCAAAGGTACCAAAACTGACAAATTTTCATTATTTTTAACTTTAAATTAACAACAATGAGACATAATGTCTTCTTTTCGAGTGGAAATTCATTAGTGATAAAAGATACACAATGGGAGAAGTATGTTTTGTTCAAATTTTTAAAGAAAACTAATGTTAGTGAATTAAATATCATGTGCTAACGAACAGCTGTAACTTATACACTTTGGGAAAAATAAAGTTTTTATTTGTTTCTGAATGGCAAATGAGTCTCATCCTGTGTATTTTCCTACTAAATTAAATTTCCCAAATGGAAAAATTATTTTGTTTCGTTGAACAAAGAACCATTGAAGAAATGGTCGTTGCATATTTTTAACCATTTTAGATCTGCATTGTCGGTATGTGGGATCCCCTTAATTACCGTTATAAACTTTATTTCAAATTTCAGTGACTGAGAAAAAAGTATTATATTCATAATCTTCGTATAAGGTTTACTTATTGTTAAGAAAACTAATGTGATTTTATCTTAAGATGAATAATATTCGTGTTGAATAATTAAAAATTTTAAAACGACGTATCCAACAAGTATAATAGTATTTTGTAAAGTTTAATAAAAATAATTTATGGACACTTTCCTTTGAGTTTGTTTATATATCTCATTTGCGTATACGCTATTTTGTTTATTTATCTTTCTAAAACAGTTGCGTCAAAAACATGTACGTTCCTTGGTACACAATATACTATTACTGTTTATTATATATTATTTAATTCTTTTGTCAACTAGAAAATACAAATTCAACCTTTAAAAATAATATATATACTGTCGTTTAGAATTAGGGACTTTTTAAAGAATTTTTTAAAAATATTTAATAAATTTTTATAAACAAATTATTTTTTTTAATTTTTTGCGTTTTTTAAAAATTTTAAAAAAAATTTCAACATAATTAAAACGAGACGTTTGACTGAATAGTATTTCACATAAAAGTAATTTGATGTAAGACCATTAAACACATACGTTATTTGACCATAATATACATTTATTAAATTTTATTTTATCCTAAAATTCATTTGTCATAAATTTCATTTGACATAAATTTTTTTTTGATATAAATTTCATTTAGTATAATGCTCATTTGACCTGAATTTCATTTTACATAAAAGATATTTAACATATTTATCATTTGTCATAAAAGTCATTTTAAAAGTAACCAATTAGATATTATCAACAACATTGTGATTCAACAATTTTAAATCCGCGGCTATAATTTTATGTTGAAAGATATTTATGTAAAATGAAATTATGACAATTGAATTTTATGTCATAAGATAATTATGTGTAATGACTTATCCACAAAATAAAATTTATATCAAGTAAACTTTATGTCAAATGAGAATTATGTTAAATGGGATTTATACCAAATGGAATTTCTCTCATGTAAATTTTATGTCAAATGAGAATCATGTTAAATGTAATTTATGCCAAATGAAATTTGTATCAATTTAATTATATGTTAAATGATATTCACATCAATTCTAGCAGTTCAATGATTTGGCTGAAAACGCATTTTCTTTTGACAGAATAAATCCTCGGATTAATATTGTTTAAGTTAAGAGCCACGGACCATTTCTCTTGAATATGCCGTTCAATCATTAAAATATAAATTCCGCTAATTATTGTAACAAATTCTCAAGTGTTAATAAATAAAAAAGTGTACTTAAACTAATTTTAACTTTCTTTACAAATTTCTCTAACAAACAACAATAAGGTGCAGTTTCTATTTCTTTAAAACTTAACAAAATCTCACAAACTATTTCTTTTGGCGCTCGAAGAATTTTGGTACTTAATTTTATTGGAATGTGGAAATATCGCAAACCTATGAAAATAAACAAAATTGCTTACGAGGGGAATTAAACCTACGACCTACGGACTTATTGACTAACGCTCTAAACATTATGCTAAAGACACATGTGTGCAGTAAAGTTCTAAATTCTCAGTATAATTAATTGATTGATTATTATTAAATGGAAGATGAGAAAGAAGTAGCGATAGGTTAAATATAATGAAAAGAAATATAAAATAAATTAAACTAAATTTTTAATTATTACACAGAGAGAAAAATTATAGTTAATTCTACTTAACATGTTGAGTAAGACAGTATGCAGTAATAATAACTGAATATTTAGTTACATTTAAAAAACATCATTTAGTTTCCTTTGTCGATTTCACTAAACAGTGTTGTCAAAGACACTGAATGATTAGTTAAAGTCACAGAACATTGCGCAGTACACTGTTTTTTAAAAATGGCGGAATTGTGAAATGTGCTTATTTTGAGTTTAGAAATTGAACGAAACGCTTTTAAAGGAAATAACTGTTCGCCTAGGCTTTCACTTAGAGCAGTGGCATAGCGATGATGATGGGCAGTGCCGCGTCGGTCCGGCAGGTCTAATATTGGCCGAAAACCTCACTTGCTGAAGCAAGGGTAGTAAGACTCTTAATCGGTACTCATGCCAGAGTCCTAAACGGTACCATGGGGACCGGATGCCCGCGGAGGCTTGTCGAAAGACTTGTTGGACTTGTGGTGGCAGTAGTGGTAGCTTACATCGCTTGAGGTGTGAGTTGTGTTGACAACTCGGGTAGTTACCTGCAGAGTGACCAGGTATTGGAAAGATTCCGCTCCTTACCGAGGGGCGCAAAAATTCTTACTCCGTTACGCTCGTAGGCGAGCCGTGTAGGTATACCTGTATAGGGAGGCCCTGCACATTGATAACGATAAGGCCGCTATCCGCGACTTATACAGAATAACAAAATTAAAAAATTTTTACTTATTCAATGAAAGTGTATTAATAAATTTAATAATAAAATCAGTAGTACTTAAGTATTTTTTATTATTGCAAAACATTTGTTTACCAATAGTAATGCAGTTTTCTATACATTTAATTTGAATAATAATTTTTGTAGTGATTACAGAAAAATACAACATAACCTCTTAAAAATATGCAAACTAATTATCTGAAATTTTTGTGATAACTTTGTTTTCTGTTGAAATATAAAAATTTCACGATGACTTTCTACTACTTTTGAAATGATTGCAAAATTAAATGTAGAAAACAATATTTCAATATTCTTACATTTTACTGAACAGTTTAGTCCATTTGACTTTTTTGTGCAGTTGAAATAACTGTTTCCTACATAGTCACAATGACTAAACCTCTGTTTAGTAAATCCTACTACCAGTTTAGTCAGTCCAAAATCGATTATTCTGTTTAGTACATTTAACTGCGCAAGTGGTTAATCTGACTACGCTCTTCTCTCCGTGTGAATTACATAACTTTACTCATTGCATTTAACATTTTACCAGCGGTAATTTTAATATAATTTTTTATTCATAATAAGAAGTATAATAACATTTTAATAAGAACCAAATTATTGTTGAGATCAAAATTTAAATTTTGTTTATAATTTTAAATTGTTTCAATAATTTATTATCCACAAAATTAGACAATTATATTAAATTATTATTAAATTTAATAAAAATAAAAAATGAATAACTGAAAAGTAAAATATTAATTTTTTCAATGTTTATAAACATTCATTAACTTTTTTTATCATTTCTTTCAAGTTTATGTTATAAAAAGTGATGTTGGCAAATAGCGTTGGGAAAAATTTTTTTATACTTAGCCAGCACTTGCTGTTTTATCGCAAGCATCGTTACGCGATCATTTAACAAAATAATTGGCATCCAGACATTCTCAAAATCAAGCTGGAAAAACATTAGTGAATGATATAGACTTTTTTGTTCTAATATGCAGAAAGGACATCTTTCATTTGTACGAGATACATATTTGCTTTTGCTCATAAACACCCTACACACATGGCCATTTAGCAATCGGACTTGTGAAAAAATTCGCTTTAACAATAAAGGTAATATCATGAGCAATTATTGCTGAGTTCGCGTCTGCAGAGAAATTTGAGGATATAATAAAACACTCTTCGACTAACAATAAGATTCACTGTAAAGATTCATATTTTTCGAGAACCATCCCACTATCTACAGCAATAGAATTAAAGTTTTTAAAAAAGTCTACACCTGTCCACTTAGTTACAAACTTAAAAAAATACTGTGTTTGAGCAAAGCAGTTAAATTTACAATTTTCATTTTTGAATGCAAACTCCCTCAGCCTCTCAAAGCAACGCCTAGGGTACTGCGAAAATTCCATATTAAAGATTTTTGTTAACCAGGTCATTACTCTTTTGAGGACTAAGAAGGATAAATAAATTATCATCATGATCTAGTGAAAATTAGCACCTGAATTTTTTTTAACATTGACATTCAATTTATTAAGCTCGCTGTAGGAGTGCAAAGCCTCCAGTTTTTTATTTAACTCCATTGGGGAATCAGTTAGAAATACATAGTCATCAGCAAATTCAAGTAGAAAAATATCTAAGATTTTATCAATTGAGATACTTCTGTACCCAAAGTTAGCAAAATAAACTTCCATGTCAGATATAAAAAGCAAAAACTCGTACGGACTGAGGATTTCACCCTGGAGTACTCCTTGTGTGACTTTAACATAATTTGTATAATTCTCACCTGTTCTGATACATATAGTTGCAGCATTATAAAAACCTCTTAACATATTAATCATTTTTGTACTTACGTTAAGTGAGTGAAGTTTTCCAATAAAAGAAGATACGACACTGATGGAAAAGCCCCCTTGAATGTTACAAACCAGAATTGATTTATTGTTTAAAAATTGAGCTTTTGAGATGACTCTAAATTCTAATTTGGGGAGGCACCAAGCTGCCAAGGTTTGAAGGACCTTGTTTAATTTGTGGGATCGTTATCCTACTTTTAAAAGAAACCTGCGATGCTTCGTGATATTTTGTGATCTCTTTTGACTTCATTTGTTTAAGGAGTTTCAAAGAAAGTAAATCAGAATTAACATATTAGATTACAAAATTTATTTTGTAATAATAACAGAAAATACATCAAATTTAACAAGACTTACAAATATTTCGTAGAAGATATATTAGTATAAGAATTTGTTATTAGAACGATACAGACTTACCAATAATCCTTAATCCTACCGACGGAGCCTAATTACGATCTTCTCGCGATCAACAGATCTGCCAGGCTGAAGCAAGGACATGTGTTGATTCCTTGAAGTTGAAAATCGTACTGCAATAATTGAAATTTCGCGACAAGTCTCTAGCCCTTGCCTTCTTTGTCAAGGTGGAGAAAACAAAAATTTAGGAGTAAGTGTAGGGAGAACTCATAGGCCCATTAGACGATGAATTTTTGCTGACGTTTTAGATCTCACGGTAGTTCCGTGAGAACGAAAATAGTCTGTTAATATAATATTTTTCAACGCCTTATATTAAAATAACTCAGAAATAAATAACCAAAGTTGCAACAAAATGTTTATCTATTAATATTAATAATAAATTATTAATTAATATATATAATAATTATATATATATAATATATATAATATATATATATCTATATATTATATAATATATAATATATAATATTATATATATATATATATATATATATATATATATATATATATATATTATATATTATTATAATATATAATTATATATTATATTATATAATATTATTATTAATTAATATTTCATTAATTTTTTTTTTTTTTTTTTTTTTTTTTTGCTTAGGGACTTTTGGGAAATCTGCCTACAGATACCTTGGATTCCGCACTCCAAGGTTATGTGGGGTTGGTATAACAAAACAGAAGAAAAAATAAAAAAAAAAGTAAAATAAATAAGTATTATAATAAATTTAGAATACTGGCGACCTACTGCCAGCCCGACCCACTAAAACCCGTAACCCTTCTTTTGGAGCCCTTTATCCTCCCTCGGAACTGTCGTAAGACTTTAGCCTTCGAGGGTAATATTTCATTAATTTAGAATTGAGCATAAGCATGCAAGCCTAAAGGAAAAAGGGACGGTTCCCATAGGAGAGATAAGGCAACGAAAAGAGGCATGTATAGCGAGCTTGCATACAAGAAATTTTCTATTACCATTTTTGGATTCTCTGTTGTCCAAACGAATAAATTATGGAAGAAAAAATTAATTCTTTGTATTGTACAGACCAAAGTCTAATTATATTAATACAGATTCTTTTCTAATAAATAATGTAAGAAAACATTCAATTCTACGTCAATTATCATATAAAATCGTATGTAAAATCCTTTGTGAAATTCCATGTAAAATCTATGTTTAATCCTAACTAAAGTCGTGTCTTAATTTCTAATAGGATTTAAATAATTTTTCTGAATCAAGAAAATAAAGTTTTTATTTGAACACTTTTGTTTCTGAAAGTACACTATTAAATCAGTAAGATATAAATTTTTTGGTAAAAAATATAAAAAATTATGCTCGTAGTTTTTTGGACCCTTTTCCAAAAAATTTCTTTTCCGGTTGTCAATATAATTGTTGAATGCTTCATTTAAAATCAAAATACAAAAAATTTTCTCTTATGGGTGAATATATATCGTGATTGAACGAAGCGTGTTTAAAGAAATTGGAATTTGGATTTGTGACAGTGGAAGAGGTCTCAAAGAACCTGTTTGTACGGGCCTGATTTAAAATATTTTTTAAATGAAACTTTTACAAGTTACTCATTTAATAGTGATTTTTGTTTTTTGAGAAAGGATCTCATGTGGGTTCCGATGAGGTTCCCCATGTCGGGATTTTTAGTAGGGTTCATTCGAAAAGTTTACAATTAAAACATATAAACGTTACTTCAAGGTAATTCACGAATCGCAAACATGTGAACTGGTCTTTGATTATAAATTACTACAAAAAAATTTATTTGATAAAAGTAAAATGTTATTTAAAAAAATGTGCGTCCTGAATCCTAAACTTCCGAATTCAGCTAATTGTATTAAAATGCAATAAGATTTGTTTACAACATTTTTTAAATTTTGTCCAACATATTGAATTCGCCATTTTGAAGTTTGAGAAAGTAATATCAGATTCGTAATCAACGATCCTGAAAACCTCCGAGTAACAAATTTGAAGCGAATCCATTAAGTTTTTAAACACAGACGTGAAAATATTTTGTAGGGGAGAGTCTCCAGTTGTGAGACATCTCCAGTTGTGAGACAGTCAATTTTTTTTAACATGCAATATTAAAAAGTCGATTAGTTTATATAAAAACATTTCTTTTCATATAAGCTAACTTTTTCGTGTACGCCAAAACGGATATATAAACTGTTTTTGTTAAATACCAATACTGGGTGTGTTAATCGACAAAAAAGCGTTTTTTCAATAAATGGAAAGTACTTTTTTCCAAGTTAATTAATTGGAAAAGGTAAATGTAATGCATTTTCTTTTAGTGTTATCCCTTTATTTTGTGATGCAGTATTGCATTGTTCCAATCTACGGTTGAAAATAATTTAATTTTCCTTTTTCAAAATGGCGCCAATTTCTGGGTGTGAGACACAGCGTATCACCAGTTATGAGACAGTCTCGACAGCCATTTGGGCAGCATAAAAAATACGACTTTGCAGGCATACTATTTAAATATTGTTTTGATTTTTTTCTAGTATTTTTGGGCATGTCAAGTGGAAAAAAGTCAATTGATTCAGAAGAAATCAATTTTAATGCTCTTGTTGAAGCTATTTAATTGTGTTTATTTGATAGTCATATTTTGGCGAATAAATATTATTATTTAGTATATAATAATATATATTTAATTATTTCTACTAAACATAACGTTTTATATCAAACTTATAAAGGTTTAGCAATTTTTAATGAGTGTCTCACAACTGGAGACATTTTTTTTTTTGAAAAAAGCAATGTGCTCCGAAAATGTATCGTAAAATTTCTTGAGTTCATCGAAACACTATACTTTCTTTTAATTAAAGTTGCGTATTTCTGTTACCTCTCGAACGGTGTATTTTCTTTACAATTTCGTTTACCCGTTTACAATTTACGGGTCAAAAATAAAATCCGTCTCACAACTGGAGACTCTCCCCTATTTTAATTTCATTTTTTCATTATTTAATAAATTAATTATATCATTCACTCCAAGTACAATGTACTTATGTTTAAATAGTCCAGTCACCCTGTGTTTTTTCGTGCCAAAATTGATACCTGAAGTCTGATTGTGGATTCATATAATGTGGGGTGGTAGTATGAAGATGTATATGTTTCCCACTCGAGATTTTTTAAGCTGTGCGTTATAAAGAATTCTGAAGGTGCCGAAAAACAGTTTTTTGATGACCGTTCTTTCCCATCAAATTATAGGGGGAAAAGTTGAGAATAAAAGTTATAGAGCACGGTAATACCTTTAAAAGGATAAGTCATATGTTAATATTGGTTTATTTGTTTACTTGTAAATGAATTTAAACCACTAACAATGGCACTTTCTTATTTATTTAATAACTTAAACAAAAGTTAACAAATTCTTTCGATATTCTCAAAAAATGTACTTTTCAAGACCCTGAAGATGCGTGCCAAATCTGAATACGATTCGATAAATAGTTTATGAGAAATTCCATTTGTTAACTAAAAACATGATTTTTTAAAATAGAATTTCTACATTTTTGTCAAGATGAAAATCAATTTTTTTTGTTGGGTTCTCTTCATTATAATAAATTATATTATATTAATTAATAATAAAAATTTAAAAAATTAAGTTAATTAAATTAAATTATTAAATTAATTAATTATTTATTATTATATTAATACTATATGGCTATATCAATCTATCAATTACAATTTGAAGCGAATTAAATTTTTACAAGAAAACTGGTTTTTGGGGGGGGAGAAATTTTTGGCTTATAAACAAATGAACACTACGTCAACAATTTTTACATTAACAATTTGGCATAAACGCCATTTGATTACTTATTCTTTCCTGCAAATTTTGCAAAAAAATTTTGTTCTAGGTCAATAGGAGGGGGGAGATAATTTTTTTTTCTAAAAATTTCTTAGCCTTTAATTATTAATATTTTTTATTTTCTTTATTATTTTTTTTAGTTGATTAGTCATACTAATTATAAAAAAATCAATCTGAACATCTATGTACTTCTTGTTCGTAAAAAAATCGTATAAAGTATGCAACGTTTGAATACCAACGTTTGAGCAGCCTAGCTGCTCTAGGCTGCATAGTGGGAGACATCGTCAGTCACTCGCGCTACAGTTGAATTCAAACTTTCAAATTCGTAAAAGTTGTCATAACATTCAAACAAATTGATAAATTTTGAAAATTTTTTTTAACTGGGCTAAAACTTTCTCAGGAATTCGAATTTTCTATTTGTTTTTAGAAAAATTTATAAATAATGTCAAAAAATTAATAATTAAAAAAAAATTTTTTTTTTAAATTCATTTTTTTAAATGTTTTTATTTTTAACTTCTCAAATAATAAAAGCAATACTAATTTATTATTTTTACATTAAAAGAATTAAGGTTTTCGGAAAAATGCTATTTCCAGAACTTTATTCTTATTCAAAATTGAGGTATTTTCGAAATATATGTCACATTATTAATATATATATATATATATATATATATATATATATATATGTATATGTCAATTTATTAATATAATATTGTTTTGCGAAAAATTCATATCATATTCATATCACGTAAGTTAGCGGATTGTTTTGGAAAGCGCGTAACATTCCCGTTAATACAGAAACTACATAAGCTTGTCAGTCGATTTAGAAGCTTTTTATTATTATTACTATTGTTTTAAAGTTAATATTTTGTTATGAAGTGAATTTTCTTGAAAGTTGATGCATTAAAATGTATATCTTTAATAATAATGTAATTATTTTCATATAATTGTTATATTATTTAGTACATTAGTAGACATTGCAAAGATACTGTCAGAGTTACGTACTTTCAGCATGAACGGGAAAGTTACGCTCTTTCCAAATCAATCAGCTAACTTCCCACAGAGCACAATAATTTTCTGCATGTTATCAAAGCTGAATTCGAAAACTTGCCTGTCAAATTTGCAACAAACTTGCGGCAAATACCAAAATGTCCGTTTGGTGGCAAGTTTGTAGAAAACTCCCAAGTAGAAATGTCCGGAGTTATGACGGAGTTAAACACGGGCATGGTACTGACTCAGTACTGATAGTCGGTACTGACATTCGGAACCCGATCAGTACTGGGAGTATACTGACTCCAAAACCGAATCAGTAATATGTCGGAGTTAAAAAAGTGTTAAAATCAGTACTGGCAGAAAACTGGCATACCACCAAATCAGTACTGCGAAGGAGTTATAAAAAACAAACAAACTTTGTTATAATGGCATTAAGCCGGCCACTATTAATAACAACATCGTTTGATTTATTAACTATTAAAATATTTTCCAATATTTTTAAAAACATTATTCATCAACAATAACGCCAAACACTTAATTAACATATTATTAATTATTAATTAACAGGTATATGTCATAATAATAATAAATTATTATTTATTAATTATTTTTACTATTATGTGTTATTAATAATAAAATTTTTTTCATTTTTTTTAAATGTAAAAATATATACATTTTTCTATTATTATTTAAATAAATAATTTTTACCATATTTTTATGCTATACCTATTAATTGATATGTAATGTCTTGTTAAAATGTATATAAATATATAGAACATATATTTATAATAATTTTTCTTGAAATAAATATATTATACAGTAAATTCATTATTATAGCAGTGTCTATATCCTTCGTATAATTCAAAAGGAAGTTTAAAAAAATATACTCTCAAGCTTGCGTGGCTGTGCGGTTAGTGTATTCGACTTGCGTCCTCGAGGTCTAGGGTTCGATCCCCCGTGCGTGTGCGATATTTTTCCGTCTTAGTTCTAAGTGTTTAGTGTATAATTTTCAACAGTGTTACATAAAATATAAATTTAAATAATTATAAACAATAATAATAATAATTTAGTAATTAATTTAAATAAATAAGATTGTCTAAATTAATGAGAAAAATAAGAAATTTTTTTTAAAAACTTATTTCAATAAAAGGAATTTTGCTAATTATTTACATTTTAATTGATACTCATAAAAGTTTATTTACTACAGAAATATTAATAATAATTATTAGTACTCAATAAATTACTCCCTCTTCTTTAATAATCAAATAACAAATTAATACAAGGTTCTAAAGGTAAATTTTGTTTTAGAGAACGCGTTACAGCATTTTCCAAATTTGTTAAATTTTATCTGCGAATCAGTAATTAGGCGGTGTTCTACCAGTGATATTTTAATACTGACTTAGTACTGACTGCCGGTAAAAAATCAGTACTGGACAGCGTTACCAGCCAGGGATTTCCCAGTACTGATTTAGTACTGTAGTCAGTACTGCTATACTGCCAGTCAGTACTGGGTCAGTACAATGCCAGTATTACATTTCTACTTGGGCTTGCGTGGCAAACTTGCAGATAATTTTGTAGAAAACTTGAGGAATATTTGCAGCAAACTTTAAAAAAAATCTCTTTGTTTTCAAAATGTGTGTATTTTGATAAACGTTGCCTTCCCTCAAAGGGAAGGTGACAGAAATGTAGTGCGCAGCTCTGGATGTCATAGAAAACGCATGCATTTAGCATTTACTTTGCCATGCAAATTTTCTGCAAATGTGCTCTGCAAACTTGCCACCAAACGGACTTTTTAGTATTTGCCGCAAGTTTGCTACAAAGTTGCCAGGCAAGTTTTCGAATTTGGCTTTGATAACTTGCCGCAAATTTGCAGAAAATTATTCGAAATTTTTTCGTAATTTTTTGAAAAGTGAGTAAGATTAAATAAATTTCGTAAAAATTTCGAAATTTATCTTACTGTTTTCGAATTTTTTCTTGACTAGTTATCAAATATTGCAAAATGTTTTAGAAAATTTTCTAATTTTGTTACAAATTACAATCTTTTTAAAACTGTAAGATGTTTTTCTACTGAAATACGACAAATTTCTAATAACATTTATAAATTTTTCTTCAAATAAAGAACTTCAAATATCGTATGCTTGTTTAGTTAAAAATATATTCTTTATGTTTTATAAAAATATTTGAGAAAAAGTAACTGGTTAATTGAAGTTAAATTACTAAAGTATTTATTTGAATCCTTTGCAATCAAAATCAGAGAGAAAGAGTAGATCCAGAAGTCTGCAGGAACACTTATAAAATTATTCTTAGAGTCGTAGACCCAACATGCAATGTCTCCTTTGTGTGAGGACGAAGAAATGACGTTGTCTAACGGAAACAGACTTGTTATAACTTGGTGGCGATTTCTGAACTAACACGAAGAACGAAAGCTTGATAAGTCGAGGGTGGCTTCTGAACTGGTAAAGTTGACGGCATTTCCTGGATTACCGAATTTGGCGAGGGTGGCACCTTTTATACCTTGGCTTCCAATAGAAAGAAATGATAATGCCACCCACTTTTGTTACTTTTGGGTCAGTTTTAATTTATTGACTAAATTAGGCGCGCATACTTAACCCTTGTTTTAGACAGGTGAACCACCTGATAGAATAGCGACAATTGTGGATGACCATATATGGTAAAGGTCGTTCAGGTATCTGACAATTGGATCGATTTATTTAGGTTACAAGAAAAAAGGGATGATTCACATTCCAACATTACAAATATCAAAACAAATACGCCGCGATGATGTGACACTGGCAAGAAACTGAGATCCAAGAAATTGAGACTTTTTCGTCTAAAAAATTGAAAAATAACGTTTAATAACAAATTTCAGCTTACTGGTCAACAGGTAATAAAGTTCTATGACACTTAGAGCAGCAAAGTATAGAACATAAAATATTTTTTTTCATATGCGTACCAGGAAATTGAGAATTTATTTCACCATAAGTCAATTTTGATTACGAAGGACACATTTTTAGTTAATTGAACTGCAAATTAGGTACAATGTATGTGTTATCGTCTTTAGTTAACCTTTGCTAATCACTGTAAAAAATGGTGAATTAATAGAATAAAAATTCTTAATCATTTTAAAGTTTTTTATTGTGCCAGGAAAGTGCGAATGAATTCGAGGGACAACATTCAAGATAATATTTTTTGAATGAAATATAAAGTAATGATTTAAATCTTTGTAAAGAACAACTATTTGAAATTATTATCCAAGTCTACATTTGTATTTAAATGCTTAAAAATTTTATTTTTGTACATTTTTTTATATTCATTTTCGTATTGGAACATGCCAGGATACTGAGAATTTAGAACTTTAATGCTCATTGTTGTCAAAAAAAACTTTTCGAAATCGGGTTACGTTTTGTGTCATAATAGAAACTATTAAGTTTTAGAATTACTATTAAATATAATTTTCTTTTTTTCAAATTTAATGTAATAAACAACCTTGGACATAACAAATTCTCTCGTTCCTACAACTACTCATATATTTTTGAAGAAGCCTTACTTTGTAGAGCAAGAGGTAGACATATTTTATAAAAATAATGATATAGATCAATTTATTGACACCTAATAAACATCTATGACAATATATTGACTCTGATTAACCCTTTGCGGCGTAGTGACACTCCTGAGTGTCACCTTTTTCTTCACTTTTTGCATTTTTCAGCACTATTTTATTTGATTCAATGACAACAAGCATTCTACATGTATCAGGGAACATTCCTTACTATAACAAAAAAGAAAAATATATTTTTTGTTGATAAAATAATTGTTATAAATAATCAAACTTAAAAAAAGTACTTTTTACAATAAATGTAATTGTGTTTAACCAACAATATGAAATTCTTCAAGGATTCTGTTTAGTCTGTTTTTGGGGTTGCTGATTACGAATATGAAGTCATATTTTAAAAATTAAAAATGTCGGATCCAATATAGTGAACTTTTTTTTTAAATTGCTTAAAATTACTTGAAATTTGTAACTCCGGGGTTTTTAGGGTTGCTTATTGCGATTATGAAGTCAAATTTTCAAAATGATAGATTCAATATGGCGAATATATATTATAAAATTTATCGAATTAAATTGAAATTTGTTATATGGAGGTTTTTGAACTTGCTGATTACGAATACACTGAAAAAAATATATTTATGGTACTGACATAAATATAGCCAATTCTGACATATTATATTGGTAGATATGATACTGCCATACAGTATTGCTGTTTTAGCCATATGCAGTGTAGAACAGCAATATGTATTTGAGAGACAATAATATGTATGCGGAGAACACGAATACTGTATTTTAAGAACACCCAGGCAGAAATCAATGACCGGCTCGGTACCGGGCCGGTACCAAGGGCGGACTTGCCGGTGCCAGCGTGAGACCTGCATTACCGCCGGCCCGGAACCGGTCCAGTCAACAATGATAACCCGGGAAATATCCGCCCCGGTGCCGGTAAACCACCGGCTCGATACCGGGCCGGTAGTAAAAAAAAAATTATTTTGTTACTTTTCTGCCGGCTTTATGCTGGCACGGTGTCAGATTAGTATATTTTATTAACAACACATTTTTACAGATATTAAACGTTAAACAATATTATTTATTAATTAATTTAATTGTAAACACTAAATAGAATGCTGAAACATATGAATTATTATTAATTATTAACGAAAAATCTGAAGACATGAGGAATTGAACTCAGGACCCTCGGGCTGCAAAGTCGACGCCGCATCCGCTAACCTAAACCTGCTTATGAAAAGTGAATGGGAAGTTTATATATGAAGTGTGGCACCAGGACTAATTACAAAATGTTCTAAATTAATAGAAAAAACCTTTTCTAAAAGACAGTTTGAATAATGTAATGTCAAAGTTAATAATTATAATAACATTTGTTAATGTCATTATACGTTGGGATTAAGGCTAAAGAAAAACCGCTGGCATGGTACCGGCCCGGTACCGGCTTTATAGAAGAAACTTGCAAAAACTTAGTATAATGAAATTAATATAATACCTTGTTAGATTATCAAAATTTTATAACAATAAATCAGATAAAACCTGATCAAAATTATTTTAAACGAACAAAGTTATTATAGGGTGTCTAGTAATTCGGCAGTAACAAATTCCCGGATTTTTGAGTGATTTTCCCGAACAATTTAAAGCTGAATTAATAGAGTTTAATGAAATGTAATTTTTCCAACTATATAAAAAAGATTTTAAAAAACATTTGATTTTGAGAGATTTGATTTTCCTATTCTTCTGAATGGTGTAAAAAAAATTTCAAAAAATTAAAAATTTAGACTTTTTAAGACACAAAAATATTATGCCGGCAAAAGTCCGTCGACGGTGTAAAAACGGTATTTAAAAGTAGTACCGGGCCGGTGTCGAGCCGGTCGTAGGCATCGGCACACCACCGACTTTTCTGCCTGGGCAGCAATACGGTATTGCTGTTTCAGCTATACATCCTAACCATACTTGTATGTCAAAATTAACATTATTATTTTTTTCAGTGTATGAATTCAGTTTTTGAAAACAGAATGTAGGATCCATTTTAGAAGACAAAATTTATTTGATTTATTAGAATCTTGGTAGTGGTATAGAGGAACATTGTAGCTACACCTGGTTACTTTCAGCGACCTCAGAAACCCTGGAGTAACAAATTTGAAGTGAATTTGAGCAATTTTAAAAAATTCGTCCGCCATAATGTATCCGCCATTTTGAATTATGAAAATCTGACTTTTTATTCGTAATCCGCGACTCCAAACACCCCCGAGTAATAACTTTCAAGTGAATTTAAGCAATTTTAAAAAATAAGTCCACCATATTGGATCCGCTATTTTAAATTTTGAAAATATGAGAAATCCGACTTCAAATTCTTAATCATCGATCCTGAAAACTTCCTAAAGTGTTCTTGATTATTAAATTCATTGACTAGAAAAATGTATGCTTCAAAACAAATGCGTGGCTCGCGAGCAAGAAACCGAGAGAAAAATTCTCCCTCCATGCGGGCGCTCTGCCTCCTTCACTCCGCCTCGCTACTCCCCGGTTTCTTGTATATCTGGCTTCTGCATACCACATGAATTGTCACTTTCTTATAATTTTAAGGCTTTTGTTGTTATGCACGAATTTTACTATTTTAAAGTTTTAGCTCAATAGTAAAAAAGTCCATTATTATTTTTATTGTTAAAATACTATTACTTTATTCTTTGTTACTATTACTTATTCATTTTAAAGGATTGGGAAATGTCGAATGAAGAAGAAAATAAATTTTCTTGTTCTGAAATTGATTATTTTTTTATTAATCAAAATCAAGGTTCTGTATGTTTAATTTGTAAAAAAATGTTACGTTCTAAAAAACAATTTAATTTTAAGAGGCACTACAAAATTTTTCATAAAGCAGTCTTTGAAGTGTATGATAAAAATGAATTGAAAAAAAATTTATCGAATTAAAAAAAGTTCTTTCACCGCAAGTCATTTTGACTAAAAAAATTTAAATACCGAAAATAAAAAACAAAAACTTCATGCCTCATATAGTGTCTCTCTTGAAATAGCGAAAAAAAAAAGATGTTTTTCAGAGGGCACACTAATAAAAAAAGGTGCCGTACTAATGGCATCATTTTATTCATTTTGTTTAGATGAAAGCACGGACATCTGTAGTATTAGCTAGTTGGCAATTTTTGTTAGAACGGTACAAGATGATTTTACTGTTAATGAGCAATTACTTGATTTAGTTGCTATGCATAATACTAAAGGTACAGATATTTTTAAGGCATTTCACTTAGCAACAATAAAATTTAATGTTGATTTTAAAAAATAAAAAACTAACCGACGAAAGTATAAGTGAAATAGCTTTCTTGGCCGATATTACGAAACATTTACATGATTTGAATTTACGATTGCAAGGTAAAGACAAAACGATCAGCGATTAATTTCACTATGTAAGTGGTTTTCAGATGCAGCTAAATTTATTTGAAATAGAAATTTCGAGAAAACAATTACATCACTTTCCTTGTTGTGAAGAAATTTCAAGAGAATTTCCAAACATGGACTTCACAGAGTTCGAGGATTTTCTTAATGAAATTCAAATTGAATTTAATTCTCGTTTTCAGGACGTTCTAAAACTTAAAACAGAAATTTGTTTGTATTAAAACCCCCTTGGAGCACTGAAAAGAAAATTTATTTGATTCAAATAACCGATTATTTGACTATTATCAAATAAATATTTACTTAAATCAAATAATTTTTATTTGAATCAAATAAACTGTATTTGAATCAAATATTTCAGTATTTGAAGCAAATATTATTTAATTGATTCAAATAAAAATTATTTGATTTCAGTAAATATTTATTTGATAATAGTCAAATAATCGGTTATTTGAATCAAATAAATTTTTTTTCAGTGAGTACCAATCGAAAACCAAGACATTCGGTATCGCTTGGAATTATGTACCTCACGTGGTGACCCTTATTTTTTCATTTCCCTATTTGTTTAATTTAAAAAATTTCATTTTTAATGTTAATCAGCAAAATTGTGGTCAATTGAATAAAAACTCTCTTCAAATTTGCTTTGTAAAATTAACATGGAAGCAGTTAAAAACAAAAACAAATATACCGTTGGAAAGGTAATGAAACAAGCTTTCCAATGATGTAAATATCAAGTTTCTAAATTTATATGCCTAGACTTGGTAGCCTTTTAAACAAACAAAAAAGCAATTTCGGGCGGACTCACCTGAGTCTTTTTGGTCCTGCCTGAAGGACGTTGGACGTTCTATCATTTAGATAAAAAATACGTTTAAAGACTTTTATTAATATTAAAAAAAACAAAAGAAAACAAAAAAAATAAATAAAAAACAAAATAAAAAATAAATAAAAACAAAAAAAACTTTTATTTAAATACATATATACAAATTTGCACAAAAAACGTCTGCGTTAAAGCGTTGTAACATATGGGTTTATGCGCGGAGTAGCGAGACGGAGTGAAGGAGGCAGAGCGCCCGCATGGAGGGGGAATTTCTCTCTCGGCCTCTCGCTCGCGAGCCACGCATTTGTGCAGGCCTGCTTCAAAGGCTTACCAATTTTTCCGACATATAAATTATTTGAATATATTTTTTGTTTAATTTTTTAAAGTAATAAAGCTGAAAAAATATATTACAATTCATATATATCTTATCACACATAGTTATTATACTTTTATTAATCATTTTACTTCACAAACTTTATTTGTCATTGTATGAATTATAAAAGTATATTTTTTATTATAGCATCAATGAAGGAAATGAAAAATCTTTAAGTTTGGATATTAAAGATTATATCTACTCAAAAAAGTATCCATCCAGTGGAAAACCTTACAGTGCTCGATATGTTGGTTCAATGGTAGCCGATGTACACAGAACAATTAAATATGGTGGAATCTTTATGTATCCAGCAACAAATGATAATCCAAATGGAAAAGTAAGTTTTTAAGAAAAAAGAAGAAATTAATACCTGTATCTTGATTTTAATGAAAAATGAGGTTAAAGAATTTAAAGTTTGCTCTTTTTGATAATCAAGAAATATTATGTGATGTGCGGAATTGTATTTTAAGAAATGTTTAATAATAAAAATTAAAATTTTTCCAACTTCTCCAATTTTGAAAATTTTTGATACATCTTAAGTCTAAAAACTCCTCTGTTTTATGAAAAAAGATTTGAATTTTTCTTATAGTACAACCATACACGCTTTATATTTCGTTAATATTTAAGCGAAAAGAGCAAACTTAACAAACCTATTTATTATTCAATTATTATTATTATTTAGTAATAATAAGAACAAAATGTAATAAATTCTATTTCTAATTATTTCTAAAAAATATATAAATCAGATAAAGTTTTTGTCAAATATTCGGCGAGGAATATTGTACCAGTGAATAGTAGAATTCTCTGTAAAATGTACCTCAATGAATTCGCTTATACACTGAGACCTTCGGTACTTCAACGGAACAACGTATGTGACAGCAGCTCCACTATGGTTTTGGTTCGCTGCGATACAATTTCGGGCGAGTGAAACTCCAAAATGTTGGTGAGCAGCTCACTGCAGTGGTGGAGATGCCTTAGGCTTGCAGTTGGGCAACTTTTGGACTGTCACCCGCCCGAAATTGTACCGCAGTAACCCAAAAGTGTTATCCTATAGCGTACCAATATAATGGTCAGCAACAGCCTATCGAAAGTCTGCTATTGATCCAAAAGTCATTTAGTGTAGCTTATAGTTCTTATAGCTTTTCAGCACTGTGTTGATTGTGCGAGAAATATTATATAGCCACCTTGCAGTATAGATTAGAACTACGTCTTATAATTTCACACTTTTCCGGAAACAATCGTGCCTGGGCGCTTAATGATACCAGAGCCTATATAAATATTTTACACGTAATGTGTACAAAGCCATGTGTTTGTGAAACACTAGTTGCCCGTTTGATGTACTGAGAAGCTGGTTAAGAGAAGCGTTTAAAGTAGATTATTTCTGGGAAATTATGACGCAACCAAGTAGAAAATTGTACAGAAAATATGTCGCTTTACTTCATGGGTATAACTAACCGAGAATTCAATTTCTGATTCGAGTCAAATGTATTAAGAATTAGGTATATGAAGTTTCATGCTTTTAAGGCTCCGTACCCGGTAAGAACCCTATTGGAACGGTCACAAAATGATCATGTACCCCCCCTAGCGCTCACAGGTTTACACTTAGAGCTCTCTAAATTTGAATCAGCGAAAAATCGCTGATTATGCAGCTATAAGTATGCAGCTGATTCAATGAGCATATATACACTAATGAAACAGCGAATAGTCACTGATATTTCAGCCTATATACGCTGATTGAATCAGCTGCATACTTATAGCTGCATAATCAGCAACTTTTCGCTGATTCAAATTTAGAGAGAGAGCGAAAAATTTGTACCTTTATATATTTCCACGTGTTGATTACAGGAAGAATATATCGAATATATTTGGTATTGATCTGCATAGTGTTTTCGGCAAAAAACTCGAAAATTTTTAAAATTTAGAAAAAATTCATGTACCCCTTGGCGCCCACAGTTTTCTACCTAGTTAGTTAAAAATTGGTATACTTATGTATTTTTACGTATAGATTATAGAACAAATATAGAGAAAATAATTAGAATTGATCTTCGTTGAGTTTTCAGCAAATAACTAAATTCTCTTTTTGGGGGATTACAAGGGTAAATCAAACAGTTGTACGTGAGAAGTTACCGATTTGTCTTAAAGTTTTTAGACGCATTCTACCTTCAAATGTAGTGAACTAGCAAAAATTTCAAATTCTTATCTCATAAAGAACGCACACAATCGTCAATTTCGTGAAAAGTGCGCCATTTTTCAAAACTAAGATTGAAAAATCCATTTTTGAGTAAAAAAGTGTTAATTTTGGTCTAAAAAAATTGGAAAAGTACTAGTCGATGGGAAATTTTCCAAAGAATACAATACCGTTGGAATTTTAGAGAAATTTCTAAACGCATGCGCAGTAGATTAAAAAAATCTGTTTTTAAAAAAACTTATAATTCAAAATCACTTATTTCAATTTGGCTCAAATTTTCAGGAAACATAGTTGAAAAGACATACTTTAAAGTGATTATTCCAAAAATCTGGGTATTTTGAGTTTTTAACCATATCTTTGCAAAATAGTGAAATAATTCGACTTTTTTTAATGTTTTAGTACCGTTTTTGCCTTTTTGTGCCCATTCGCAGCTATATAGAAGAAATCTGAGCCCAAATTTACAATCCTCGGAAAATTTCCAATCAGTTTTCTATATTGAAACTTATTTTTTTTTATTTTAAACAAATTTTAACAGCAAAAACCAATACAAGTATTGAAGAGTATTAAAATATGAGAATTTATTTTTTTAAATTTATTTTTGGTGTTTGTTTTTAATCTTTATATTATTATTAATTTTTGTAAAAGGATATTTTATAAAAAGAATTATATTACAACATTTTTTCATTTTTTTGTAATATAAATTTTTTTCAGGGTAATAATTATTAAGTAATATATAATTAAAATTTAATTAAATTATGAATGAAAAGAATTATAACGATTATTCTTGAATTTATTATTGAGAAATATGCAAATTTGAAAGTGGGTGTGGCTTAATCGTCAATTGCAAGAGTCTCATACTGAAAAAGTATGAAACTCCTGCCATTATAGTACGCTTGTATAAAAAACAACCTACACTTATACGTTTCACCTACGTTTCTCGCGTGGCGCTTCAAACTGTGAGAATATGAATGTCACAACTTTTATGCATGGAATACTCTCATGATAAAATGCCATGAACTTTTACTTTATTACCATAGTTTTCCTACTGAAATCGCGCGAGAATTTTTCATACATTAATCGTGCTCTTCATACAATAAACGCTTGTTTTTTCTCTCCGTGTAGAAATAGTTTTAAGTTTTTCATTTAATTTTTCTCCTTCTACTAATTTTGCCGCAATATTTGAATTAACTGTATCCTTGTCTACTATTTTTTAAAATATTTTAGAGTTCTTTTTACTTACTGAATTTTTATCTAAATTATTTACTCTTTATAATCTCTTTTGGACAGCTTTTAATTTTTTGTCTAATGATTTCAGTTTTTTCGGCAACTGAATATTGTCTCTATACAATTTTAAATCCCTACTTTTCCTAATTCTTTTCCGCCTTCTTTTCGATTTTAAGTTTATTTTATGATTTTCAGATTTATTCGCTCTTTTTCACTCTATTAAATATTTTCAGATTTTTTCTTTTGGTAACGAGAAACTGCTTCTAAATTTTTCCACGATGTTTCTTTAATTTCTCTTCCGACATACCAGCCTTTAATTTTATTTTGTTATTCAATACTCTAATTTCAAATCTTTCCCTTTTTTCTTAATTAACTCATTTTTTATTGGATTATTTTTTCTCTGAGCTTCTCTTCGTTTTATTCATTTATCTTTTCCTTTTTTTCTGCGAAGAAGATTGAGTTTGTCATGTGATCTCCATATAGAATACATAGGAGGACACGTTGCTATTAACGCGTTGACACCAACGTCGATTGTATTATGGACTCTTCTTTACTGCTTTTTTCTGTCCAAATACTAGGCTTGCTGACACGGTTTTCGACTTCACTGATTCAATTCTGATTCGACTGACTTCTGCATGAAATTAGTCAATGCACACATTTCGATGTTTTTTGTAAACCATTAAAGTTTGTTCATCTCAGACAAAATCATTCAAAAAAATGTTGCTCGTGGGCATTAAAACCATAACCTGTTGATAATTAACAATGCGTGAGCACAAAGATCAAACGAGATATGTCTTGTTACACCCAGGTGCAAATTTTCGGTTGGCCCATAGTTGGGCCAACTTTTACAAGGTCGGTCCAACTTCTCGTGCCAGAGGTTGGGCCAACCATACAGATGATAACGGTTGGCCCGACAAGTCATAAGAAAGTTGGCCCAACTTAAAATGCATATGTTGTGCCAGCTATACATTTCAATGGTTGGTCCAAAAACTGACGCCAAAGTTGGCACGACTTTAAATGCGTAAGTTTGGCCAACTTTAACAGCCAAAGGTAAAAAATTATTAAAAAACTAAATTATTTAAACAATTAACACGTTATTATTAGCAAGAACATCAGATATAACCTTTACCTATTATTATTAAACACAATCTCATACATACATTTTCGAAAATATCTACCGCTTGCTGGGATCGAACCCCTAACCTAACGCGCCGAAGACTTATACACTGACCACTACGCTACGCTCACATGGGAGTCCATACCGTTAAATGTATATTAAAGCTGCAACAGTCGGGCCAACCGTGGCCCAGAGTTAGGCCAACCGAGAAAGTTTAAGTCATTTAAACTGTTTTTCACAAAGTTTTGCCAACCGTCGGGCCAACCGTGGCCCAGAGTTAGGCCAACCGAGAAAGTTTAAGTCATTTAAACTGTTTTTCACAGAGTTTTGCCAACCGTCGGGCCAACCGTGGCATAGAGTTTGGCCAACCATAAAATTTGAGTTATTTAAACTGCGTTTTACAGAGTTTTGCCAACCGTCGGTCCAACCGTGGCCCAGAGTATGGCCAACCTAAATTTGTAAGTCATATGAGATACGTTACCGACGGTTGGTTATACTCTGCATGTAATGGTTGGCTTGCAAAGTCGGGCCAACTGTGGGCACTAGTACTTGCCAAAGTTGGGCAAACTCTGGCAACCAAAACTTCGCTTGCCAAAGTTAGGCCAACCGTGGGCCAACCTTCAAACTCTGGCGGCCAACCAAAATTCGCACCTGGGCATATATATTTATTTTAGGTTAATTTCTTATTTTACTTGACGGTACAAAACGCGCCTTTTGTACATATACCAAAAAACATAGAAACAGATACCGTACCCTAACAAAACAATGGACTTTTCGTGAAAATTCGAATTTCAACCCCCCACCCTGGGGGTGTGTTAAAAAACGATTTAGACAAATAATTAAATAAAAGAATTTATTTCATTATTAATTCAAATTGTACATAGATGGGCATATCTCTAGAACTTTTAAACTTTATGTATCCGCTTATTATTATATGTTAAAAATGATAAAAATAATTTTGCAGTACCATAATTTGATAAATTATACTGTCCATTTTAAATATACCTTGTGTTTAATAACATTTTTAATTTGGTAGGGGTCGACAAAAATGAGTTAAAGTGTCGAAATTGACAGTTTCTCGTGTGTGACATTGTTTGTTTTTTTCAGTTTATGTAGTATAACTTTTTTAACGAGTCATTATATATTTTGTAAATTACAGTAGAAGTAGTTGAGAGTACAAGGAACCAAAAAATCATTGAGACAATGATGTGTGCTTCAATTAAAATAAAAATGGGTTACCTGCAAACTTGCGAGACAACTTTTATTAAATTTCGACAACTTAGTAATTAACTTGAGATACAATAAGAAGTAATTTAAAGCCTTACAGGAATATGTGCTACTTATATATAAGAAATGCGATGCCTTCAAACACTAAATTTCAAAACGAAACTCATAATAAGAACCTACATTTTTGAAGGGCACATGTTGAATTTGATTTCTAAACACTTTTAACTCATTGTAATCTCTTCACGCATATTATCAAAGTATTTATGGATGCTGAACACGATCCCGGGTCCCAAAATTGCCCATCACGTCAGGATTATGACAAAAGTGGGGGTAAAGACCCCAAAAAACGTGCACTACTAGACCCACATTCATAAGGCAAAAAAGTGTATTTTTTGCAAAAAATGGAGTCGAAAACACCAAAATGTGTATTTTTAGAATGCTTTAATTGACCTCTTGAAACCTCTGGGATTCGCTTACAAATTGTTATTCGAGGGCTTTTGGGGTCCCTGATTACCAATTCGATATCAGTTTTCATAAATTCAAAATGGCGGATACGACCAATTCTTAATTTGGACATCCGACATCTTGGAATTTTGAAAACTAATATCGGATTCGTGATCGGCGACCCCAAAAGCCCTCGAATAACCATTTTCAAGCGAATCCAAGCGATTTCAAAAGGTCAATTAAAGAATTTCTAAAAATAAAAGTGTTTAGTGCCTTCGACCCCATTTTTTGAAAAAAAATTTTGTTTTTTTGTCTTATGAATATGGGTCTTGTAGTGCACGATTCAAGCTTCAATTTAAGTCTATGAAGAAGTTTCTAGCACGTCAGGTTTAGGAGAAAAAATATTGAAAACCCTCAAAAACACGTTTTTTGGTGTCCTCACCCCCACTTTTCTGAAAATGATAGGCAATTTTGGGACCCAGGATGATCGTGTTCAGCGTCCAAAATACATCGGAAACCACTTGGATATCTTATAAAAAAGTAAGCCTATTTTTGTTCACCTGTATTACGAATCTGAACTTAGTTTTTGAAAAATATTAAAGTGGTTTGAAAGTGTCATATAATCCACCATATTTGATTTTCTAATTAAAAGTTTTAATTTTAAAATTATTTCAAATTCGTAATCATCAAGCCAGAAAACCCTAAAATCTGAATTTTAAAAAAATTTCGTCCGCCATTTTGGATTTGCCATATACAATTTTTTTAAACTAACTACAGATTAGTAAGATTAGGCCCTAGAAAACTAAAAATAATAGTTAAATTGATAGCTGGGTCAAATCATACCTAACAAATCAATGTTGTCCCTCAGTTCTCCGATTTTAGTAAAACTTTGAGAAATTGTAGGGGAATACATGCGAACAAAAATTCCAAAAGAAATTTTAAAAAATTTTGAAAATTTACGGTTGTACAGGGTTTCCAAAAATTGTTTTTGAAATTTTGAAAACGCAATATCTCAGAGACATATCGATGGATTTTAATGATTTTTTCAGGGATTACTTATTATTTACAAACAATTAAAATTAAAAAAATTTGCAAAAAAAAATTTTTTTTTACATAAAAAATTTTAAAAAATATTGTTTAAACAATCTTTTTGTTTATAAGCGTATCTTTAATTTTTTCTAATAGCGATATTTTGATTCCTTAGGATTTCACGAGTATTTTGACATAAAATAATCGATGGAGACTCTTAAACTTTTGGAGATATTGTATTTTTTGTCTTTGCATGCAGGGCCTAAAAGTGTATTGAAGCAAAGGCTCTGTGTACAAGGTAATGGTTAAAAATACCTACTCGCGTAAATTCTAATCGAATTGAATTCTTTCTTTTTTATATCAATTAATAACATTTTATAAATAAGTAATAAACAATAAAATTCATAAATTTCAATCGAATTGAATTCTTAGGTACATATTTTATTCTTAAAGTTAATATTTTTCGAGAAAAATACAAAAATTTCAAAGTAACCTTAAAAATGGTACGAAGAGTCACAAAGGTAGGGAACTTTATATTTAAAGATGGTAGCCCTTAAAATGGCTGATTGGTTAAGACAATATTTGAAAATTTAAAAAAACCTATTTCCATAAAGAAAAATAATTTTTGAATTTAACACTTCGAATGTTGGTTTTTTATTGAATATTCTTTGTTTCATAATTTTGTGCATCGGAATACACTTTGCACATAATTTCTCTTTCATTTTTTGGAATAAAGCAGTGAAAACTTCTAGAGCCGGTAATTGTTTAGCTCTGGAGAAACACCATCTACTAAACACGAAATAAAGTCTTTTTTCCCTGGTAGTACTCTACTTATATCGTCTTCGTTGTAAAAGTTTTTTACTAATACAATTGTTTCTTCAGTAATCATATTTGTTCCCTTGCGAGGATTGCGTGATGAACCAAGACCTTTTTTTGCATGAAGACTGAGTCGCTTTACGAGCTAAATTAATTAATAAATAATAATTTAATAATAAATAATTAATTAATTAATTAATAATTAAATAATAAATAATAAATAATAATAATAAATAATAAATAATAAATAATAAATAATAATAAATAATAATAAAAGTGGTGGCAAGTCTGTTAAAATGTTCTCAATAAAGTCATCAACTGAATCAACGCTAGTCACAAACTTAGTTCGATCTGTTGACACCCAGCTTCCATATGTTATAGAGTCAATGCAATTGTCGTCAAATATTTTTATCAAAAGGTCAATCAATTCTTGAAGGTCTCCGCAAGAAACATTAACATTATTAAATTAATTATTATTATTATTAATTATTTATTATTTAATTATTAATTAATTAATTAATTATTTATTATTAAATTATTATTTATTAATTAATTTAGCTCGTAAAGCGACTCAGTCTTCATGCAAAAAAAGGTCTTGGTTCATCACGCAATCCTCGCAAGGGAACAAATATGATTACTGAAGAAACAATTGTATTAGTAAAAAACTTTTACAACGAAGACGATATAAGTAGAGTACTACCAGGGAAAAAAGACTTTATTTCGTGTTTAGTAGATGGTGTTTCTCCAGAGCTAAACAATTACCGGCTCTAGAAGTTTTCACTGCTTTATTCCAAAAAATGAAAGAGAAATTATGTGCAAAGTGTATTCCGATGCACAAAATTATGAAACAAAGAATATTCAATAAAAAACCAACATTCGAAGTGTTAAATTCAAAAATTATTTTTCTTTATGGAAATAGGTTTTTTTAAATTTTCAAATATTGTCTTAACCAATCAGCCATTTTAAGGGCTACCATCTTTAAATATAAAGTTCCCTACCTTTGTGACTCTTCGTACCATTTTTAAGGTTACTTTGAAATTTTTGTATTTTTCTCGAAAAATATTAACTTTAAGAATAAAATATGTACCTAAGAATTCAATTCGATTGAAATTTATGAATTTTATTGTTTATTACTTATTTATAAAATGTTATTAATTGATATAAAAAAGAAAGAATTCAATTCGATTAGAATTTACGCGAGTAGGTATTTTTAACCATTACCTTGTACACAGAGCCTTTGCTTCAATACACTTTTAGGCCCTGCATGCAAAGACAAAAAATACAATATCTCCAAAAGTTTAAGAGTCTCCATCGATTATTTTATGTCAAAATACTCGTGAAATCCTAAGGAATCAAAATATCGCTATTAGAAAAAATTAAAGATACGCTTATAAACAAAAAGATTGTTTAAACAATATTTTTTAAAATTTTTTATGTCAAAAAAATTTTTTTTTGCAAATTTTTTTAATTTTAATTGTTTGTAAATAATAAGTAATCCCTGAAAAAATCATTAAAATCCATCGATATGTCTCTGAGATATTGCGTTTTCAAAATTTCAAAAACAATTTTTGGAAACCCTGTACAACCGTAAATTTTCAAAATTTTTTAAAATTTCTTTTGGAATTTTTGTTCGCATGTATTCCCCTACAATTTCTCAAAGTTTTACTAAAATCGGAGAACTGAGGGACAACATTGATTTGTTAGGTATGATTTGACCCAGCTATCAATTTAACTATTATTTTTAGTTTTCTAGGGCCTAATCTTACTAATCTGTAGTTAGTTTAAAAAAATTGTATATGGCAAATCCAAAATGGCGGACGAAATTTTTTTAAAATTCAGATTTTAGGGTTTTCTGGCTTGATGATTACGAATTTGAAATAATTTTAAAATTAAAACTTTTAATTAGAAAATCAAATATGGTGGATTATATGACACTTTCAAACCACTTTAAAATTTTTCAAAAACTAAGTTCAGATTCGTAATACAGGTGAACAAAAATAGGCTTACTTTTTTATAAGATATCCAAGTGGTTTCCGATGTATTTTGGACGCTGAACACGATCATCCTGGGTCCCAAAATTGCCTATCATTTTCAGAAAAGTGGGGGTGAGGACACCAAAAAACGTGTTTTTGAGGGTTTTCAATATTTTTTCTCCTAAACCTGACGTGCTAGAAACTTCTTCATAGACTTAAATTGAAGCTTGAATCGTGCACTACAAGACCCATATTCATAAGACAAAAAAACAAAATTTTTTTTCAAAAAATGGGGTCGAAGGCACTAAACACTTTTATTTTTAGAAATTCTTTAATTGACCTTTTGAAATCGCTTGGATTCGCTTGAAAATGGTTATTCGAGGGCTTTTGGGGTCGCCGATCACGAATCCGATATTAGTTTTCAAAATTCCAAGATGTCGGATGTCCAAATTAAGAATTGGTCGTATCCGCCATTTTGAATTTATGAAAACTGATATCGAATTGGTAATCAGGGACCCCAAAAGCCCTCGAATAACAATTTGTAAGCGAATCCCAGAGGTTTCAAGAGGTCAATTAAAGCATTCTAAAAATACACATTTTGGTGTTTTCGACTCCATTTTTTGCAAAAAATACACTTTTTTGCCTTATGAATGTGGGTCTAGTAGTGCACGTTTTTTGGGGTCTTTACCCCCACTTTTGTCATAATCCTGACGTGATGGGCAATTTTGGGACCCGGGATCGTGTTCAGCATCCATAAATACTTTGATAATATGCGTGAAGAGATTACAATGAGTTAAAAGTGTTTAGAAATCAAATTCAACATGTGCCCTTCAAAAATGTAGGTTCTTATTATGAGTTTCGTTTTGAAATTTAGTGTTTGAAGGCATCGCATTTCTTATATATAAGTAGCACATATTCCTGTAAGGCTTTAAATTACTTCTTATTGTATCTCAAGTTAATTACTAAGTTGTCGAAATTTAATAAAAGTTGTCTCGCAAGTTTGCAGGTAACCCATTTTTATTTTAATTGAAGCACACATCATTGTCTCAATGATTTTTTGGTTCCTTGTACTCTCAACTACTTCTACTGTAATTTACAAAATATATAATGACTCGTTAAAAAAGTTATACTACATAAACTGAAAAAAACAAACAATGTCACACACGAGAAACTGTCAATTTCGACACTTTAACTCATTTTTGTCGACCCCTACCAAATTAAAAATGTTATTAAACACAAGGTATATTTAAAATGGACAGTATAATTTATCAAATTATGGTACTGCAAAATTATTTTTATCATTTTTAACATATAATAATAAGCGGATACATAAAGTTTAAAAGTTCTAGAGATATGCCCATCTATGTACAATTTGAATTAATAATGAAATAAATTCTTTTATTTAATTATTTGTCTAAATCGTTTTTTAACACACCCCCAGGGTGGGGGGTTGAAATTCGAATTTTCACGAAAAGTCCATTGTTTTGTTAGGGTACGGTATCTGTTTCTATGTTTTTTGGTATATGTACAAAAGGCGCGTTTTGTACCGTCAAGTAAAATAAGAAATTAACCTAAAATAAATATATATGCCCAGGTGCGAATTTAGGTTGGCCGCCAGAGTTTGAAGGTTGGCCCACGGTTGGCCTAACTTTGGCAAGCGAAGTTTTGGTTGCCAGAGTTTGCCCAACTTTGGCAAGTACTAGTGCCCACAGTTGGCCCGACTTTGCAAGCCAACCATTACATGCAGAGTATAACCAACCGTCGGTAACGTATCTCATATGACTTACAAATTTAGGTTGGCCATACTCTGGGCCACGGTTGGACCGACGGTTGGCAAAACTCTGTAAAACGCAGTTTAAATAACTCAAACTTTATGGTTGGCCAAACTCTATGCCACGGTTGGCCCGACGGTTGGCAAAACTCTGTGAAAAACAGTTTAAATGACTTAAACTTTCTCGGTTGGCCTAACTCTGGGCCACGGTTGGCAAAACTTTGTGAAAAACAGTTTAAATGACTTAAATACTTGTCTGAATTAAACTGCCTTTTTGACTTAGTTTCGCCAAGTTTACGCGGGCAACTAACCAGAATTTCCTTTGCCGATTCTTTTTATTGATTGGCAATTAGGGAAAAATCTTTATTGCAGTTTATTGTACTTAGTTATTGCTAAGTTAAATTCTGACAGCTTGCAGAATTTGGTAATTGCAACATCTAAAATGTAACAATTTGTTATTGAGAAACAATTCAAATCAACTCAGAAACATCTTAGGTTTGAATATTAAAAATAAAGAAAATTCTATCTTGCTTAATTATTTGTACTATTATTATTATTAAGGAATGATGGTTGTGAATCTATGACCGTACTGGTCATACCACTAACGCTTGGGTAATCCCTTTACGTTCCCCATAACAGCCCTTATATCCCAAGTCCTTTCCACAGCAGGAGGACTTCGGCCAGCTTTCTGGTAGCAATAACGGTCTCCTCCAGAAAGAAGTAGCCCGTAATGTGTTCCTGCTCCTTCACAAGTGCGGGGCAGTGACACAACATGTGTATCGAGGTTTCGTGTTCCTCTGCGCACCTACGGCACTTCGGGTCGTCTACAATCCCCATTTTGTGCATATGATAGCGCAGATCAACATGGCCAGTTAATAGCCCTGTTATGATCTTTGCCTCTTTTCTATTTAATTTTCGGAATTCCGCTTTCCTCATAGGGTTAATACTAGTTCCCATGAGTACCTTGGCTTGTCTACAGCCCTTAGTTGCCCGCCACTCCCTTTGGTGTTTCGCAGCTATCCACTGTTTTATTCCCAGTGTCAGGCATTTATTGGAAACACCAAAGGGCGGTTCGGGCCCAATAAGTTGTTTTCTAGCCCCTTCTTCGGCTAGCTCATCCGCCATATCGTTTCCCCCGAATACACTGTGACCAGGGATCCAATGAAGGGTAACGCGGTTAGTTTCAGCTAGTTTGTTAAGTGCCTCATGACAGTCACCGATCAGCCTTGATGTTGATACGTATCGTTTCAAGGAGAAAATAGCTGCCTTGCTATCCGAAAGAATAAAAATATCTTTGTCGTGACAATTTTTCAAGGCTTCAACAGCACCATAAAGTATAGCCACAATTTTAGCTTGCAACACAGTAACAGTGGTCCCTAACTTAAAAGAGTGTCCCACTTGAGAGGTTATATGATAGATTCCTGCACCAACTCCATTCCCGCCATTTGATCCATCTGTGTACCAGACTTCACAGTCAGCTGTGAAGTCTTACCCGGTAATCCAGAAAGTGTCTTTCGAAGTTCTGAGTTGTAGCTACTCCAATCCGTCTTTCTGGGATTACGAATTCACTTAGATTCGGATCGGACCGCAGACTCCACCTCGAAGACTATCTGTGAATGGTCAGAAAGTGAAGGTTCATAAGAAACTCTCCATCTTCTTACCTTATTTACAATGCTTTTGGAGCAGATAGTGATATCAATCACTTCCTGCCTAATCGCATTGCTAAAAGTCGGGGTCGAACCCCTGTTAAGAATATCTAGATCTGTTCTGATTAAATATTCCAGAAGCTCCTGTCCTCTCTGATTGTCCTTTGAGCTCCTCCACACCGTATGTTGTGAGTTTGCATCGCAGCCCAGCAGCAGAGGAAGTCCCTTTTCCATACAGTAGTCCACCAACCTACAAACTTCAATTGTCGGATTATTTTTATTATCATACGGAAAATATGCCGATCCAACGACTGTCTTACCTATACCCTCCAGGTTAGTTACCACCACCATTAGGTCACCTGAGCACAGATCCAATAGTGGAGTTGCGTTAACGCCCTTAGTAAGAATGCACGCCCTGGGTTTGGCAGCTCTGCAGTTCCTGTAACAGATTACACCAGCCCCACCAAGCCCCCTAATGACACCTCTTACTAACCATGGTTCTTGGATTAGTAAGATGCCTGTGTGCAACTTAGCCAAGCTCCTCATCAGTACTGCTGAGGCGCCTTTGCTATGATGCAAGTTAATCTGAGTAGCGGTGAGCTTTGCAAACAGTGAATTATGTTTGCTCTTCACCCACCTCTACATTGATTGAGCCATCACGATCAGGGACAGTGACCTTAAAGGTTATCCGCCCGAAGTGATAGTGAGGCCTAAATTCGAGGGCCTCTATAGCCCTCGCCTGATTTTCAGGGACTTTAGCAACAAGAAGAAAACTCTTGTCACCCCTGTTGTCCACGTAAGACCCATTGACATTCAGCATACGCCAAGTCGATGTCTTCAACGTGGGGTTGAAAGCCTCCAAATGTTGCAAGACCGTCCGCGCGTCCGCCGTTTCTTCCGGGAACCACGGAGTAGCCTTTACCATTCTTGGAGCATTTTAACCCCACCAATCTTTAATTTCGCTCCCTCCTAGGGCTCATGGTCGGCCACACATTTCGTCAGCCATTCTTTAGCCTCCGGTTTGGACGCGATGAAGATAAAGACTCCTCCTCTGCAGAAGGAAGCCTCAAAGCTCGGCCACCTTTCGACCCGCTCTCTGCAGGTGAGCGTCACAACGGTCTTCCTAAGAAGTCCAAAATACTTATCTGTAAGCGCCACGTCTGGATAGCCTTCGGTACAGACTACCATCGTAAAAGGATTTGACCTTTAAGCCATTGTTAGCCCAACATTGTACCCCTCTATCCTGGTACTCTGCTGGACCGACTTTGGTCTCTTTACCGCCTCCTTTTCCAGGGGTGACGCATCCTGACCACTCTTTCTCTTCGAGCCAGTAGCAGCATCCGAAGAAACAGAGTTGGTTACACCGGCTTTAAGCCGTTCTTTCCTTAACCGTTTCTTCTCAGAACCGTTAAGGCGCTTCCTTTTGGTTAGGGGCCTTTCTACAGCCCCTGAGCCTCCACCCTCACCTAAGCCGAAGATAAAAAGAGAAGGACTGATCCACGACCTCAGGATTCGAGACCGTCATATACACAGCCTCCGAAGAGATTGTAGACGCAGCCACTGAGACCCTTTGGTCACCCAAATTTAATTTGTTGAATTGATTTCATTTGAAGTCTCACGAGTAGCAAGGGAAAAGAAAGTCCGCTCCTGCAGAGCCCCGCTTGCAGAAGTAAGGCTAGTACCACCGAAAGGTCGCCCGGAGTTCCGGAGCCGCCGTTTAAGACACCTCTGTTCACATCATATCAAGACCAGCCGCCGGCCGGAAACCCAGCCAGATCGCTCCCCCGAACCTTACGGGATCACTAACTGACCATTACAATTTCGACAAACGGACGGGCAGCCAGTCCGTCATGAGCAACAGATTTGGTAGCCCATTCATCCATCGACACGGCAGAAGCATCTTGGATTGGAGGACCGTTTCTTAGTTGGGGCCCCGCAGACAGTACGCCCCTTCGCTTCCAGTGGTGATCATTTCTGATCGCCCAAAGGTTGCTTCCTCACCATTCTCATCCCTCTACTCCGTGGAGCTGGTCTATTGGGCGGTCCCTCCCTTCTGAGGAGCAGGCCACCGAAAACAACCAACGAGGGCTAGAACGAGGTCCAGGGGTACTCTCCGATTAGGCCTTTAAGCCACCCCACCAGCTGCAAGTTCCTACAATCCTTAGGGGTGGTATTTGTACTAAATACCCGATTAAAAAGTGGGTTGTTGAGAAATTGTTCCCGGTTGGTAATCACCCTTTTGAAATATATAACACTGAAAAAAATTGTAATTGTACCAAGTAAATGTATTTACTTGACACAATTTACTTGAATCAATCCCATATCAATTTGAAGAAAGAAATTTATTTTCTTGTGCCAAGTAATTATGAGCATTGGATAGAGTTCTTGAATCAATAATTCAGTACTTGATGGAAGAAAATATGTTATTATTACAAACAAATAGTTTACTTATCCGAAGTACTAAAAAGGATTGAATCAAAAATATTATGTTTTTAAGCGAAATAGTAAAGTATTGCTTGGAGAATTCGTGTTTCTTAAATGAAAACATTTTATTCATTTGCTTTGAAACTTTTTTTTACTTAACACAATGCCGGTGTTCTTGATCCAAGAAAATATTTATCTTGAAATGGATGTGCAACTTAAATAGCAGTTTTTGAAAACTGTCCATTGAGACTTGGATGGCGTAGTGGTAGCGCTACGGCTTCTGATGCGTGCAACCTGGGTTCAGTTTCTCCGACCGTGGAAATTTTTTTTCAAGGTATATTTGTTGTATTTGTGTTGAATATTAATTAAATGTTAATATATGGGGCATTCCATTTCAAAACGACGCCCATCATAAACAATTGATCTTGTGAGGCAATTTTTAAATAATTAGTTCTCCTATTTATTAAAGCCAAACTTTATTTACTAATAGTAAAATTTTTTATCTTTACAATAGTAAATAATATGTTTTAAAAATACTGTTATTTGTGAAAAAAATTAAGTTTGAAATATAGCCTTTTAAATATCTTAAAACACGTCACACCTCCTATTTTCTTGAAAGTTGTATCAAAATGAAGATTAAATATTCAAGTTTCATTCTCTGCAAACATTATAATGGACAATTAAGGAAAATTTATAAAATTATTTAAATTTTGGTAGAATTTCAAAGGTTATAAATGTATATACCGAGCGGAATTTGTTTTTTCAAGGTTTTACACAGTTTAACCTCTGTTATTTTGTAAAATTTAATTATTTTCTTGAATTTCCCTAAATTTTCCATTCTAATGTTTGCAGGAAATGAAACTAAAATATTTAATCTTTATTTTGATACATCTTTCAAGAAAATAGGAGGTGACGTGTTTTGAGATATTTAAAAGGTTATCTTTCAAACTTAATTTTTTTCACAAATAACAGTATTTTTGAAACATATTGTTTATTATTGTAAAGATGAGAAATTTTTCTTTTAACCACTTCAGCGGCATGGCGTTCTAATTGGCGTTCCATGAGTAAGTGGCAGAAGCGTCAAAAAATGCGAAAATGGCAATCCTATTTAAACTTTATTTCTGAATTCTGTAAACAAATTAAGTCAACCAAACCAAAAGTTACTTATTATTTGAGATTATGAATATTAAATGGATTTAAAAAAATTCAAATAGGCGGATTCAATATTATCAACTATTTTGGCTGAATATTGGAACGCCATTCGTAAAAAGTATTAAAAATTGGCTACATTAAAACCTTAAAGAAACTATTAAACATCTCTAAAAAATAATTTTTTTTGTCCTATTCATCTTCATTTATCTCAAATAATAAGAATATTTTATTATGGCAAGTTTAACTTGACTACAGACTTTTGAAATCGAGTTCAAGTAGGAACGCCATTTTCGCATTTTTTGCCGCTTCTGCCACTTACTCATGGAACGCCAATTGGAACGCCATGCCGCCGAAGTGGTTAAAAACACTAATAGTAAATAAAGTTTGGCGTTAATAAATAGGAGAAATAATTATTTAAAAATTACCTTACAAGGGCAATTGTTTATGAAGGGGGTCGTTTTGAAATGGAATGCCTCATATGTAAAGTAACAATTGTTTAATTATTTAAATAAAAATGTAAATGTTTGTTAATTAAATAATAAAAATGTTTGACCTAAGTATTAAAATAATGGAATGGGGGTAAGGGGAAAGGAGATTTCAAGTAAAAAATTTACTTGTATTGAGAAAACATTGAAACAGAATCTTTTGTTAATGAAATTAAAATATAAAATAAAAGATTTTTCACCTCACGCGGCAAGGTTCAGTTTAGTTTTTAAAAGTTTTGCCCGGCACCAGTCGACAATCAAATTAAATAAATTAATTTAAACAAAGAGAAACACCTCAAGGAGGGTGAGTTGGGTGAACCCATTAAAACAATGATGTCCAAGATTAAGCGTTTATTCTCAGATCAACTTACATTTAGTCAACTCAATCAAACGCTCGCTTTGTGGCCACGCAATCACACTTCTTTATACTGTATACAATTATAAGATCAAAATTAATAAGTTGTTTAACATGCGAACCAGGAATGAACTAGCCGGCCGGCACGCACCTTTTCCAAAATATTGGCGCCTACGCACGGTACATTAACCAGGGTCACATGAACCCTCTTTTGGGCCCTACTCACCCTTAACTAAGGAAATTTCCTTAGTGTAAGTCGTCAAAATAACCGATGGTAAATCACAGTAGTGAGACTCTGTGGCTTGCGATGACCGGGGTTAAGCACCATTCAATGCGGTTAGTACTTGGATGGGTGCCCGCTATAGCCCGGTGTTTTTCTCACTACTTTCGTGATTTATCAAGTTGGAGGTTTTGACGTCAAGGTATAATGATGTGCACTGTCGATTATTGTCCGGTACACATTAGAACTTGACTGTCGATAAAAACCGGTTGTACTCAGGAGAGGTTTTTTTACAGTTTCCCTGTCCTCTGGCGAGAAAACCTAATTAACAGGTGGTCCAGGCGAATGCGAGTACTCCTAATAAAGGCGACTGTAGACGCAAATTAGGTTATTATATTGAAAACTAATGTAGAATGGTTATGCTTAATCAAAAAAAAATATTTCTCCGGGGACTCTTGTCGAAATGCGTAAGGCCAATAGGGCAGGAGTATAAACAATAAAAAAAGTCTTCAAAATAACCTTCCTGATACAATATTTTTTTGATTGTTTATAATTCTTAAATCTATAATTTCTTAAATCAAGAAAACATTTTCTAGGTCAGAGAACATACTTTCTTGATTGGATACATAAATGATCTTGAATTAATATGTTCTGAATTTCTTACATCACTGTAAAAACACTGCAAAAACAAGCATCTTGAAATATATTATAATCACTTTTAAAACGATTAAAACATCTTATTTTTCCATCTTCTATCTTAAAAACTAATTCATTTTAAGATGCTTTGGATAATTTTTAGAAACAACTTATAAGTGACTACCAAAGTATCTTAAAATAAGATGCCTTCTTTTTACAGTGATGTTATTTAATTTCTTGATCGAATTTTATATTTTCTTTGATTGAGAATATATGTTCTTCTCCCAAATTATGTCAAAATAATACTTAAATATTATAGATTAATTTCCTAACAACATTATAATAGACAATTCAAGGGATTTTATGAAAACAATTTATTTTTATAAGAATTTCATAGGTTTTTTTTCTATATTCTTTATAGTTATAGTTATAGTAATTCTTCTGAAGTGTACATTACAATGTTGATAGGAAATGAAACTATAATATTTAAGTATTATTTTGACATAATTTAAAAAAAATTGGATATAACGTGTTTTGAGATATTTAAAAGGTTATCTTTCAAACTTAATTTTTTTCATTAATAATAATATTTTTTTAAAAGAATTTTATACTATCATAAACTTGAGAAATTTTTCTTTTGAAAACATTAATAATAAATAAACCTTGAATCCAATACATATGAGAAATAATTATTTGAAAATTGAGTTACAATGGCAATTGTTCATAAAGGGGGTCGTTTTGAAATGGAATGCCTGATATACATATTAAAGTGCATGTGTAAAATTGAATTGCATATACTTTGAATACAGTATATTTAGTAGAGAGTATACTTTGTCAAATTGTGTAGGTATATGTGACATGCCGCGACAAAAGGGACCTTAGCTGTTTCTGACAGAACTTAAATTAGAAGTATAAATAAATAAAAATGACCAATTTTCTTTACAAACTATTAATATTTAATTCATTATTATGTGCAATATTTGCAGAAAAATATGCTTTTGATGTTAAATAATCCATAATAAATTTTTAATGTAGTTAAAAGTACTCTAAACATAACCTAAAATTCTAAGCAGCTAAGGTCCCTTTTGTCGCGGCACGTCACATATATGTTTCGCCTACAAAATATACACTTGATATATTTCTAAAAAAACTCCAAAACCCCTGAGTAACAAGGTTCAAGTGAATTCGATGAATTTTTATTAAACTCGTCAGCCATATTGGATCCGCTATTTTGGATTTTTGAAAATAAAGATCATATTCGTTATCAGCGACACTAAAAACCTCTGAGCATCAAAACCCATGTAAAAAGATTCCTAGGAAAGTGCTCCTTGAAATTTCTGTTTTTTGACATTAAAACCGCCATATTTAATTTCGGCAAGGACGACATTTGTTTTTGACACAGGAATCAGAAAAAGCACATCCAAACCTTTAGAAAATTTACTTCTGATATAAATTGTCAACCGTTTTATTTATATTTACATCGCTTGAAAATGACTAAAGAATTTACACGAGTTGGGCGTTAATGGGTTAAACTTAAAGAAATCGTTTTATTTTAAGCAGATTTTCCTTTATATTTATTTTAAAGAATTTTTCATATAATTTATATTATTTTTTATTTTCATTTTCCATGCGCTTTTTTAATTTTTAAGAAATTAATTATAAAGTTTACATTGAACCTCGATTTTCCGAACCTCTGTTAACCGAACTTCTATTATTCGAACCGAAAATCATTTTATCCGAACTTTTTTTTGGCTTCTCGAATCTTTCAAAGCAAATAACGAAACTTATGCTAAAAAAAATTTTTCAAATCCTGAATCCTCTGTTTTATTAAAATATTATTATAAATTAATATATATATATATACACTTATGCATATTTTTAAAAATGTATTAAATTAAATACATATTGTTTACCTAACCTTTTTTTACTTTAATTATAGAAAAAAAATTTCTAATATCCGAACTTTCTATTATCCGAACCCGGGCTTACGAAGGTTAGTATGGATAATCGAGGTTCCACTGTATTATGAAAAATTTTAGTTCAATCAAAAAATAAGAAATGTTGAAAATAGTAATACTTTATTATTCTTTTACCGTTTTCATATTATTATAGGTACATGTATAAGTAGAACGTATTTTTTTACTATTTTGAATTAGTAAATGGTTTACTAATTAATCAGTAGAAAACTACTAAAAAGTAGTAAAAACTGTTACTTATTTAATTGGTGAACTTCATCCAGAGAAAGAGTCATTTCTACCAAACATTTTTTAGTTAAGTTAAATAGATGTATTTCAATATATTAAAATACTTAATTGAAATACGTATTTTGAAAAAAATGCAGCAAAGCTTAATATTCGAGTCTAATTATAATAGAAATGTTAAAATATTATAAAAATAAAAAAGTGCAGAATTTTAACGGCATCTACACGGAAACTGCATATAATATTTTGACTTGAACAACCAGCATCGTTTTTCAAAACAACATTTTTTCTTAAAAGTAAATTCTAAAAAAGTTCTTATCCTCTGGGCACAGAAACGTTTTTGTTCTAGAAACGTTCCTATAACTTTTTTAGAACGTTTCATGCCCACTACACACCGGCTTAAGAGCGTCCAATGTTCTAGAAACGTTTTTAAAACATAAAACGTTTGCAGAAAATAAAACGTTTTTAAAGAGTATGTGGTAACATTGTACGTTCTGAAAACGTTTGTAGAACAAAGATCTTTTTGTGCCTAGAGGATGAATAACTCTGTGTTGCAAAAAGCAACTTGCAGAATATCCATGGAATTTTTCGACATGGACTTTCTAAAATCATTTGCATGATACTGTTTTGATGGAAAAATTCAAACATTTTTAATAAAATAATTATAATATTGTGGCCAGTGAACAAGAAAGTCAGAGAGAAGCAAGAGTGTCTTTTTCAGGGGAAATTTTTTTAAAACTACACAATTATTTTCATTATTTTGTCAGTTATAAAAAAAATAACTCCTTTTAACCTCTTGACCGATGCTAATCTTGATATTCCAAATAAAATCCACAAGAATCAACAAAAGATAAAATTGGAATTGAAACCAAATTAACCTGTACATTAGGCAACATTCACATGTCACACTGGAGTCGAAGCACATTTCTTAAACCAAGTTGAGAACCCTAGGGAGGCGTGCATCTCGTAAACGAGACGCATGATTTTCCCCTAATCGCCAAGTGGTCGAATCGTCAAATGGTCGAATGCTAAAAACGTCGAATTCTCAAATGATCGAATGCTAAAAACATCGAATCAGCGAATGTTCAAAACGTCGAATGGTCATTTCGTCGAATGCTCAAAACGTCGAATTGTCAACTGGTCGAATGCTAAAAACATCGAGTCGGCAAATGGTCGAATGTTCAAAACGTCGAATCGTCAAATGGTCGAATGCTAAAAACGTCGAATTCTCAAATGATCGAATGCTAAAAACATCGAATCGTCAAATGGTCGAATGTTCAAAACGTCGAATGGTCATTTCGTCGAATGCTCAAAACGTCGAATCGTCAAAAAGTCGAAAAATTTGCTTGGTTTAAATTAATGTTAACTTACATCAAACAAATTTTTCGACTTTTTGACGATTCGACGTTTTGAGCATTCGACCATTTGACGATTCGACGTTATGAGGATTCGACGAAATGACGATTCGACGTTATGAGCATTCGACGAAATGACGATTCGAAGTTTTGAACATTCGACCATTTGCCGATTCGATGTTTTTAGCATTCGACCAGTTGACAATTCGACGTTTTGAGCATTCGACCATTTGCTGATTCGATGTTTTTAGAATTCGATCATTTGACGATTCGATGTGTTTAGCATTCGATTATTTGAGAATTCAACGTTTTTAGCATTCGACCATTTGACGATTCGACGTTTTGAACATTCGACCATTTGACGATTCGATGTTTTTAGCATTCGACTTGTTGACAATTCGACGTTTGAAGCATTCGATCAAATGACGATTCGGCGATTTGGTATTCGACCACTTGAACATTCGACCTTTTGGTGATTAGGGGAAAATCATGCGTCTCTCGTAAACACCCTAAGTTTACAGTTTCGTTTTCTCCTTTCACGCTAGATGTAAAGGGACCTAGTGTAAAAACAGAGCATGAAACTGTCATTTTATAATTATAGCCAGTAAAAATTCATAATTTCCCTAACCCAAGCAACCACGTTCCTTATTTTTAGAGCTTTCAGAGCGTCAACGTCGAAAACACCCCAAGTCAAACCACAAACTGACAGTAGCGATATTCTACATGTTTGTGGGAGAACTACACACGTGCCGCATCTAGTATTTTGATCTAAAATGGAACATAATACAAATCAATTATTCTTTATTTGTATTAAGTCTTCTTAACGTATAATTCTTAAATTTAAAAAAATTATAAGTTACATTTAGTAAAAACGTAATTTCTTTAGTATAAATTTTGTAGTACAATAAGATTTCATTTTTTGTAGCTTCGTTTACTGTATGAGTGCATACCAATGGCATTTATAGTATCTCAAGCTGGAGGTCTTGCATCTAACGGCGAAGTGGATATTTTAGATGTTATTCCATCAGATATTCATCAGAGATCACCAATTTTTCTAGGATCAAAGGAAGATGTAGAAGAAGTATTACAATACATAAAAAATCATAAAAAGTGAAGTAACGTGTAGTAAAATAAATAGAAATAAAGTTTAAAACATGTTATCTTACATATCTAATCCTACAATATTTTTAAAAACAATTTGTTCATTCATTTATTTCTTGTTCATTTAAAAAAAATTATCCCACATCCACAAAAACGGCGCTTTTATAAAAAAATAAAAGAAAATTATGCATTATTATCAAAAAATTGATTAAAAATTTATATTTATTATTTTTCTATTTAATTGTAAAAAGAAACATACATACATAATTTTTTATTGGCATTTTTGGAATTCTTATTACCGTGGCACTTCATGGATGTAGCATCTTTATAACATTACTCTTCTAAATTAAATTTTAATAAATACATGTAGAAGTAAAAAATAATAAGATAAATAATTTTCATGTTAATGTGGTTTAACTTAACATATTGTTTAATAATAACGGGTTTTAAATAATTAAATTAAATTTTGTTGTTATTATTTTTTGTATTAATTTATTTATTTTTGCAAAATGATATTAACATTAATTATTATTAATCTTTGCGCTACTAAAGATATTTGTAAACGCGAACTACCGGCTGGACAATTTTTAAATAAACAAAGAAATTAGAAAATTGTTGACAACTTTTTTGTTTTATCCTTACTTAGTATTAAATCAATAAATGAAAGATAATATTTACGGAAACGAGTCATAAGTATTATTAAAAAATTATTTAAACAAATTATTGTTGTTATTTACCAACTTTTCATAGAATTCACCTAGAAAGTTGCACTTTTTTTAATTTTGCAATTTACTAAACCTTATATAATTATAGATAAAGCATAAAATCTGAATTATTATTTTTTTTATTATTGTTTATACTCCTGTCCTAGCCTTACGCACTTCGACAAGAGTCCCCGAGAAATACTTTTTTGGATTAAGCATAACCATTCTACATAAGTTTCTAAATATTAACCTAATTTGCGTCTACAGCCGGCTCTATTAGGAGTACTCGCATTTGCCTGGACCACCTGTTAATTAGGTTTTCTCGCCAGAGGAGAGGGATACTGTAGAAAATCTCTCTTGAGTACAACCGGTTTATCGACAGTCAAGTTCTAATGGTGTGTACTGGACAATAATCGACAGTGCACATCATTATACCTTGACGTCAAAACCTCCAACTTGATAAATCACGAAAGTAGTGAGAAAAACACCGGGCTGTAGCGGGCACCAAGGCGGTCACCCATCCAAGTACTAACCGCACTGAATGTTGCTTAACCTCGGTGATCGCAAGCCACAGAGTCTCACCACTGTGATTTACCATCGGTCATAGATAAAGCATAAAAACTGAATTATTATTCAAAACAATTTTTAAACAAATTATTGTTGCGCTTTACCGACTTTTTACAGAATGCACATAGAAAGTTGCAGTTTTTTCCTAATTTTGCAATTTACTAAATTATAGTTAAAAATCAGAATTGCATTATGAATTAAACAATTTTTAGACATATTAATAATTTGTTTATAAATTGAAAAATGTACTCATATAAGTTTTGGTACATCGCAAAAGTAAGAAGAAATTGCAACTTTTTAAGTGCATTCTGTAAAAAGATGGTAAATAACAACAATAATTTGTTAAAAAAATTTTAAATAATAATTCAATTTTCACTCTTTATCTATTATCATATAAGGTTTAGTCAACAGCAAAATTAAAAAACTGCAACTTTCTAGGTACATTCTGTAAAAAGATGATAAATAACAACTGTCTCATTTAAATAAAAGTAATTATTAGTTATATATAAATATTATTTCTGGCAATATTTTTTACATTTGCAGTAGAATCACTTTTATCACCTATTCTACTAGGAAATACAAGTAGAATACAGTTATTAACAATTTTTTATGCAAAAGTTTAAAAAACAATCTAGCATCTGTGTTTTGGTCAGCTCTTGTTATTTATCTTTTGAGTGTTATTCATTAGTTAATTCAATGAAATCAAAGTGTAAGATTAATCGGTTGTCTCTCGGAAGTAATTTCACCTGTTAAAATAAAGGTTTTTCTCTCATGAAATTAAGTTTCCTAAGGTGAAGGCATGCAATTGCCGGCAAGGCCGCCGCTTGAACTTACAGACTCGATTTAAAGACAATAAGGTGATTCTCAACAACTATTATTTGTGTACATAATAATTGCAAAATTCTCAACAAATAATTTTTGTGTAATTTAACCTAAAAAATTCACAGTGAGTTTAATTTGAAATTATTTCCTACTATTCCCTTTTTTGATATAAGACTAATCTCACAGAACCTAAGGAATTCTCTATCTCTTTCTCAAACATTTTCTGGTCCTTCGTCCCGGATAGTCTGTAAAAAAAGGAACATAGTAGTGAATTCAGTGTTGGTGTTACACGGAATTGTAAAAATCAAGTGACAATAAGGGACGCTCTCAAATACGTAGCGACGCCATCTTTTCTTTGTGCCTCTCTTTAGTGCTCGCGAGTGGTAATTTGAATGTGTGTGCGTAATCGACTCGCGACATTTTCTCTCCTCTTGCTTATCCATAGTGCCAAGATTCTTCGTAGCAGCACTCAGTGCGCGCCAAATTGGACTCATCTCTGGGTTTGTTTCTCTTATGCTTCCCACCTTCTTAAAAATCTCTACTCATGGAGCTAACGAAATCATCAAGGACTCCTATAACGGTGATGAAAATCTCACTCCAAAGGCAGAGGAACAAGTCATCAAGGACACATCGAAAGAAAATATTAAGGACTCTCAACATAAGGAAAATTTAACTCATCATAAAAACAAGGACATTCAACAAGAGCATGTCAAAACTACGGTTCTTCTCAAGGTCCCCTTAAGACATGCCTCAAACATCTCGGATAAAGGTAGTGACAACGGATCTAAAAATGATTCAACGCTCAAATCATCAACGAAAGTAGAGCTTAAAATCTCCACTCAAATGACAAAGTTGAGAATCATTGAGGAAACGTTCACTTTCAGAGAGTATATGCTTACGATGGCTCAAATTCAAGGAGAAGCTAGCTCAACTTCCTCAAATCTCAATTCCTCGGTGGCTCAAACTCACTTTAACAACAACAACGGAACTTCACGGATTTTCGGATGCATCTCAAATCGCAATAGCAGCTGTTGTCTTCATCAAAACCTCGGAACAAAACAAGGATTCAAAAATCTTTGCTTGTGCGAAAACCAAGGTCGCACCTCTCAAACGTCTCACCATGCCAAGGTTGGAACTTACAGCAGCTTTTTTTTGACACGACTTATGGTTTTCGTTCAACAAACTCTCAAATTATCAAAAGTTCCAATCTTCATGTGAACAGTCTTCAGTGGCACTCACCTGAATCAACAGCCATCCCTCACGATGGAAGGAGTATGTACGCAACAGGGAATCTTTAATTCACGACCTCGTCCCTCGAGGTGAGTGGAGATTCATTAAAGGAAAAGAAAACCCTGCTAATTGTGCATCAAGGGGCCTACCAGTTCAACAATTTTCTCAACATCGACTCTGGTGGAATGGTCCACCCTGGCTAAAGAACTGTAAGGAAAATTGTCCATCTTTAATCACGAAGGCGGATTCATCAGCTCATGTCAAAGAAGGACTCGGATTGACACTCTCGGATACAACCTCACATCATGCATCATTGGATTAAATTGAAAATTGCTCATCTCTTTACAAATTGCTAAGAATTACAGCAATTTGTCTCAGATTCATCGGGGCTCTCAAAAGGATTCCAAAATCATCCTTGGTGCATCCCATTGAACCAAAGGATCTTGCTCCGCAAAAGTTGACTGGATAAAAATTACTCACGCACCTTATTTTCAAACAGACATCAAGAATCTCAATTAAGGTATCAGCTTCTCAAGGTCTCATGCAGTCTCAAACCTCAACCCATTATGGATTAACAAGGCATTCTCCGAGTCGGAGGTCGACTCCAAACCTCAAGTTTTGGAAGCTCAGTCAAGGTCGTTTCATGGTGGAACACAACTCACCTTGGCTCACATCAGAGAATCTTATTGGATCATTGGAGGAAGGCAGCCAGTAAGATCATTCATTCTAAAATGTGTTCCCTGCGCTCAACAAAGAGTGTCTCGCGCACAGCAGCTGATGGGTCAGCTGCCCTTAGAACGTGTCACTCCCTCAAGAATATTTCTTACTACCGGTGTTGATTATGCTGGACCAATCACTCTCAAATCTTAGAAAGGACTTGGAGCAAAAACTAAAAAGGGATGGATCTGTGTTTTTGTGTGTTTCTCATCATCTGCTCTACATCTGCAGGTAGTTACAGACAATACCTCAGAAGGATTCCTCGCAGCCTATCGACGTTTTGTTTCCAGAAGAGGAATCTGTCAGACACTTTACAGCGACTGTGGTATTAACTTCATCGGTGCAGATCAAGATCTCAAACGTATTTTCAAGGGTGCATCTCAAGAATCAAAGGAACTCTCTCAGTTGCTGACTAAGGACGGTACTCTCTGGAAATTTAACCCTCCAGCAGCTCCACACATTGGTGAAAAATTGGAAGCTGCCGTGAAATCTATCAAGTATCAACTCAGAAGGACGATCGGTGAGACGGTATTGACGTTAGAAGAAGTTACGACTCTCCATATGCAAATCGAAGCTGTTCTCAACTCACGACCGTTGGAATCACTCTTACATGATCCTGACGACTTGTCAGCTCTCACTGCACGACATTTTCTTATCGGTAAACTCTCAAAGTGGTAGCATCCATCTCATCAGATGAAGGTCGGTTCCATGGTTTTGCTCACCGACGCAAGGTTTCCTCCCACATAATGGCCTTCAGCTAGGGTCACTAAATTACACCAAGGATGGACTCGCAAAGGTAGTTTTAATTAAAACTGCAACGTTATTGCTCAAACAACCTATCTCCATAGTGACAGTGCTTCCTGTCTTCGTGGAATAAGGATCATCACATCATTTCAAGGATCGTCAACGCTGTTGCCAATAGGGGGTATGTTCGTTTTTCTATTAAAATAATTTAGCTTTGGTGTTGTGCGTGCGATTTAAATTAATTACTAAAAGTGAACGCGCGGGGGCAGCATCTCTCGGTGTTCAACTCACGCACGAAACTATTCTCACTTGCCAGAAAGGCCGCCGCTTAAACTTACAGACTCGATTTAAGGACAATAAGATGATTCTCAACAACTATTATTTGTGCACATAATAATTGCAAAATTCTCAACAAAAGATTTTTGCGTAATTTAACCTAAAAAATTCACAGTGAGTTTAATTTGAAATTATTTCCCACTATTCTCTTTTTTAATATAAGACTAATCTCACATAACCTAAGGAATTCTTTTTCTCAAAAAATTTGAATATCAGTTTGCGAAAAATCACCCATAAGGGGGAAGGGAAAATCAAAAATACGTTTTCTCTCGAAAACCACTTGATCGATTTTAATGAAATTTATACAAGTTATATAAATCAATAAGAGGAATTTGAAAAAAAAAATTCAAAAAATTTTGCCCATAAAAAACCCCAAAAAACTTTTTTTTGAATTTTTAAAAAATTGATTTTTTGTCTTAATTTAGACATACTATTTTGCAATTTTTACAGAAAGTTCTCTTAAATGTGTACCTTTTAAAAGTATTTAAAAATTTTTTTTAATTGGGTACCACATAGTGAAAAAAATTAAAATCCTAGGTGACGCATCATTCGTTTTAATCAAATGCGATAAATTTTTTAATTTCATGTGTAATCAGTGGCCCCAGAAACACATAATTACTAAATTTCAAGAAAATTCAAAAATAATCATTTACTGTATACATTGTGTTTCAGCCGGAATGATGCGCCATCTTCATGATTTTAATTTTTTTCACTATGTCCTGCTCGATTAAATGTTTTTAAAATATTTCTTAAAAGGACACATTTAAGAGAACTTTCTGTAAAAACTCCAAAATAGTATTTCCAATATAAGACAAAAATTTTTTTTATGGGCAAAAAGTTTTGGATTTTTTTAAAATTCCTCTTATTGATTTATATAACTCGTATAAGTTTTAATAAAATCGTTAAAGTGATTTTCGAGAAAAACAAATTTTTTATTTTTCTTTCTCCCTCCATAACTCTTACAAAAATCAATTTTTTGAAAAAATATTTGGTAAAAATTTTATCTTAATACTGCCAACATGTAACAAAAGTTTCCAACTTTTTTTAAAGGGTCAGATTTTGCATGCTTACTTTGCTAGGCCTTTACAATATTTTGAACTTTATATTACATTAGATTAGAAAACTACATACAACTTTTCTCTACCACATTTTTTCATAAAAAGACAAATTTTGGAGTTATAGGCTCTTAAACAGTAAAAAATACTTAAAATTTCTGAAATAACGCTAAAAATAAAAATTCCTTAGAGATACTATTGCCTATAGGAACTTGCTACCAGATACCTTTTTTAATGTCTTACCGTCAGCCACAACTTTGCTGTTAACAACTTTTCTCTAAACTGAAAACTTTTCGACTTAATTATTGCGCATGGTGAGCTTCACACAAGGTCTCAAGGTGAGGATCAGTTAAAAAGAGATTAGGCACAAATAGTGGAAAATAACCAGCTTCTGGTAACACTTAATGTTAGAATCTTTCGTTGATACAATATTTTGAAATTTGAAGATTTTGACTATATCAGCACATAGTGACATTTAATAGATGTCAATTGAACTCTTTGGTTTAGAGTTAGGTGTTACATATGATAATAACAGGTAGCTATGAACTGAGGTTCGAGTTCTAACATATTCACAGTGCATTCATTTTCGCAGCTTATTTTTTAAGATCAAAATTAATTTTAAATTTGATAATTACTTATCGACAACCATATCGAAGTAATTATCATATGTAACACCTAACTCTAAACCAAAGAGTTCAACTGACATCTAAAAGATGTCACTATGTGCTGATATAGTCGAAATCTTGTGGTAACAATGCTACGGTCACCCCCGGGGTCAATTACGCCTGCGACGGTGGCCCCCAGTACTTAGAAATGGAGTCAATTATGGCACGGTGCCTAGAGTAGCAAAGTCAGTGCCAATTTAGGATGGGTCCGAGGTGATGAGGAGAAGTCGAAGCGTGAGAGGGTATCGGAGCTGACGGAAGGAATTAAAAAAGTTCTTAATCCTCCGGAGTTCATAACCAGGGTCGTGTCAATACAGGTGCGGAACAGGGTGAGTTGGGGAGACCCAGTGATTCAATTAATAGCCCCACTCAAGAGAAAAGTAGATCATCTCTCGATTTGTCAAGCGATTCGGAGTCATCGGATAAAGAAGACATCATCCAACACAGATGGCGGCCAACCTACTTGTATCAGCATATGGTTAGCTTAGATGTTGTTAAACTATTGAGGGACTGGGGAAATTAATTCTCAGCAGTTGGGTATGAAGATCCGGAGGAATTTTTGGAGAATTGCAAGAATGTAATCAGTTCAGCACTCACCAAATTTTAAGGGCTGTCCCTAGCATATTAAGGCAGTCAGCGGGTAAGTGGTATCGGTTAGTTAGAGACAAGATTGAGTCGTGGAAAGGTTTTATAAAACTATTTCTGCGTGAGTTCTCAAGTTCTGTTGATGAAGAGAATATCTGGGACAAGCTCAGAACGAGGACTCAAGCAATAGGCTAATGGGGATCATTATATGTAAAGCTAATCTCAGACGGCAGCACCATAGCAAGATTCGTCTAGCGCTTAATTTTTGATTTCGCGAAAAGTAACACTTTGTTTACAAAAAATGGTCGAGGTAAATAAATATTTTTCGTGAAATTGCGATCAGTTAAAAAATGAATAACGAAAGCGAGGACTTCGTATTACAGAAAAAAACAGTTCTGCAAGAAAGGTATGTAAAAAATTAAGTAATATCTCTTATTAGCGTAAAAATATACACTACCGTCCGAAATTGTGCGAACGCTAACATCTCGAGCTATTAAAAAACACACCCGCACAGAAACAGTGATAACTCGGTTAAAAATGAAGCTAGATGCTATTTTTAAATTGCATTGGAAAGCTTATTAAATTTCCAATGAAATGACACTATTTTAAGATGTATTGTATAAATAGTAAGCGAGATATCATGTTATAAAGACAAAAAAATAATTCTATTTTTTCGGAATTTCTTACTCTGACTTTGACTCTTGGCACAGTTTAGCAAAGTTTATGAAAAAAATTGTTACTTTTTCAGACTATTCCTTGTAACCTAAGCTTTAAATAGAGACCAAGAACAGCAAAAAATATTTACGGGTTCCCGAGATATTACAAAAAGAATCGGACCATGCCAAGCAGAATTTTCAATCATCGATTTCTCTAATTCGCCGTTGAGTCAATTACTTGTCTGTGAAAAAAGTGTCGAAAATTAATTTTACCAAGTACATTCTTACTGGGATCCACTTTTTAATTTAATTTATTATATATCGATATTTAAAAAGTGGATCCCGGTTAGAATGTACTTGGTAAAATTAATTTTCGACACTTTTTTCACAGACAAGTAATTGACTCAACGGCGAATTAGAGAAATCGATGATTGAAAATTCTGCTTGGCATGGTCCGATTCTTTTTGTAATATCTCGGGAACCCGTAAATATTTTTTGCTGTTCTTGGTCTCTATTTAAAGCTTAGGTTACAAGGAATAGTCTGAAAAAGTAACAATTTTTTTCATAAACTTTGCTAAACTGTGCCAAGAGTCAAAGTCAGAGTAAGAAATTCCGAAAAAAATAGAATTATTTTTTTGTCTTCATAACATGATATCTCGCTTCCTATTTATACAATACATCTTAAAATAGTGGCATTTCATTGGAAATTTAATAAGCTTTCCAATGCAATTTAAAAAAAGCATCTAGCTTCATTTTTAACCGAGTTATCACTGTTTCTGTGCGGGTGTGTTTTTTAATAGCTCGAGATGTTAGCGTTCGGACAATTTCGGACGGTAGTGTATAAGTTTGAAAATAAATGAATAAAGACATTTCTCACATAAAATTAAAATAAATTTTATTTATATGTCTGTAAATATCAATATTATTATTCACAAAAATTGAAAAGTGTTATGAAAAGTCGCAATATCGTAAAAGTATTAGATAAAAAAATTGAGGTTATGTTGCCTGTCATATTAAAAATATTGTAATTACATTTTAATTTTAAATGCTTTTAGGTAAAATTTTATTAGTTTTAAATAAATTTTATACTCAATAACGATTCAATACAAATACAAATAAAATAAATAAATATTTCATAAAATAAAAATTGAATAACAATACGAAAATCATTTCTGTCAAATAATTTAAGAGAAAGGTAAAACCAGTAAAACTAAATGAATAAAATGTAAATATAAATTTTATTTTTTCATGTAGATTATTATTTTATGATAAAAACAAGGACTTCTTCAACTCTCAAGGTCATCAAGCAAGTCCTGATGCTTTATTTTGAACACCCGATGCTTCACAATATAAAGATGTGAATGGGACAACAAATATTCCGACAATTACAAAATCTCAAGTTGAACTTTTTTTACAAAGATAATAAAACTATTCAAGTATTATATGTATAGCAGAATACTTTATATGTATCATATTTTTCAGTTATCAAGTGAATACAAACCTGGGAAAGCAAATGTATGACAATTTTTATTTGTTAAATGCCAGAGTTGCTAAAAAAATGATTCCACATTTTTTCGAGGACACTGTTCAGCTCAAATGAAAAAATCCGTACAATATAAGATCGATGTTAAAATATCGTCAAAAGATGGATTTATCGATGGGTCACATTGCGAATGTGCTGTGGGAAGTGGAGACACTGCACATTGCAAGCACGTTGCTGTACTTCTTTGGGCAATCGAGCAGATGGTAAGATATAATGATAAGAATAATAATTAGTTTTAAACGGTCACAAAATTTGTGATTAATTAATCGGACTTTATATTTTTAATAGGGAAAAGAGAAAAAAATGACACTAAGGACAGTTTGTACACAAGAATTACAAACTTTTCACAGGCCATCTCGGATGTATCTTGGATCGCCTATAAAATCTGCTGATTTACCAAAGAGTGGTCAAAAAATTACTAAAGAACCCATAGTTTTAGACCCAAATATTGTAAGTAAAGAATCTTACTGCACAAAAGTTCGGAATCAGTGCATAAATTTTGCAGCAACTCACAATACGAAAATGTCGTATTTGCAACTTTTGAAGCCGGCTGATACCTATGCAGCTATCTGGGACCATGCTTACACTAACTATGACCCTGAAAAAATCATTTTAAATGATTATAAATTGTTGAAAATTTGTCGACAAGAAATTGCTGATATTAAAAAATTTACACGAGGTCAAGCAACAAATAGTGCATGGTTCCAATATCGAGAAAATCGTATTACAGCTAGTAATTTTTATACTTATTGCATTATTCGAAACGATAAGAATCAAATGAAAGTTGCTCAACAATTGATCAACCCTGTATCTTTTACATCGAAAGCAACAAACTGGGGAATTCTAAATGAAAATAAAGCCATAAATTTATACGAAACGACATTTGGTGTAAAAGTCGATGGTTGCGGTTTTTTCGTAAGTCAAAGTCATCCTTTCTTAGGAGCTTCTCCAGATGGACTTTTGAGCAATGATAAAGTCGTAGAAGTCAAATGTCCATTTTCTCGAAAATCTTCTCCTATCTCCGAAAAAACAATACTGTTTTTAGAAATTGATAACAAGACTGGTTATTTAACTTTAAAGAAAAACCATAGCTATTATTATCAAATCCAGGGGCAATTGTTTGTAACTGAAAGACTGGAAGCAAAACTAATAATATATACAACAATCTAAACTTTAATTATAACACTTGTTCGTGATGAGGAAATGATAATTAAGATGGTGCAGCGCTTGAACGATTTTTATGAGAAATATTTAAAAATAGCTATTTTAGAGAAATATTTATATAAAAGTTACAACAGGTATGATTTTTGAAGAAAAATTGTTCCAGTATTATGTTTCTAAATAGTTGATTTTTATAAACATTTATCTTTTAAATATACAATATGTTGATAGTATAGAACATTACATTTCGTATAAAGTAATTGTAATTATTATACCAAAAAGTTAATGTAGCATGTAAGTGTAGCGTTTAAATGTATTGATATTTATGAAACTTATATTTAGTGTAAGAGTCAAATTGTTTTATACTAAGTGTTACCTAAAGAATACTTATGGTTAAAAACATTTTCCAAAGAAATTCAGCGTTATTTTAAAAAGATTATCGTTTGTTATGTAAAATATATTATTTTCATATTTATAAACATTTATATTGTGTAAAACCATTATCAAATGTGATACTAAAAACGTATAAGCTAAGAAAATGTTATATGTACAAAGCAAATTCTATTTTCCAAAAGTATCTATTGTGATATTAGAAAAAAAGGTAAACAATAAGTTGTTGGTGTTGTGAAATATTTTCATTTGAAACAACTATAATAAAATAACAGTTTAATACATTTATTTGCTATTTATTGAATATCATGTTTTTTCTTTCTTATTTTTCATAGTTAACTTAATTTGTCATGTGAAACTTGTTTATAATAAATATAAATTTTACATTAAAAATTTGAACAATTTACAATTTAAATACAAATTTTACATTAAATATTTGTACAATTTACAATTTAAGGTACTAAGCTTTTAAGCTTACAATGCATTCTCGAAAATTACACAACATTAAACATATTGAAAATATTTCTGTTCCCAAACGTGTATATGAAGGATTCAATGGTTCCTGTAAAATTTTATAAGTTTTTGTCAACCCTATCAAGCGTTCAATGTGTACGCGTTTTGAAGCTAATTTTCTATCCGATAATACCGTTACACCTGGAAGTTGCTTTCCTCTTTAAAAATGAGGGATATTAACTAATATTCCATAAGGTTGACAAATATCGTCAACATTAAAACCACGATTAGCCATTATAGAATCACCTGACTGACATCTTTGGAGAAGATTGGATCTTTCGACAATTTGTCTGTCACTTGTGGAGCTACTGGATTCGAAGGCTTGGCGATGGGAATTTCAGTTGCGTCGACAATAACACGTGTTGACGTATAATGTTTTTTAAAGCCTTCTGGTATATAAAAGTCGACAAGATCTCTTGATGGCCAAATATCTAATAACGACCACAATTGATTTATAAATCTAATCCATGTGTTAAAAATATTAGAAACAAGTGTTTCACTGATTCCAAAATAAAAAGCAAGTCCAAAATCAGGAATGTTTCTTCGTAATTTAACAAGTGTAAGTAAAAACATATCCTCCGGTGGCATACAATTTACTTGCACTTGTGTATAGTTAATGTCATTCACGAAACAACTTAAGGTTCCATACACCAAGGAGAATTTTTCATAAGTCTCTAATCCTGTAACAGAACATTTCACCATTGCGAAGACAAAATCACTTTTAAAATCAATTTAACTTTCTTAAATTTCTCCACTCGCTAGCTAAGTGACAATAACAGACAACAGCTGATCATGTTGATCGCGTCGGTCAATCGCTAAACATCTTTAAATAGTTTTCCGCATTATATTATGACCAGTATTTCTTATCTAATGATTTTATCCTTTTTTACATTCAGAAAAACCAGTTATATATTATTTATTTAATATTTTGCAACAAATCACATTTAAAATTTAGCGCTATAAAATCTTGCAGTGGTGCTGCATTCTACTGGCCAGTTTGTCTGTGAGGATCCCCATTATTGCGTGTGGTTTCCAGAGGGTTGATTCCGTAGTACCGATCTGTTGATGCATTTTGGAGTAACCAAGGGTAAAATAGTGGAATGGGTGGAGGTCCAATTCAGTTTGCCCAACGAACTCCACAACCACCTGTCACGTTCACTCAAGCAGTTGTGACTCAACCAACTGGTCGGCTTCCAAATCCATAATGGGAAGTGAAGCTGACGCCTAAGTCACCGGATGGGGAACGATGGCCCTTTTTGGAAACATGTAACGTGTGCCAAGAAATAAGAACCGACACACAATTTTGGAAGTAAGAGAGATGGATTATCATAAGGTTAGCGAGAATGATCTGTCTGAGGAGATTGAGGATCAGTGGGGTAAAAAGAGTAATAATGAAGAGACGTGTGTTCATGCTAAAGAGAGTGTTGAACCACGTGTGACTTGGAATGTCTCTGGTGGTTCAGGAGAATTACCAATAGTGGTGACTCAAATTCCTGAGCGGGCCGGTGAATTACCAGTATTACCGGGCTTTGCCCGGTAATACTGGTTTCCTCATATACGAACGCAAACATCGTTGAGCAGCCCAGTGCGTGTAGAGGAATTAGTAGGACTGTTAGAGATGATTGTGAATCAGCACGACAAGTCCAGAAAGGAGGTGAAGCTGCAAGTAGTGCAGTTGGAACTCCAGATGCAAATGAGTCCGTGGCATCTACAATGGTTAGAAATCCATAAAAGTGTGAGTTTGGGTGTCCAAGTGTAACTTACCTGGGTTATGTCTTGCACAAGGATGGTTAAATGCCAGATAAGGGTAAAATCGCACCGGTTTTAGGGTACCCTACGCCCACTAATATAAAGAAGCTTAGGCGGTTTCTCGGAAGAGTCAGATTATGAGGAACACTCTATTGGCTATGCGAGTAAAGCTTTGTCTGCAGCCGAACGTAATTATTTGTGACTGAGAGGAAATGTTTGTCATGATTGTGAACAGTAAAAAAATTTCGTCCTAATATTGAGGGAACCAGATTTATGGCAATTTATGGGAATAACAGTGCTCTCAAATGGTTACGGAATCTTAAAGATCCTTCCGGACGTTTGGCGCATGGGGCACTCGAGATGCAAAAATAGGTTTTTGTTATTGTGCATCAAAGAGGTATTAAACATTATGTTGCTGATGCGTTATCTCGCATGTTCCAGGAGGAGAATGAGAAAATTTTGGCTTTCGAATCGATTTAAGATCCTTGGTATTTAAAACACAAGGATTTGGTACAACGTTGTCCACAGCGTTTTTCTGGTTGGTTAAAAGAGAACGATAGGTTATATTGCCATCGTGATGATCCCTTGTTGATCAGGGGTCAAGCGGAAAGGTGGAAATTGGTGGTGTCAGACGAATATTGTGAAAAGGTATTGTCGTGTGCTCACTCTAAAAAATTAACGGGACATTTTGGGGTAGATAATACTCACTCTAGGGTAGAGGTGAAATATTAATGGCCTGGTATTTGGCAGGATGTCCAACAATTTGTTCGACAATGTCCAGAATGTCGGAGGTTCAAAGTCTAGCATGGAGTTTCCTTCTAGCAAGAGCCAGTACAAGCATCTGGTGGTTTTCAGGACTTATTTTCTCGTTGGGTTCAGGTTATATCGTTAAGGTCAGAAGATGGTAAGTCGATCTCTAGGGCTTTTGAGTAATTGGTTCTTTTTCGTTGAGGAACTCCGCACTTTCTTTTGTCGGATAATGGTGAGAAGTTTTGATAATCACATTAACGCAATTTTGGAGAAATATGGGGGCAAATATTTGACAACTCTATCATATTATTCACAGGCCAATCCGGTAGAAAGTACGCTCAAAACGATGATAGCGACTTTTGTGGGTTCAGAACATCGTGAAAGAAACAAGCATGTTTTCGAATTTTTACATGCGGTCAACACAGCTGTTCAGACATCAACCAAGGTGTCGCCGTTATTCATAAATTACAGTCGGCAACCTAAACCGGACCAAAGTTTACGTCGTGCTGTAGAAGGTCAGAAATTGGTTAAACGAATCAACCCAGAGGATTGGCGCGATCGTTTAAGCAGGTTAGATGATTTAAGGGATTGAGTAGCTCGTTTTATAGAGAAAAACAAGCTGAACATTATAACCGGAATAAGCGTGAAGCGACCTTTAATATCGGTCATAGAGTATTGCCAAGGACACATAAGTTGTCGAATGCGAATCAACGGTTTTCGGCATAATTAGCTTCAAGATATAAGGGTCCATTTGAAATCGTGAAACAGCTCTCGTCTAGGGTTTACGAGTTAGAAACAGATGATAAGCGACGAGTGGCCAAGGTTCATGTTTTTGATTTCAAACGGTGTATATTCCAGTTGGTCTGGAAGAGAGGAGTCTGGAGCTCGCCAACGGACGGAATTTGATCCACCTAATGATCGAACGGCCATCTCCTATAGAAGTCATAGGTTGAGGGAACCTTAACAACAGCCAAGGCCAGGTATTTCCGGAATGGGGGCAATTCCTAAGGTGAGAGGAAGAGGCTGTGCCATATCTTTGTCCAGCTATAGTTCAGACTCCACTTGTCTGTGGAGGTGTTCGTATCATCGGAGGAGGAGAGCAGACATCTTCGTGAGAGCCGTATGGATGAAAAAATATTATTGTTGTTTAACCATTGTTCAAGAAAGCAATTGTGGGTTAATAGGTGACGGGCCTATGGTGTGATGTCAAATTATTACGAGGTCTACAGGCAAGTGTTGAAGTTTTTCTTTTAGGTTTCCTTCGAAGAGCTTCGCGGCACGCGGGTGCAAAATTGAATCTGGTACAAAATATAAAATTTTTCATTAACTACATGAGAATAGCTAAAGAAACACGTAGGCCTTTTAAAAAATATTCAATTTTGTGTACTTTACAAAAAATCAAAATCCTTTGAAAAGAATCATTTTTCGGCAAAAAAACGTTTATACTTTTAAAATATTTAATACATATTTATGAAAAAGTGAAAATTTTCACTATTATAAAGCGTTTACCATTAATCAACAATTCCAGCACCATAAAAACATCCTTCTGTATTTGTTCTATCCTGTATGCAGTTTTTGACCTTCAAGTAGTCAACCAACACAGATAGTCTTTCTGAACGGCCCGGGACTCACGGTAAAGTTGACTCTTCATTCCATGGGAAATATCTACAGTACAGTGGCTTTACCCCTTAAAATGACTATTAAAATTTTTTCTCAAATTCAGATTTTAACTATACTGTTATGCCCTTAAACCAAAAACGTATAAACAAAATTATAACTTGTTATAATTTTATCATTATTTTAAAAATGTAATAAAAGTTTGTAGATTTTTAAAAATATTATGCACTAGCTGTCGTACCTGTCTTCGGCGGGTTTTAGTTTCTTCAAATGCATTCAGTAGTGTGTCTACCAGTCTCGAAGAATGGGAAATGGTGGAGAATTTAATTTGACCGAAAAAAAATAATAATTAGCTACCTTTAACTATTTCATTTAAAAAAATATTACTATTTTAAATCAGTGATTGACTTTTATCATCAAATAATTTTTTTTAATTAATTAAAATGCAGAAGACAATATTTGTCAATTATTTGTAGAAATTTAATTGTAGTATTATAGTATTATAGTATAATTATATAATTATAATCCAAAATTTCCACTAATTTTTGGATTTATAGTAAAGTCGAATTCAAACTAATTGTATCATAATTGCTAAAATCTAAAATAAGACCTATATTGCAAGCTGAATTCACAGTTTTCCCGATTAAATTAAATTCCTGTATATTTACCGTTTTTTCAGTTGGTGGAACCCCTGTTGAGGGTATTGGTAAAAATAAAAACAGTCGAAGAGTATTTTCATAAATAAGTTAATTTTTGTAGCCATTTCCACCTGGAAGAATTTTGATAAAGCTGGGAAAAACCGGATAAAAAAACATCCCTAAAGGTTAAATTTTTGGAAAAATTCATAATTTTTTCATATTAGTATTATTTTTTAATAAAAAAATTTGTTTATTATTATATGTATATTATATATCTTTAAAATCATTTGTATTATTAATAAATTAAGAAATTTATCCCAATCTGGAAAAATTGAAAAAAAAATTTGTTTGAACTTTTTGAAAAAATTCATAACTTTTGTTCAGCTCAATATTTTTTCATCAAATATAGCTAATATTTTAAGTTAGACCAATACCTAAAAGATTGCCAAATTTTACTTTATTCGGTCAAGATGTTTTTAAGTTATAAGCGAACAAAATTTTGCAGACATACATTACCATTTTTGGAATCTTCGTTGCTCAAATAAATAAATTACACAGCCCTGCATGTGTTTTGCAAATAAGATGGCTCCAGGTGTTTCAGAAGGTATTTTGCGCGCTGAACACGAATCTGGGTTCAAAAACTTTCCATCACGTCAGGTTTTCGAGAAAAAGGGGGTTGAAACCCCTAAAAACAGCGTTTTTGGCCATTTTTGAAACATTGTAGAGCTAAACACTGACGTGCTAGAACCATCGCTATTGTCAGAAATTGACAATTGATCTTTGCTCTTTAAAATGAGCCCAAAGCCAAATTGATTGCATGAACCCTTAAAGCAGGGGGTGGGTATATGTCAAGGGGTGCAAGAGAAAAAAAAACGCATTACGGAGGTCCTTAAAAATCAATCAGATTTACTTGAAAATTGTTACTCGGGGGTTTTAAGGGTCGCCGATTACGAATTTGATGTCAGTTTTTAAAAATGCAAAATGGCGGATCCAAAAACCCCCGAATAACAAATTTCGAGTAAATCTGATTAATTTTTATAAACCTCGACCGCCATATTGGATCCGCCATTTTGAATTTTTCAAATCTGAATGAAGATCTGTAATCAGCGACCCCAAAAACCCCCGAGTAACAATTTTCAAGTAAATCTGATTGATTTTTAAGGACCTCCGTAATGCGTTTTTTTTTTCTCTTGCACCCCTTGACATATACCCACCCCCTGCTTTAAGGGTTCATGCAATCAATTTGGCTTTGGGCTCATTTTAAAGAGCAAAGATAAATTGTCAATTTCTGACAATAGCGATGGTTCTAGCACGTCAGTGTTTAGCTCTACAATGTTTCAAAAATGGCCAAAAACGCTGTTTTTAGGGGTTTCAACCCCCTTTTTCTCGAAAACCTGACGTGATGGAAAGTTTTTGAACCCAGATTCGTGTTCAGCGCGCAAAATGTCTTCGGAAACACCTGGAGCCATCTTATTTGCACAAAAAAAGTCCAAATTTGCAGGGCTGTGTTATGTTAGAAAAAATTAATTTCGTGCAATGTACAGACAAAAGTCTGATTTTATTAATATATATTTGAAACGGTATATTACCACTAAAAAGTGTATACAGTTTTTTTTAACTATGAAGTTACTTTTTTACATAGTAGACAGCAATTAACTTTTCTAGCAATCTATTATAATTATCATCATCAACATTTTTATATAATTATGTATATATAGCATTACATCAAAGTATTTCAAGATAAACAATATTTTTAGGGTTCTGCACACCTATGGTGTACCGACGGAACCCTATATTGGTGAGACTCTTGTGTCCGTAGCCAAATCGTGTCCCCCCTAGCGGCTAAACTATTTGGCCTAAAGAGCTCCAATTCGGTGCAGATACGTGTTTTCATACATAGATTACAGGAAAAGTATAAAGAACGTGATTGGAGGTGATGGCTATAGCGTCGTCAAGGAAATAACAAGATTTTTCGCCAAAAATGCAGAAAAAGTAACCATCCCCCATTCATTTAAACGCGAATATCACAGGAAAATATAGAGAACTTGCTATGTAACAATGGCCATAGCGTTGTCAAGGCAAAACTACAAAATTTTGTAATTTTTACATTTTTTGACCTAATGAGCTAAAAATTAGTACACTAGCTCATTATAACAGTCTGACGAAAAAAAACTTATTTTAAAAAGTTTTTGAAAAAAATTTTATTTTTTTCATTTTTTAAATTAAAACAAGTGGCATTAAATATTTTAAAGAAGAGTAAAATTTTAAGAGAACAAATGAGAGATTGTTTTCTCCCTTTAATTTCGTAACGAAAAATGAAAAAAATTGGACAAATGCGAGTCGTTCTCGCACAACAATGGCGGGTTCCGTACACATTTCTAAAAAAATACTTGCAACATTTATCAAAATTGGCAAATATTTTCCTACTTTATCAAATGATTGACCCTTGGATTTACTGATAGTCATTGCATATGCAAGTCTAACTGGTGCCATTGTTATTTTGTCTCATATTATATTTTTCAAAAGTTCAGCTTCTTTTGACCTCCCACTTATATTAAATGTTGAATTTTCAATAATAATTGGTATAATTAACTTAAACAAAGAATGTGATGTTCAACCACCTTTTAAAAGATTAGCAGCTATATCATTTTGCAGTCCATGCAACTGTTAAAACTATCAACCCTTCACTTTCAACAGCAATTATAATTGTATTATGTAAATAACTTTTTCACTTCCTCCAGGTCCGTCGACAAAAATATACTTATTCTTACAATGATCGCTATGTATTGCCATCATAATGTCATCAAAAATTTGACGTTTATCATTATTTAAACTCGCAATGAGAAAAACAACTTCGTTTTTTAACAATCATAAATACAGTACAAAAGTACTGTATGTGAAACCTTCATATGCGATGTGCCGCGACAAAAGGGACCTTAGCTGTTTTTGACAGAACTAAAATTAGAAGCATAAATAAATAAAAATGACCAATTCTCTTTACAAACTATTAATATTTCATTCATTATTATGTGCAATATTTTCAGAAAAATATGCTTTTGATGTTAAATAATCAAGAATAAATTTTTAATGTAGTTAAAAGTACTCTAAACATAACCTAAAATTCTAAGCAGCTAAGGTCCCTTTTGTCGCGGCACGTCACATATGTTCTTATGAATTTCTTAAAAAATACCTTTCAATATCTTTTGGATTTCTCGAAAATACGTTCGAGAAATCACAGGTTTTGTCGTTCTTTTTCTTTTTTCCGAAGTTTTTGATGATTCAACAAATGCATAATTATATGGTATTTCTGAGTATAAAACTTCTTGCTCTCTCTACTTGCGTCATTCCTTCTTTAAAACATGTTGATTATTGATTAGGTAAAAATACAGCTAATCTGTATGCTGCATGTGATTGTTCGTGCATATTAAATACAAATAATCTATGCATTTCTTCGGGTGGACATACGTAGCGTGTATTTAAATAATGTTGAGGTTCATCATAGTGCATTAAATCATTATGATCATTAATACCTACTATTGCACAGTCATGGCCCTTAAAAACAATACTTAAATCGGTATTTCACACAACCTATACTACCACATGCTACAACGTTAATGTGACATTCAAATGTTTTACTCAAATACGGATTCTGCATCACGTATCGCAAAAGTTTTATCCAAAAATAAAATTAAATGTATGTGTAGCAATCCACGCTTCTGGAATTCTATTACATACACATAAGCGAGAACGGATTTAAAACTATTTTTATCTTTTAATTTACTCATAAGCGATTTTACCTTTTGTTGAAAAACTCTAGCTACAATATCCGGTTGATCAGACGCAATTTCACCATCCAACATATTTTCTCTAATCTCTCGTTATTTTTGATTACATGTCATTGTAATGAATAAATCAGGTTTGATCCACATTTGAATATCCCTTATAGGTTTATTTTTCAATGTCTCCCTTGTTTCTTCTTATAATTATACTTCTCTCATCATTGCCAATGCATCTGAAAATGGACTAACCTCTCTTAATAATTTATCTATTCTTTCCAGTAATAGTGGTAAACATTTTTTATTCGATTTATTTTTAATCGTTCAAACATAGCTTCATTACTATTAAAAAATACAGTTGACCATATTTTAAACTGTCACCATCATTAGAATGAAGACCATATGTATTATGATACACTTCTCTACGTATACGTAAAACATAAGGACCATACTCTTGTCATAGTTAGTTAGTTTTCAAGTTTTAATATTTGAGACAATGTTGCAATTCATTGCAAAATTAAACAAGTATTAATAAACTTTGAAAATTCCTTTAAAGTGTAATTTTTACACTCACTTTTCGTGCGTAAGGAAATATTAAATTTTGTTTCTTTATCCCACATAATATTATTTAATGTATATTGTGGTTTTGTCTAATATATTGTAAAATATACTAGATAGAATACTGAATATAACATTAAAGAATATTATAAAAGTAAATTCATTTATTTTTATTTAGCCTTAAGTTAGATTTTTTGTACCGAAGGTACGGTACAATGTTGACGGTAAAAGGCAAATTGGCAGGGGCATTGCCTTTACGAGAGAGTTCGGTGGACACGTCCGACCTGCTCCGTGTCTCCCGCTCTAGAAACTCACGCGCTGATTGGCTCTTGCCAAGGTGGCAGGGAGAACCGCGGTTGCGACTCATTGTCAGCAGAGGCGCATAAATGTGCCGCATTTTCCCTGACTCGCTCTCTTACCTTGCCAGCCTTCGACGGAGCAACACGTCTCTCACGCCGCCTGCCAAACCGTCAACTGCCTGCCGTCCTCCTTAGAAAAAAATATTTCGAAATAAATATTTTATTTGGAAACGACGTCTCATCTCTCTTCCGCTGGCCGCGGAACAAAGTCAACCCAATACCAATCTGTCCTTTTCAGGACAAACAAGTTCTACATTGACAATTAGTCCTTCTCAGGATAAATTGTCAATCTTTTAACGAAAGAATTATTTTTGTTCTAATTTACTCAACCCCTTGTCTGCTACATCGCCTCTGAGAGGTTGCAACCGGCTCTAGGGGACAGCTGCCAGAACCTTGCTGACGTTCGGCTGCCCGACACCTAGAGTTGCACGGGACTTTGGTACTCGAACCCTGCTTAGGTTCTTTCCCGAAAATCACCGATCGGCTCTGCAACCCGAAGCTTCTTGTAGCAGCAACATGACTCCACCATCGAATCTTCTTCTCACGCCTCTTTGAGACAGTCACTCACACCGCATACAGTGACCGGTATCACTCTTTAGGAATTTCCAATTTAGCTCCCTTACTGGCAAAAGCAGAAGAACTGTTATAAGAACGAATATTTTCCATAAAATTTTTACCTTATGGCAGCAACTACTAAACTTTTTACATAGTGGTCGTTCACACATAAAGTGTAATGCAGCACAAAAAACGCACTTAACATTCAACAAACCCAAATAATTTTGTTCAAATTTACATTCATTAAAATTTTCAAAAGGCATAATTGCAACTCTTAATGTAACAATTTTAATATTATTTTTTATTATGGCAAAGGTGTATTAAATGTATATTAAAAGAATTTTCTTATTTCAAAAAACGCTTCCAATCACACTCTATAATCGAATGTCTCATATTCGATCTTTTCATCTCTGGAAACTGACATAGACGATTATCTTGAAACATTTTGTTTACTTGCTGCCTTATTTTGTCATTTATGCTTTCGTAATTAACAATGTTTGGCATAACATTATAAAATAATGATGTTGCAAATAATATTGCATATACTCCGCATTCAACAATATCCCTTGGTTGTTGATCAACAATAACAAAAACTACTGGTGGCTTAAAAGAATATCATCTACTTAAATAATTCAGCTGATCCCCATTTAGAAAATTTATATTAAGACTATCAAACAAATAAATTCTTACTCCATCATAATACGTTCAAATCCAATTATGACTACTTAAACATTAACGCTCAAATTTACATTTTTTTGTACCAAAGTTTGACACAATATTTTTACATAAAAACTAAAAAAAATCCCGCAATAGTAATTTCTTATTATCCAATAATCACTCTTTCGAATGGCGTTCCAAAAAATTTTATAAATTTATAAATACACAGATTACAAGTTTAAAAAAACATGAAATTTTTTTTAGTTTTTTCTATGTTAGTATTCATCTTGAAATACATCTAAAAGTCCTAAATAACGCGTTAAAAATATATTCCCTATCAGATAGGAGTATTCTGAAAAAAAATTTCAAAATGTCGGATACATGTCAGACAAAATTTTTTAAAAAATCTGTGGATTCGCATTAAATTTTGCTACTCAGGGGTTTTCAGGGTCGCTGATTACGAATCCAAAGTCAGATTTTGAAAATTCAAAATGGCGGATCCAATATGGCGGACGACTTTTTTAAAATTTCATCGGATTCACTTGAAATTCGTTACTCGGGGGTTTTCGGGGTCGCTGATTACGAATCTGATGTTAGTTCTTCAAAATTCAAAATGGCGGATTTTTTTTTAATTTTTTATTATTATTTTTTTTTGTTTTTTTTGTTTTTTATTTTGTTTTTTTTGTTTTTTATCTTTTTTTGTTTTTTATTTATTTTTATTTTTTTTTGTTTTATATATATATATATGAGGCATTTCATTTCAAACCGTTCCACCGACAAAAACAATCGCAAGGAAACATATTTTCTAATAATTTTTATTATATTATTCTTTAATTGTTTATAATATATTATACACTGATTCAAAAGAGAATTTCATGAGCTTTCTATTGCTATTTTTATTATTTTAAATTTTTGCCAATTTCGTAGAGAAATTGCTGTTTGAAATGTTAATCTCTTAATATCTTAAAACACCCCCCCGCCGATTTTTATCAAAATTATATAATGATAAAGCGTAAATTCCCTAGTTTCTATTCCCATTTGATATATTATGGACATTTGATGGGATTAATAGAAAAAAAATTGTTTAAAAAATGTGTTTTTTAAAAATTTGACAAATAGTTTGAAGTTGAACCTTAACCCATTCAACTTACATTCAATTTCGTGCTATTTGTCAAATTTATCAAAAACACATTTTTAAACAATTTTTTTTCTATTAATCCCATCAAATGTCCATAATATATCAAATGAGAATAGAAACTAGGGAATTTACGCTTTATTATCATATAATTTTGATAAAAATCGGCGGGGGGGGGTGTTTTAAGATATTAAGAGATTAACATTTCAAACAGCAATTTCTCTACGAAATTGGCAAAAATTTAAAATAATAAAAATATCAATAGAAAGCTCATGAAATTCTCATTTGAATCAGTGTATAATATATTATAAACAATTAAAGAATTATATAATAAAAATTATTAGAAAATATGTCTCCTTGCGATTGTTTTTGTCGGTGGAACGGTTTGAAATGAAATGCCTCATATATATTTTTGTTTTTTACTTTTAGAAACTATTTTGAATGGAATTGACGGAAACAAGGATCGAGGCATAGTGGAACTTTGCAGGTTGTACAGGTTGTTCTAGTTCTAGAAACCTTGCCTTTCACACTGCAAAATTGGCATCGACGGCTGTTGTGATTTTTCTGCGGCAAATGCTTATTGTCACTTGTTCTTTTTTCTTTCGACACCTTAATTCTTTTACTGTCAAGTGCAATAGGACGTCTAACCTTTTCCCTTGAACAAAAATTGCCAATCAACTGTTTTGCCAAGTTTAGTCGAAAATGGAGTTGATCTATCGAATTTTTTGTTTTTGTGAATGTTACACAAAATATAAGCATCTACAATTACTAAATCAATAATAAAATAGAATATTCTATGCCACCACTTTTTGGATTTTTTACCTATTGCATAACGTTCCTTCAATTGATCAAACCGATCTACACCTCCCATATACTTATTATAATCTGAAATTGATTCAGGACAGGAAACGTTACTTCTAGAACCATCTTTATTTTTTCTTTTCACTTCTGTGACTGACTCAGGATCATGTGCAGTGCTCAAAAGTGTTACAGGCTTAGAATCCATCCACTTTATCTGCGTTACACAACCCTGAGTTCGATACACATGTTCCCCCCTGACCATCTTCTTTTTTTCTTTCATGATATCGGGTAAGCCAATTCGATTCGCCCTGACTGTACCAACAGCAAAAATGTGCTTGGCTCTTAGTTCTTTCATTAATTTCACTGAAGTGAAAAAATTGTCGAAGACTAATAAAACACCAGAGTTTCTCAACTGTTCAGACAACTTAAGAACAACACGTTCTCCCAATGTATCACCTGAAAAATCATTGGTGTTCGACTTTCCCGTATATATCTCAAATTCCAATATGAAACCTGTCTTAGAATCAGCTAAGCACAAGGCCTTGTAACCTCTTTTGATGGGTTTCATTGGCATGTACTGCTTCAAAGAGGAACGTCCCTTGAATAGTATCATGGATTCGTCAATTGACAATGTATCAGAATGATGGTAACATTTCGTTAATTTTTTATTAACTTCATCTAAAAAAGGCCTAACTTTATGCAGTTTGTGAAACTGTGGATGTCCTTTAGGATACGCCGTATCATTGGAATTCAGATGAAGTTTACTTGTAATTTCCATAAAGCGAGTACGAGTCATTATTTCTGATACTGCTGGTACGCTTAAATATGGATCAGTACTCCAATAATTCTTAACTGATGGCAGTCGATGAATCCCCATAATAATGTTTATCCCTATCCATGCTTGTAATTCTTCAGAAGAAATATCTTTCCACTTAAAGTTTTCATCCGAAGACTCTTTAGCGTATGAATTGGTTTCGAGAACTATAGAATCAATTATTTCTTGTGTTAATAAAGAAAAAAAATACCTTATTTCAGGACAACTATTATGAAAGTTCATTTGGACTTCTGGATCCCTTTCAAAAGTTTTATTTAAATTCTTAAAAAGAGTTCTATCTTGAGACCATATATCACTTACATCTGCAATACTTTCATCACTATTAGAATCATCCGAGTTATTGGAATCGGAATGTGATTCAGTCACATCACAATTTCTATCATCATCATTCTCATCTGAAGATCCACAATCACCATCCGATTCTGAATCATCCGGATTGTCGGGTAGGGAATAAGCACTATCAAAATTTTTCCTCTTACGGAGAAAATAGGAGTTTTGTTTCTTATTCATAATTATTTAAATAATTATGAAAAAAGCTAAGAAAATAAATAACGAAAAAATCGCATGTAAAGTGTTACATGTAACTAATCGTAATTATAGGATAATCGAAGCAACCAAAGTAACGAAAAAGCAAGTTCTGAAACAAATGACATACGCTAGTGTTGACAATCTACAAAAAACAAATGCCTAACGAAAAAACGTTATTATAGGATAATCGAAGCAACCAAAGTTACGAAAAAGCAAGTTCTGAAACAAATGAAATACGCTAGTGTTGACAATCTACAAAAAACAAATGCCTAACGAAAAAACAGTTTAAGAATTGACTGAGTGATGCAGTTGCTAATTAAATAAAGAAAAAAATACCTAATACAAAACCTGATTCAAAATCAAGTGACAAGCTATCATTGACAATCAAAGAAAAAACAAAAGCCTAACGGAAAAATAGAATCAGATACGAACGAGTGACGCTATTGGCGACTATAGAAAGAAACTAATTGCTAACTCTAAAATATCGTCAGAAACGAAAAATTGATTGTGAGAAAAAAAATTCCTCGTGCGAAATCTTGTTCAGAAACAAGTGAAGGAACAGGAATTTAAAAAAACTAATATTAAATTTGTAATCAGTGACCTCAAGAATCCCAAATGGTAATATTCATGAGTCTAGCTCAATTTTCAAATATTTTCGTCCACCATATTGGATCCGCCATTTTGAGTTTTAAAAAAATAACATCAGATTCGTAATCAGCGACTCTAAAAACCCCCGAGTAACGAATTTCAAGTGAATCCGATAAAATTTAAAAAAAGTCGTCCGCCATATTGGATCCGCTATTTTGAATTTTTAAAAACCAAAATCAGATTCATAATCAGCGACCCCGAAAACCCCCGAGTAATGAATTTCAAGTGAATCCGATGAAAATTTAAAAAAGTCGTCCGCCATATTGGATCCGCCATTTTGAATTTTCAAAATCTGAGTTCGGATTCGTAATCAGCGACCCCGAAAACCCCCGAGTAACGAATTTCAAGTGAATCCGATGAAATTTTAAAAAAGTCGTCCGCCATATTGGATCCGCTATTTTGAATTTTCAAAAACCAAAATCAGAGACCCCGAAAACCCCCGAGTAATGAATTTCAAGTGAATCCGATGAAAATTTAAAAAAGTCTTCCGCCATATTGGATCCGCCATTTTGAATTTTCAAAATCTAAGTTCGGATTCGTAATCAGCGACCCCGAAAACCTCCGAGTAACGAATTTCAAGTAAATCCGATGAAATTTTAAAAAAGTCGTCCGCCATATTGGATCCGCCATTTTGAATTTTCAAAATCTGAGTTCGGATTCGTAATCAGCGACCCCGAAAACCCCCAAGTAATCATTTTCATGAGCCTTACTTGAAGTAATTTAACAATTTTTAATATTTTTAACAACCCTTAGCAAAAACATTTTTTTTAATATTGTTATAATTATAAGATTGTTGTAAATTTATTGCACTATAATTTTTTTTAAAAAGTAATATAAATTTGTGGATGTTTGGCGTTTAGAACTGAGAAATTAATTAATTTTTGACAAAGTTATGAATGTTTGAACACAAAAGTGGTTTCGATCGAAACCGCTGGTCCTTAAAGGGATAAGTTGCAAAGATCTTTGAATGCGTGTATTCGTTTTATTTTTAATTTGCCTAAGTTCGAGCACATTACACAATACAGAATTAAGTCTGGGTTGTAGACAGTTGCAGCAAGAAGGCAATTTTTCATGGGTAATTTGTTATATTCGATATTTGATAGTAAAATTCCATTTTACTTGTATGATTTCTTCAAATTTAAAAATACCGATGAATTGAATAAAAATAGGTTATGAGTAAGAAGAGCTATCTTGAAAATACTTGCACATAGAACCTTTAAAATGCAAAAATCTTTTATTGTCAGGGGTTCTCGACTTTGGAATAAATTACAGAAAGAAATTAGAAATGCTCATAAACAATTTTTTTCAAAAGACTTTTTTTACTTCTTGTTTAGGACTCATAATAAGATTTTTTATATTAATTACTGGTAATACATTTGTTGCATTTTTAATATTTTATTTTCATTTTGTTTCTTCAATGTTATATTTTCTTTGATATATTCTACTTGTTTAACTTTCACAACAATTATAGATTATTATATATAAATTATGGTTACTTATTTACGTCATGCTGCGTCATGAACATTATACTCTGTATTTATCTTTCTCATTTATTTGTATTACTTTAATATTGTATTTTCTTTATTATTCATCCACTCAAAGCTGTGTTTTCTATTGTTCCTTGGAGGGCTCGTTAGCCCTAGGGACCGTTTAATCAAATAAATACTAGAACTAATTTTTGCGCGCTACGCGCACCCATTACAAGATTTCGAAAATTGGCTGCCACGGAGATGACCACCCATGTATTGAATAGTGCTGTCAACTGGGGCTATTTTATATACTCGAGGTTATTTAATAAATAAAATTATTAAAAAGAACTTTTTTGTTAGAAAACCATAAATAAGTTAATTAAAATTCTTAAAACGAATAAATCTTCAACCGGTAAGCAACTTAAGGGCAAAAGATTAACTTTAATTAATATTTATAAGTTTTTCAAATTAGTTTTAAAAATGTTTATCTCGTTTCTCTTAAAATAACTTAAAAACTGTATTAGTATCTAGATTTTATGAAAAATGGACTCAAAGTTGTAAAACTTGGTAGTTGGGGGTTTTCGAGGTCGCTGATTATGAATCTTAAGTCAAAATTAAAAAATTTAAAATTACGAACATAAAAATTTTGAAAATTGATTGATTTGACTCAAACTTGGTATTTGTGAGTTTTTGAGGTCGCTAATTAATACGAATTTTGAAACCGACATTTTTAATTTTGATTTAAGATTCGTAATCAGTGACGTCGAAAACTCCCAAATACCAAGCTTTAGTCAAATCCATCAATTTTCAAAATTTATATGCCCTCCATTTTGAATTTTCTAAAACGATCAGCGATGGAAATCCTATCTACTTTGTGCACAACTTTTAATGACTACAGCAGTGACAAAAAATTTATTTCAATGGCTAATTTATCGGAAACCTTGAGAAGAAAGTCCATAACATATGTCAAAAGTTTATGTTCTTTTAGTTCTGAATTTGAATAAATCATGGAGTTAAAAAAACATTTTGATGCACAAAATAGCCCCAGCAAAAATATTGACTATTTACTATCAGATTCACATAACCAGAGAGTACCAAAAGTAAAGGCGAATTTTTTCGAATATTCGGGTTTTTTCAATGAGCCAACGGTTGCCAAAGCACAGAAATATAAAAGGACACAACTTTGTCTTCCATGAATTTGCGCTTTCACACTGTACGCCATAGGCGCCACGGAACTGGCATTTTATGTGACACTACGGAGCTGACATTTAACATTTAAACTTACCTAACTCCGGCAATTCTACGAAATAATGCTTTTCCTTGGGTAGATAATTTGTTTCTAATGTAATCTTTAAAAAAATGTAATAATTACAACATAAAGTGTTTAGATTAAAAGAATAGTAATGCCACGGTTCTGACCACTTTTTTGTGTACTTCACATTTTTACAAAACAAAATTGTTTTTAAGGGTAGAATTTCCAATTTTAGAACTTTTTTTACTAATATTTGTTGTTCTTTTTAGGTTATGTCAAAGCCCTGAAATAATGTGATTAAATAGACTTTATATTCAGCTGCAGCGACCCCAAAAATATAAGGCAGTTATAGGAAGACTTAAAAAGAAAATTTGTTTAATTTAAAAATTTTTGTGCCAAATTATGAGTTCTTTTAGATTATCTTAAAACCCTGACGTGATGGGGTTAAATCGTTTTTAGATTCGATTTCAGTGACCCGAAAAACATAAAGTAGTTATAGTCGGATCTAAAGCTTACCAGAGCATCAATTTTTTTGTGTGCCAGTGTCATTAACCTTTAAGTCATCAAGATACCTTGAGCCTTAAGTCTTGTGCAAGCTTTGCTATTTTTCACACATTTTTTGAGGCTCAATATTATGTAGCTAAAAACCTATTGATTTTCGTTTTTTTGGCATTATCATTTTTTGTTAAAGATATATTAAGCAACAATACTGCAATGTCTATACAAATTTTCCCCAAACTTTTTTCAATGTATTTTTTGCGGATTTCTTTTAGCTTTATATTTCGAAAAAACGAAAAATTTTATGTCGGAAATGGTATTTCGAAACTTTTTTAACTAATTTTTTTATATTTTTTCATATCAAATAGGAGTCGTGAAATCAAGGTATATTTTGCGCCCTGGTAAGCGTTAATGGTTCTTTTTTGCTCCAGGACTTTTAGGAAAAATGCATACAGATACCTTGGATTCCGCACTCTAAGATAATGTGATGTTGGTTAAATATAAAAAATAATAAATTAAATAAACTGGCGATCTACTGCTAGCCCCGACCTACTGAAACCCGTAACCCTTTTTTTGGAGCACTTTAACCACCCTCGGAACTGTAGTAAAACCTTCGAGGGAGAGCGTTAATGGGTTAATTGTAAATCAGACAAAAACATCTCAAATCCTTCAAAATATAATTTTCGAGTTTTTATCGTTCTCGCTCCTCATTTTATTAAAAATAGCATATAAATAGACACACAATTTTTTATTTTAATTAATATTTGAATGTACCATAAAGTTGATAAATTTTCTTATGTCACTGATAAAAATTCTATTTTGTTTTTCTGACTGTCAACAGGAAGGTAAATATATATAAAAATATATGTTAATTTAAAACAAGCAGTTTTTGTAAAAAAAAGAATATAATTGCAAATTATATGTATACTAATCACAATGTTCTCTTTTTTATATTAATAAATATTAATTTATTTAAATTATTTAGCAAAAAAATGGATTTCAATTCTTATAAACATTATTAATTAACAAATAGTAAACTTTGATTCCTTTACAGTAAGAAATGTTTTCCACATTATCTTTCTAAAATTTAGTTTATTTAAAGAATATAAATTCTTTTTGTTCTTTAAAATAAATTATTTAAATTGTTATAAACAATGTTAATTAACAAATAGTTAAGTTTTCTTCCTTTTCATAAAAAAATGTTTTGTCGCCCTTTACTTATTAAATTAAGTTTATTTAAATAATATATGTTCTTTTTGTTTAAAAATAGCATTTAAATTGTTATAAACCATGTTAGTTAAGAATTATGCAGTTACCGTTGGTTACGCTCTACAAAAAAATTTTCTTGTTAGGTTTACTTTAATTTTGGTTTATTTCAAGAACGTATGTTAAGATAAAAATGAACATATAAAATAATTTGTTTAATAATTATAAACAATCATATTTGTTATTTTTCAAAGTGTAAGTTTTTATTCACTTTTCTCTGTGGACTTTTAACATTTTCTAAATAAAAAAGTAAACGTAAAAAAAAATTTTTTTTGAAGAGGAACAAAAGTTGATAGGGGGACAGTTTTTCTAATCACTTTTTCCCAACGACTTTTTTCCAAATGAACATTTTTCCCAATGAACAAATTTTCCCATGGTCATTTTTCCAAATATTTTTTCCCAATGGACATTTTTCCCAATGAAAATAAAATTTTAATTTTTAATCACAATAAACAAATGCAATCGTTGTCAAGACTAACTACATTGTTGTATAAGATAAAAAAAGTAATTTGTTATTCATAACCGTTAGAGTAAACTTGTATCAAAATTATAAGTGAAAAAATTCAAATTTTTATTATAGCTGAAGGAAATTTACAAGTAATTTATACCACATTAAATTTTAAATCAATTAAGGCATTATTTTCTATATTTATCAACACTGAAAACAGAACATCTACACTTTTTTATTTGTTAATAAATAACACAGGCCGACAAGATTTACTTTCCACAAATCATACAATACTTTTCCGAAGGATTTCGACATGCTGAATACGAATCCGACTTCAAAAAGGGCCCATCACGTCAGGTTTTCGAGATATTTTAACCTAAAAGTGCAAAAAACCTGTTTTTAGTTATATTTGATGTAATGTAACACCAAGAGATAATTTTTTTCTTTTAAAGGTCAATCTTGCTACTAAAAGTGCTACTCTTCCCCTTTAATATCCATTTTGAAATTTTCAAAAATCTTCATTTTTTTCTGAGTAATCGTTCATTGAATTTTCTGAGTTTGGCGAATTCTTCGAAAACTGAGTAGAAACAAAAAAATTTTAATAATAAAGCTGAATTTAACTACAAACATCTAAATTTTAATTAGTTCTGAGAATTTTCGATATAACTGATTACGAATTGGATATCAGATTGACAGAATTAAAAATTACATATCTTAGGGAAATACAATCAATTTTAAATAAATCGTCTGCCATATTGTATACGCCATTTTTAATTTTGTGAATCTGATATTAAATTCGTATTCAGTTATATCTAAAATCCTCAGAACTGTTTAAAATTTAGATGTTTGTAGTTAAATTCTGCTTTATTATCAAAATTTTTTTGTTTCTACTCAGTTTTCGAAGAATTCGCCAAACTCAGAAAATTCAATAAACGATTACTCAGAAAAAAATGAAGATTTTTGAAAATTTCAAAATGGATATTAAAGGGTAAGAAAAGCACTTTTAGTAGCAAGATTGACCTTTAAAAGAAAAAAATTATCTCGTGATGTTACATGACATCAAATATTACTAAAAACAGTTTTTTTGCACTTTTAGGTTAAAATATCTCGAAAACCTGACGTGATGGGTCCTTTTAGAGGTCAGATTCGAATTCAGCACGTCGAAATCCTTCGGAAAAGTATTGTCTGATTCTTGGAAAGTAAATTGAATCAAATATTGTTGGCCTGTGTAATTTTGGTAATAAAATTTCTTGTTGGGAAAAATTGGCATTGGGAAAAACGACCAGTTTTTGGGAAATTTGGTCATTGGAAAAAATGTCAATTGAGAAAAAAGACGTTGGGAAACGCGGATTGGAAAAACTGTCTACAAATCCACAAGTTAACTATTTGAAAATTAACATTGTTTATAACAATTTAAAGATGTAAATAAGCTGTGTTTTGATCATAAAACATATATATTCTTCAAATTAACCTAAAATAAAAAGAAAATGTGAAAAAACCTTTCTTACTGTAAAGGAATCAAAGTCAACAGTAGCAGTAAGTTAACAAGTAAGTTAAGGATGAAACCATGCCTAAAATACCAATGTTGTCCCCTAGTTCTACGATTTTAATGAAACTTGATAAAATGATAAAGGAATATATGTAAATGAAATGCCTAGAACTTATTTTTGAAAATATCACCAATTTTTTGATTTACGGGATTTTCAATTTTTTTTCAAAATTTTGAAAACGTTATATCTCACAGAAAAGTTAATAGATTTTAATGATTTTTACAAACATTACTTATTATATAGAAACATATAAAAAAATTATATAACCAAGAAAAAAAATTGTTTAAATAAACAAAATTTATTTTAAATTGTTTAAACAAATTTATTGTTTAAAAGCGTATTTTTTAATTTTTTCTAATATTGATTTTTCGATTTCGCATGACTCCACGATTCTTTCAAGACCTCAAAATCTATGGTATGTCTATAACTTTCGGAAATATTGAATTTTTTGTCATTGCGTGCAGGAAAAAAATGGGAATTTCTGCAATGACACATGATGTTTCAAAGTCGATAGAGACCATAATTCTTAACCAATTTTTAATTTTTTTGTGCAGAATACTTGTGATATCATATAGATGATTTTGGGGTTTTACTATTATTAAACTTTAATAACAATCGTATTTGTTTAAATAATTCAAAATAAATTTTTTTTGTTTTAACAATTTTTTTTCTTGGTTACATATTTTTTTATGTGTCTCTATATAATAAGTAATGTGTGTAAAAATCATTAAAATCCATTCACTTTTTTGTGAGATATAACGTTTTCAAAATTTTGAAAAAAATTGAAAATCCCGTAAATCAAAAAATTGGTGATATTTTCAAAAATAACTGCCAGGCATTTCATCTACATATATTCCTTTATCATTTTATCAAGTTTCATTAAAATCGAATAACTAGGGGACAACATTAGTATTTTAGGCATGGTTTCACCCCGAATTGAAAAAAGTCGAACTCAAAAAGCATCGAAATAATAATAATATAGTATAAAGAATATAAAGGAACATAATATCACATCCTACACACTAATTAGAAAAGAAATAGATAAAGCTGTCCAACTAATGCAAAAATTGTAAAGGTGTGTTTTAATGAATTAGTTGCATTTTAATTTATTGCATAAAAATATACATAAAAAACTAATTCTTTACTTAAGAGCGTTCTATTAATATAATTTGACAATAAAAATTTAAAGAATGTATTTATAATTTCATATATTTTTTTATTAATAAAAAAACTGGTTGTTAATACTGAGAAAGGAGGGATATAAAAAGATTAATAACAAAGTAGAAAAGATAATATGGTTGACATGCATAGCACAACCACACAAAAAAAAATTTTTGGTTTGACCCGGAGGTCTCACTATGTGTACTTTACGTTTTTAGGGTCGCTGAATCCGAATCCAAAGTCTATTTAACCTCATCAAATCAGGGTTTTTTTATAACCCCAAAAAACCAACATGGCGGACACCTTTTAAAAAAATTCATCGGATTCGCTTCAAAATCGTTACTCGGGGGTTTTAGGGGTCGCTGATCAGAAATTTGATATCAGTTTTAAAAAATTCAAAATATCGGATCCAATATGACTGACATTATTTTGTAAAATTCATCGGATTCGCTTGAAAATCGTTAATCGGGGGTTTTACGGGTCGCTGATCAAAATTTTGATATCAGTTTTGAAAAATTCAAAATATCGGATCCAATATGACGGACATCTTTTTGTAAAATTCATCGGATTCGCTTGAAAATCGTTAATCGGGGGTTTTAGGGATCGCTGATCAAAAATTTGATATCAGTTTTAAAAAATTCAAAATATCGTATCCAATATGACGGACATTTTTTTGTAAAATTCATCGGATTCGCTTGAAAATCGTTACTCGGGGGTTTAGGGATCGCTGAATCCGAATTTGATGTCAATTTTTAAAAATTCAAAAGAAGGAACAAAAAAATGTCAACCATATTGGATCTGACATTTTAATTTTTTAAAAAACGGACATCAAATTCGGATTCTGAGACCCCTAAAACCCCCAAGTAACGATCTTGAAGCGAATCCGATGAATTTTACAAAAAATATGTCCGCCATATTGGATCCGCCAGTTTGAATTTTTTAAAACTAATATCAAATTTCAGCAACCCATAAAACCCCTAGTAACGACTTTCAAGCAAATCCGATGAATTTTTTTAAAAGCTGTCCACCATGTTGGTTTTCTGGGGTTATAAAAAACCCTGATCTGATGGGGTTAAATAGACCTCGGATTCGGATTCAGCGACCCCAAAAGGTAAGGTACACATAGTGACATAGTTAAATATTGTAACCAGCAATTTTATTTTGTGTGACAATGACAAAAAATCCAATATTTCCGAAAGTTATAGACATACCATAGATTTTGAGGTCTTAAAAGAATTGTGGAATCATGCGGAATCGAAAAATCAACATTAGAAAAAATTTAAAAATACGCTTTTAAACAAAAAATTTGTTTAAACAATTTAAAATAAATTTTGTTTATTTAAAGAATTTTTTTTCTTGTTTATATAATTTTTCTATATGTCTCTATATAATAAGTAATGTGTGTAAGAATCATTAAAATCCATTCACTTTTTTGTGAGATATAACGTTTTCAAAATTTTGAAAAAAATTGAAAATCCCGTAAATCAAAAAATTGATGATATTTTTAAAAATAACTTCCAGGCATTTCATCTACATATATTCCTTTATCATTTTATCAAGTTTTATTGAAATCGAAGAACTAGGGGACAACATTGGTATTTTATGCATGGTTTTACCCATATATAATTCTTTATGTTGATGATCTCCTCATTTGTACAAGGGACAAAGACGCAATGTTTCGATTCAAAAATTATTTAAAAGTGAATTTTAAAATGACTGATCTACAAGACGTAAATTTTTTTTTGGGAATTCGAGTTAAAATAAAATAAAATAACATTAGATTAAACTAACTCTCTAAAAAGGGTTTTAAATAAATTCAACATGTCTGATTGTAAAGGTGTAAGTACTCCCCTAGAAAATAAATTAAATTACACAGAATTAAACAGTGATGAAATCACGAATGCCCATTGTAGAAATTTAATAGGATATCTAATGTATGCTATGTTATGTAGCCGCCCAGATCTATGTGTCGGTATAAATATATTGAGAAGATTCCAGAATAAATCAAACAAAGAATTGTGGACTTGTTTAAAAATAGTTCTACGATATGTTAAAGGTTCGTTAGATCTGAAGCTCACATATACGCTAAATCATAATTATGCAAACATAGTAGAGGGTTATGTAGATTCTGATTGGGGAAATGACGAAATAGATAGAAAAAGTACAACAGGTTATTTATTCAAAGTCTTTGGAAATTGTTTAATTTCTTGGAATACAAAAAGACAAACCTCTGTAGCTGCATCTTCAACCGAAGCAGAATATATGGCTCTTTTTGAATGTGTGGAAGAGGCCATTTGGTTGAAGAGTTTGTTATCAAGTATAAGGGGAAATCTCACCAAGTGAGGACTTTTTCTTTTAAAAAAATTTTATTTTCAATTTAGTGGCACATTGTTTTTTACCATAAATTATTATTTTTCGACCAAATAGAAGTATATTTTAACTGGCGTAACTTATATTTTTTAATTGCTACTGTATTTAAAATATATTATTCATATTTTTGGTTAAGAGTGCAGGTTAAACTTACTTCTAAGAGAAAAAAGTTACAAATGAAGATTGTAATTCCACTACTCTTGTTTTTAGATAAAACAACGTGAGCATGATTAAAATAGAATTTTATTTTAAGGAAAGAAATTAGTCTTATTTTAAGTAAAATAGTTTTTTAAAATTAATTTTCGATTATTTAAAATTTTTTTCAAAATAGGGATGGATACCACCCTATCAGTCACTTCACTTATTCTAAAAAATTTAATATATTTTAAAACCCTTCAAAACAC